>VZTJ01006513.1:350818-407349 GCA_013397795.1 Orthonyx spaldingii
GGTGGGGGGGTGGGTAATGTACCTGTTTCTAAAACTAGGCATTACTTGACAATTTTCAGTAACAATCATACTGAAAGAAGAAGCTGGTGCATGAGCAGAGTTGTTCCTGCATGCGCACACAGCGCCCGTGCTGTGGTTTGCAGACGCATTGCCAACGTCTGCCTGACGTCGCACGGAAGCATGAAACTCTCTCTGGGGCAGACTGACCTAAGTGAGGTTTGTGGATCAATACCACTGATACTAGCAACATTTCAGTTCAGCCCTATTTTGGCAGTAGAAATTAATGCTTCTCTCCTTATAGTCAAGCCTATATTCTCAGTGCACAGGTGTTTACAAGCCTAATCTAAAATATGCTGAAGCGAAAGGAAATTGTTCCTTTTAATGCAATGTTTTTCAGATCAGTCCAATTATTTATTAACAATGTTTACATTGTTAGGCATCAGCTTTTGTACTTCAGAATGAAAATAAACCCCAAATTGCTGGTGAACTCTTTTACAGATGTTTGTTTAACTTTAAAAATTTTGTTTTAAGCACAGAATGATGACTAGCCTGTGTACAGACACCACACAACCGTGTCCATATTTTCATGAAGTCTTAGTGACTATTAGCCAAGCTAAGTGACATTCTTTGCTGGTTTTGAGGTATTTCTAAATGCTAAATTCATCAAACACGACAAAAATATAGTGACTGGGAGTTTTTTGTCATTTTCTTCTAGTATATAAACTACAATGGTCAGGAAAAAGTGAGTGCAACAAACATCAAAGTCTCAGTTCATCTGAATGCAAAGTTATATGGACTGCACTGTACATTGAAATGTCTAAGGACAGTCACATTCTGCAAAATAAGTTCCTGAACTTAATGCCCCTCAGGCAAGTAAAATATCACAGCAGATGTACCTCTAAGCTTTCCAAGGGCAGAAGAGCTTGCACTAGATACTGTTAAGTCTGAGCAGCTTAGCTGTGGCTTTCAGAATCTGCTTTCTTCACTAATACGAGCTTTTTCCTTATACTGAAACTTAACTTGTATATAGTTTCCTGTTTAGTGCGCACTTTGTTCCATCTTTCTGAACAGGACTTCTTCATCTGGCATAGCTTAAAGCAGACCAGATTTAGACATTCAAATTAGTACTGTTTAAGCTCTTTGAGTGACACTTTCATTTTAAAATAACTTACCCAGCTTTCACATAAACAGTAAATACACTTTTTGATAATGCTCAATCTAAAAGCTGGACCTTATGTAAAATTCATGAAGAAAACAGTCAGGCCATTTTTGAAAATTAACCAAATATTTCTAAGAATGAGTTGCCTCCAATAAAAACATTTTGCCAAGCTCAGGTGCTGTGGTAGTACCTGAGTGATAATGTCTGGGAATAGACAAAGTTTTCACTTTTCATTTTAAAACCACTAATTACTAATACATAGTTGCCTTTGACAAGGCAATTGCTTCTTGCCTTCATTGAAAAAAAATATCCACATAAATTTCCTGTAATTTTGTTCTCCTTTTATCACTGTCTCTCCCCTTGTCAATATACCATATTGGTGTCCGTGAAGCAATCCCACTTTTGAAACAGCAGTGATCAGGGTGAGGAGGGCACAGGTAAGATCATCCCAGTCTAGGATATTTCAGGCTTACTTCTAAGAACCACATTAAGCTCTGGAGGTAGTCAAATCTTTGGTGAGCTCACTGGCTGCAGGAGCTTGAGGAACACACCCTGCTGACACCACTGACCTGCCTCTTAGTTTATCACCATCTGCTTTGTGTGAGTTTCCAGCCTACCTTCTGTTGCCTCCTCCTCTTCAGACTTTAGAGTAATGCTACCCCCAATACCCTTTCTCTCTTTCTTTCCCAGTTATTCCTGGACCTTTTCTCACCATCCTCCACACCTCTACAAAACACTCACTTAAGCCAACAGGGCACAATCCTGCTATTTTATTCCACTCTCTCCCTGACAGGGACTCAAAACTGGCACCCTTTTATTGAAATGCCAGAAAGAGCTCCAGCTTAAAATAAGTGGTCACAGGATCCTCTTTGTATTGCCATAACTAAGCTCAGGCTTGTCAGAGCCTGATATGACAGTCTGGACTGTGGCTCTCCTGGGACGACAAGCATACAGCAGGCTGGAGCGGAAAACACATGCCTTGGTGGTGTTAAATCATAAATAAATCAACAGCAGCAGGCACCTTCTTTGAGCATAAAAAGCAGAAGCTTCATTGTAACTCATTTAACTCCTCTTTTCAGCTGCAAACTCTATTACACTGCTGAAACCTGTTTTAATTTGGAAAGTACAGCTCTTCAGCTGAGCTCAAAAATGAGTCTGGCAACAGAGTCCCCTGAGGCAAAAATCTCCAGAGCAGGCACAGCATGAAAACATTGTCTGCCTGCTTTAAGATTAATTTCCCCCAGCGCTCACTGGAGTTCAGCACCACTGGCATTTGTGCCTTCAGCCCTTCAGACAGGTAGGAAGACAGCCATACCACCAACATGTGAAGTGCTTGGAAAAATGGTTTGCAAAATCAGCATCCTATTCCTGTGCTGATATAAACCAATTTTAGCCTGCCTGTTCTGGTGGCGCTGAAACACTGTACCTCACTGTCATGGTGCTGGGAATAGTATGGATAATAGGAAAGAGCAGGGCAGATGTAGGAAATTATACACAAACCTGAAACTAGGAGCATCAAATTTGTAAGGGCAAAGGTAAAAACCAGTGACAGAAAAGTGGTGATCCACAAGGTCCTGCATAGCAATCTTCCTTTCACTATCAAAACTACTGACCCAACAAATTGAGGATGAAAAACACAAGGGAAGACTTTTACCACTACTATCAAGTTTCCTTATACCTGTGTTTCATGAGTAACAATTCACAAGCACAGATATTTACTGACAGTCAGGCAGCCATTAATCTGCTGTGAGCAGAGTAGGTAGGTGTGGCATACTCAGACTCTGCATGGCTGATATGAAGAACTAGCTTGGGACTCCCTCATTTTGCAAACATGAGGATCTCTATGTCTACAAGTTTTCTTAATATATGCATTAAAGAGTTGGCTAACAATGGCACAGGATATATCAATCTGCAGAATGCTTCAGTTGTTGAAATTTTTATACATTTTCCAAGCACATCATCTTGGATTCAGGTTCTGACCATCCTGGCAAATGATGAAACAATGACTTTCATGTATTGCAGTGAGAAATGCATTTATTTCATACATGGGTTCATAATTATCTTTAAAAAGACAGCGAGCACTATCACATCTAACAGAATTTCTTTATCCCCTTAGAAGTACTGCTCTGTGTATTACTAGGTGCATGCTCCATCTGAAGGAGGCCATTTTCTTCCAGGCTCATGGTGATTATGTGTCTGAGCAGTAACTACAATTACTGATGATGTGAAGGAGAGCTGTGCATATAGCATTCATCATTGAAGACTAGCTATCCCTTCCTGGCATACATCTTCCTCTCTCTATCCCCTGATGCTGTATTTGTCACTTTTCTGGAAACAGTGAAGCAGGAGATTAGCTGTGCTTCACGAACTCTGGCAGCTCCATTCCCGTGCACAGGGTAAGCACTCCTGCCTTCTCCAGGGCAAAAGCTGGGTGAGCAGCATCGGTGAATTTGTGCCTGATGGCAAACAGCACCAGTCCTCTCTCTGCATTGAAGAACAATAGCCTGCCGCTAGTGTAATCCAACAGGATGCCAATCCTGGCCAGGTGTTCTGTCATGTGGACATCACTCATCACACCGGTGTGAAGAAATCTGTAAAGAAAGCTGTGGGAAAATGGAAAACAGAATACTATGAGCCTCCCCATAGCAATTTACCAGAAATAACCTGCAGCTTAATTCCAATCTATTAACAGGTAGCTGCATACAGCAGCCTATCATGTGGCAACAGCATGTTGCACAGTATGTAGGCAAAGCAAATGTGGCATCACTTCAAGCCCTGCCTGGCATCCTGATGAGCCTTTTCACTTGGCATCTTTGGACTCTTAGAAAAAAAAGCCTCCTGGATGTTGCATTTAGCTAGGTGTTGCATTTAGTTATGTTCGTACATCTATATGATTTCACACGGAAAGAAGCACACTTGTTTAGATCAAGAGCACCATTATGAAGTAGCTGGGTGGTGCTTTAAACCTCCAAGCAGCCTGGCACTGGCCTGCTTTCACAGACCACCCTAGTCCTGCCACAGCCTATTGCTGTGAAGGACAAGGCAGGAGAAAACATTCCCTGTCAAGGTTTGACATCTCCTGCAGATGGAAGCAGGTTCTAAAAAGGCTGCATTTATGGAAATAAATGCACTTGCTGGGGTTTAGTGAAGCAAACCAGGATATGAGCAGCAACAAACTAGACATTTATGTTTTATTCACTGTCTGAGTGAAGGATGCTAAAATCGTCTGTTTAAGATTAATTTTATTTTTAAGGTGCTTTATAAGACCTTTTAAACTCAGAGGAGGTCTAAAGATCTTATGTAGATGTCCTTTTCTTACCCAAATTTGCATAAAGAAAACAGAAGAATACTTTCTGCTCTCATGATTCTTGTGGCTGGCCAGCTTCATTTTCATGAAGGACAAGTAACTTCCCAAGCAGCCAGACTGACTCCTCTTTACCTGGTTTGTGTAGGACAGCACCGCATGCACCAGGAGGTATCATTCAACCCCAGGACACTGCTCTGTGTTACTGCCTCATAACAAATCCCAATCCTGTAGCTTCTGCAGGCAGAGACAATAATTTCCCAGTAATGACATCCTTGAGCAGGCAGCAGTTCACCCAGGACTGAAGGAAACCTGTTTGTGGAAGAGGCATACAGTAAAGAGAGTGTGGTGGCAGACGAACCATATTGTGATATTTCTTTCAGTCACATCACGAAGCATCATGTAAAATTACTAATGAATTGCACTCTGTTGTTCTAATGACAGCATTTTATCAAAGATTTAACTGAGAGTCTTTTTATGTTTGCACTGAGATGAACTTAACTAAAAGACCTAAAATTTAGAAGGCTTGTTCAAACTAGAAAGTCTGGTGGTTTTAAGCAGACATAGTCACAAACATCTCGTGTATATTCAGTGGTAACAGCAACAAAAAGTGCTTAAATCCTCATCACCTTTTAAAAAGCCATATCAGTGTGCCAGAAGTTTTACAAATGGACCTGTGCTTGTCCTGGGACTGATACCAATATGTTAACCCCCTTGCAGTGTTCTCAATGGATAGAGCTAGCCTGGTACAACCATGTTAACGTATCCCAGGAGCAGTTCCCAGTTCTCCAAAGCTAGAAATACTTTAGAAAACATTACCAATAATGCCCTCAGGAAAGAAGCAAACTACGGAAGATTAATTACTTCTATCCACAATGTATTAAAAACTAAGCCCACAAATCTGGCCTTCTCAGGGGAGCAAAAAATTGCTTTGAGACTCTGATGGATTAAGTAGTGACCACGGGGTGAAACAAATCGAGCAGTCCAAATAGGTACCACTGCCTTTGACCTCCTGGCCATTCCTTAGTGTGACACTGAACTCTCCCCAACACCTACATCAATCCCACCACTGACTTCATTGAGATGTTGCAGTGTTTGAAAGGGGGTTTAATTGCACAAAGTCCAGGGGCTGCACGACCAAAATAATTCAGTTTTTCTACAAAATTAGTGTCATGTAAAAGATGTCTACTGGCAAAAAATTTAAGTGAGGGATCCATCCTGAACCCCACAGGATGCTTGTGCTCATCATATTGCCACTCACCCAGTGAGCTGGGTTTTCTCAGGAAGGTGGATCACTGTTGCATTAGAGGAGATTTGCAATGCAGGGTGGGCTGTGTCACTCAGCAGGCGAAATCGAGTTCCTGGTACAATTCACAAGAAAGAAACACCAAATCTGAGAGGCTGGCTACATTAACATGAGATGAATCACAAAATGTTAAGCAATAATTACAGCCATCTTAGCTGGACAGAGTTGTGTCTGCTGGCAGGTAGGAGTGACAGAAAACTGGATGCAAATGCAAGGAGTTTTCCAAGTAGGGACAGCAGTGTAATATTCAGAAATGCAGTTAGGTGATAAAGAGGTCTTTAAGAGTACATAAGAAGGTTGAATAATTTTCAATCAATTGATTTTTTCAAAATAGCAAATTTGAATTTTGAGGCTGATTTGGAAGAACTATACATAATTTAACACTATTTATCTGGAAATCTTAGAGTTTGAATCATCCACTACTTTTAAAAACTGCTTTGCATGCTTCCTCATCACTCAAACTCCATTAGGTTTTAATTGTGAGAGATTTTCTTTAAGGTCATGACAACTTTTATCTGATTGTGCTCTGTCAGACTCAAGCAAACTGAGATTCCTGAAGAACACTTAATCACTTCATGTCTCTGACAGAATTCAACAATTTTTGCTTCTGAGGTCACATCAGTTTTACACAGGACATAAATATACAAACTTCAAGTGAAGTAGTACTGATTATGCTAATTTTAAGCAGAAAAAAAAATTATATAAGTTTGAGTTAATGAGATAAAAACTTCAATAGCTTGGTCACAACAATATAGGGAACTTCAGGTATAATTTCCAAAGAAAAATGTTTGGCTACTCTGCCCTTCCATTCCATTGTTTTGACATCATGAACTGATGATCTACCTTTAGTTGAGATGAGAGCTGCTTCACTTTGTTCACTTGTCCCAAATGGGTTGACAGCCCTCAAGTAGAAGAAATAGTTCACATTGGGCTCCAGGGATACTTTCAGTTCAGGCTTCTTTATACCAGCAAAAGATCTGCAAATGTTGAAGATACATACATTAAAATGTATGCAGGTATCCAAACTAGGGAAGATTATTTTATGCAAACAGCTAAGTCCACTAACTGTATTGTTTACTACTGAAACAATAGACACCATACAGATACTCCAAATGAGAAAGGCGAACACTGTTTTCCCAAAAAACTGGGTTATGTAGGAGCTTCAGCATTTCACTTGAGGGATTGTCTTCACTTTGTCTGACAAAATTTGAGGTCTCTTTTCCTGCACCACCTTATCACCCAGTGCAGTCATTTGCCATAATGATCATTTTATGTTCATTTTGCAGCATAATTCATCACATAAAATTTAAGCAGCACAGAGTCAAATCTTTATCTGCCTCCTGTGAAAAGTCTGCTTTCTTGTACGTTTCAGAAAATGAATATGTTTCTGAAGAAAAAAATGCAACTCTTAATTAATTTAGTTGCATGACACTGAATACACTTGTGTTTTTACTATGTGGGCACATGCTACAAGTCCAAAAGAAAGAGGCCACATAGAAATCACGCTCTTCATCATAAAATCATCACAGAATGATCACAAGAATGGTGATTAACTTCCTACTAGGAATTGCTCACTCAGAAAGCCTTCAACAGCTAAGCCTGGGCTCCGTCTTTGTCGTGATGCCAAGCACACTTTTGCAGGAGGAGAGCAGAATTCCCTTCACACAGTGCCGTGCTTTGACTATGCTCCCCAGTGAAGTACCTCAAAAACTCCAGCCCTCACATCCTCTACCCACAGTGTCTTGACATACTGCTGGAAAGCAGGAGCCAGCACCCACTCAATCTGCTTCACAGATGCTTTTAAGTACCAGTGAAAGGATTGTGCATGGCTACAAATGTCATTTTATTTTCTATATTGACAGCAGTGTGAAAGATTGGCTTAACAAATTCTTATGCACTGGATCTTGATTTTCCTCATTTTTTGCCTAATATGATAACAGCAAAGCCAGACAATATACATGCTCTGCATTGTATGCCTGCAGATAAAGACCGTTTATCTGCATAAAGTAGGTAATTTCCTCCCATAAATGCTTTTAGGAATCTACAAGGCAAGTATTTAAATTCAAGAACAGGAGACCTACCTTTGGAGAGTGAGCAAGACACTTTCCCTTCCACCTCAGGTTTGAGAGTGGAGCCCACAATGGTCTCCCGCTTGCAAGCAATGCCTCTGTGAGAAGCTAGACTAAACAAATTACCTTTTCCAGCACAAATTGCTGTGACCCCAGAGGTAAGGCAGACAAGTCAGCAGTCAGATCAGATCGTTGCTATTCATTAGGGGTGACTGTTTTAACGCATATATCCCACCAGAGAGCAGTACAAACTGAAAAATAATCAGTGCTCATCCATTGGGATTTTTCACATGCCTGCTTCCGCTGCATGTATCACAACGAGGTAAAATCTCACAGCTCTTAACACAGCAGATTCCTGCTTGCACCATGCAGATCTCTTTCTAGGAGGATGGTACCTTGGGAAAACACTGGTGCATGATCCTTATTAGTCTGTAACAGGTATTTTGCACTGGCAGTTACCATTAAAAGTGATTGAGAGCATTGAGAAACTGCACTGGGTGCTTCTGTGATCTATTCTTTCAATTTAAAAGAATTTCAGAGAGTCTGGTGCTCCAGCGTGATCAGCACAAGACTATGCTACTTTCAGGGAATGTGTTACATTAATGCTGGAACTGATCCAGTAAAGAGTGTTTGTAAACATGGCAGAAATTGCATGGTTTGCTTCACCCTCATGATTCACCAAGGCCCTGACCACAAGACCACTTCAGCAAGGCACTGACAGCACAGCAGGCTCGTCGTTTCTCACTGAATGGTTTAGGGAAGTGGTGCAAGCTGATGAATCGACTGATGAGAACATGAGCTCTTTAGACTTGAGTACAGGGGACAAGAGAAAAAAGGATGAATTGAAGAAAATGACAAGATAGGAACTGAGAAAGAAGGCAAATATGAAATAAGTGAGAGAAAGGAAATACAGGATAGTAGCAGAGTTAGGGAAAAAGAAGGAGGCACCTAAGCTTTGAAGAAATTTGCCCATGCTTCCTAGGCAAGATTTACCCAACCTGTTCCTTAAAAGCAGCTGACATCTTTGATGTGAATCTGCAGCACAGACCACCAGAGAGGAGTTTTGAGCAAAGAGTTACAAGTGAGACGAAAGGAGGATATGCTAAGCTATTCCTTGAAAGCTGTCTGTGGCAATATGTAGATCAGCATGTCTTGAGCACAGTGATGCTCTGTATATGGCTCCTTCTTCTGTCTTCTGGAAAATGTCATGGAAGTCAGTATCCTTCCAAAGAAATCAGCAGGTTTTCTTTTTCACTATGTACTACTTATCAGATGATTAAATAATAAAATGCAAAATAATTTCTAAATTCAATTAGACAGTTACATTGTAGTGTAATGAGTAGAAAGGGGGTATTTATATCTGGAGTCTGGATCCCAGAGATATCTCATTGGTATTTAAAGAACATTTTGGGTCCACTCATTTGCAGAATAGGGTCAGCCATCAAAGTTCAGGCTTGGGTCTCTTACAAATACAAAATTCTCCAAATCAGAATTTGGATGTATATTTAAATCAGAGAACAATAGCATGCTGCTTTTCAGTTGTAATAGTGAGACAGAAAAATCTTGACTTCAAGCAGATCTGGGCTGTAAAACAGTGATCAGATTTTCTAACAGCATTCTCTGCTTGGTAATCTATTTCAACCAGCTTTAAGCTGCCTAAGAATAAGAGCCCATCAATTTTAGCTACAATTAAGGCTTAAAAACAATCCTGCTGCTGCCAACTAATGAAACAGAATATGCTGACAAGAAGGAATTTCATTTGCTACATTCTGAGCCTGATCCAAGTGCAAAAGAAGCTGCATGAAAAGAAGAAATAGGTCTTGCTATCTATTGCCTCTTCTATCTAGAGGGTAGGGTGAAGGGGGAGAGTGAATACTGAGGGCTCCCCAGCAATCACAGTAGCTTTACAGGCTTTAGACTGACTCTGCAAAAGCAAGGATGAGGGGAAGGTATGATTAGTGCTTAGCTTACAGCATACAGGTTATGTGTGGGAGAAGGCGAGGGAAAATGCATCCTGACTGTGTTGGTGGAAGGCTGTTTCATTTGTGATTTCTTGTAACAAGCATTGCAGATGGATCTCCTCAAGCTCACCTTAAGTAGTGAACTGTAATTTCGAAAGAAAAAGAAATCCACCTACAACATTTCTAATGTCAGATAGTTTCTACTTTACATACACCTGCCCACTTCAGAAATTATTTGAAATGTAATAATGATGTTATCAAAGCATAAGGCAACCTGGTCTTTAGATTAAATGTTATCTTATTTGCACTGTCCTCTCAATTTCTTGGTATTGTTGATACCAAAATTAGTGCATAGAAAGTCAAGAAGCATTTGAAGGTAAATATTTTAAGTATCTCCTCTCAATCGCTCTCATTCTAAGAGGAATCTGTAAGACCTGAAAATCCAATCTCCAAATACGAGGTACATGCTATTTAAAGCAGAACGAAAAGGACTTGCATGTTTCTTCACCTTTAACTTGCCAAGGAATATTATAGTAGCAGTTGTCTGCTAAATCTGTGATTTCACTGGTTTTACGGAAACCTGATGCTGTGTTTTCATGCTCATTTCTCTCATCAGCATCCTCATTTATTTAAAGGAAACAACATCTAGGGTATAATTTTTAATATTGCCTGAACCCAGCAAACGATATGCCTTGCAGTGATTCACAACACCCTCTGTGCTATAATTGTCATTTCCACCCCCAAGATCCCACTGAAACAGTACCTCCAGAGCTGTGCTGCTATCACTGATATGGAGTTAGGGTGGAAGTATGCAAGCTTCTCAAGATACATGTGGAAGCACACAGAAAGGGTGCACCATGAGTGGAAAAAAGCTCATGACGCTAAAAATAAAGAGCAAAGAGCTCCCAGCTGTGCTGCATGCTTCCTTTCCTCTCCTCTGCTCTGTCCCAGCTCGGGCTGTTTTGGGATTAGGTCACCAAAACACTGCCTGCTTGCTGCTATCTGTGACGGCAGAGTTAGAGGGAAGGAAGGTTCTGTGTTTCCAACAGCCTGTTTCCTGAGCTACCAGGACAATCGTGTGGGCAATGCAAGAGGAGGGAGACTTGCTCCTCTTGTTCCAGCATTAGACTTGCTCCATTAAGGAGACTGAAAATTTCATTCCCTAGAAGTGCCGGTCTTGCACTGTCAGAGAGGATGACATTCAGTAACTTCCATTTTCACAAGCTCACCACATACTGCACTCATTTCTGCCTCCCTGAGTCTTACGGATTTCTCATGATGTGACACAGCCCTTGCATCTGAACAGCCTACATACCTAATCCCTGGACTACATTTCTCGCAGCTTTCCATCTTCCACCCACAACTCCATTGACTTCTCAACACAAAGAGGCTGAACAGTGAGAAAATAGCAGAGCTCTTGAAACTGAAAGAAACATTTCAAAGCATCACTCATAAAGATTCTGGAAAAAGATTCAACCTAGAAAGGAGCTTTAAAGCCACTGCAGCAGTCCAGGGACTCATTGTTGCTGAAGATTTAAGATTATTTTATATGAAATCATGTCCCTCAGGTGGCAAGCTGGCAACAAGAGAGAACAAAGAAGGAAAAATGTAGATTTGGGTTGAGGTTTTTTTGGTTGGTTGGTTTTATGTATGTTTTGGTTGGTTGAGGGTTTGTGGGGTTTTTTTGTTGGTTGATTGGTTGGTTTTCATATTTTCTCCCTGAGGAGCTGGGACTGCTCCAAGGATATTCTTGGAGTTATTCAAAAGCATCCTGGGCAGCTGGCGTTAGGGGGTCCTGCTTGATCAAGGGTGTTACTGTAGGTGATCTCTAAACGTCCCTTCCAATCCCAACTACCCAGTGATTCTGTGGCATGCTGAAGTTTACAGGGCGCTGGCTTAGACCACATGTCTCTAGTTGTTCAGTGAGGGCCTTTCTCCCTGTTTGCTTCCTTGGCAGTGTCCTTTACCTTGGGAGAGCTTCTAGAATGTCATCTGTGAAAGCAGCCTTATGGGATGGGACCATGCTGCCTTCTCCAGGACTTTTCTTGAATGTTCTTCCCTGACCTCTACTTTCACACTGTGCCCCCAGCAACAACTGAATGAACCTTCTAGGGTTGCTGACAAATGTGTTTGAACTCCCACCCAGGGACTGGGAAATTGCTTAGCTACAGGGCTGCTGCAAGCACAAAAGGCACAGGCTGTCTGTGAAAGGGCTCCACATTCGGCTGATTCCCAAGATGAATGTTCTCAGGAAACCTGCAAAGGACAAACTCCAAGCTTTGAAGGAAAAAAAACCCAGAAGAATCTACAAGATTTGAGACCAAAATGCTGGGTGTGAATAGAGTCAGAGCTTTATTCCACCTGATATAGGTACTTGGCTTCTAGTCAAGTTGATTGACTTCTAGTCAAGTTGATTTCTAATTCTAAATTGCACCTTGGGGGCCTTGGATACAAGTGATACAGGCAGTGTTCTCTATCTATCAGTGGTCTATTTTTCCTTCAACTTTATGTAAAATCTTAAACAGAAATCTTTAAAAAATTTCTCCATCACTGTAACAACTTGTGACACTACAGAAGATTTCCAGGTTATTCTCAGGGGGTTGATTTAGGAAAAAGAAAGAGGGAAATTGTTTTCAGGGAAAGTAAGTGGTAAAACATTGTCTTTGACACACAAAAAAAGGTCAGAGCCCTTCTACAAATAGAGAATTTTAAACTATAGCAATTCTGAGAAAATTCATTATTTTGTCCTGTGGGAAGTTTTCACACTTGTCACAGTAAAAGGTCAGCTTCTGCTGACAGGGAGGCCAAAAAGTCAAATGTGACTCAGTATAATTATAAACACGTTAGATTTTACACAAGGTCACTTGAGAAAGCAAATGGGTCTGTTCTGGAAACTTTTTCACCACATTTATCACCACACAAGCAAACGCTTGGTGTTACCAACACCTTGCTCATGGATTACAGAAGTCAGCACACTTTCTGGTTTAGCTTTGAGAAAAAAAGTCAATTTCAGATAACAGCACAGAAACTTGAGGGCAAACAACCAGCACATGTTTCAGGAGCAGCTCCCTTATCTTTGACCAACAGTGACTTTGGCAGGTTGACAGGGACCTGATGGCCTCATGAAATATGTACGTAACAGAGCAGGTCCCTCCGACAGGCAGACCTGAGCAAGACCTCTCCTTGACTGCAGTAATGCAGCACACTGGTACTGCATGATAAAAAATCTCCCACCCACACAGAGATTTTTAATTTCAGTTTTCAGCCTACTTTTGCGAGGATCAAGGCACGCACAGTTTCACAGTTGTGCTTCTCTACTATAAAGCTATGAATACTTTAGTCCACTAATTTTTACTGCAGGGCATGGAGCCCTTCCCTCCTCTTCATGGAGCTCTTCCCTCTCTGCCTCATCTCCATGATGTCCATGTGAACTAGCCCATAGGTGAAGACATTAATCAGGCTTCTCAAGAGGTGAAAAAGACAACATCAGCTGGGCAGACGCTATTCCACAGCATCCTGTAAGACAAGTCACCCCTCTCTACTTCCCAAAACTCCTCAGACCCTTGCAACTGTATTTTGCTGAAATATTGTTATCACTATTTTTAAAATGCAAATGAGCAAAAACTCCCAAGTCCCAAGGACATGCAGACCACCATGTAATTCCCTGCCTACAGCTGAGAGGTTGGAACTAGATGATCTTTAAGGTCTCTTCCAACCGAGGCTATTCTAAGATTCTATGATTCTGCAATAATTTTCTCTGCATTTCAGCACAGTGCAGTGGTGCCGACATCCCTCCTTGTCCTCTCCTCTGTGCAGCACAGGCTTAGCATAGGGGAAACCAGAGGCGGTCTGGCATAAACAGCCACTACCCCGAATTTCAAAGCTACTCCTGGAGCCCCGTGGCATGCCTGCGCAGCCAGGCAGGACCGAGCTCAGCTGTGCATTGGGAGGCATCTGCACACACGCCCAGACAGCACAGATGGGTCACAGATATTACTGGGACACCCGTATCGCCCTTGCTACGCCCAGAGCTGACTTCTGTCTTGTTCTCCACAAAGCAAAGAGCAAACTGGACCATGTTCCTCCACCACTCGCCGTCCCACGCAGCTGCCCTGCTCTGCTTTGCCTCGGGGCCACGGCAGCTGCGGGGCCGCGATTGCTTCCCCGGCCAGCAGAGCCCCGAAACTTCTGGTGGATTGCAGGCAGCAAAATATCTCCTGGGTTTTGGCCCCAAACGAAAGGGATTGTCCGATTAAGCAGAATAAAAAGGAAGTATTTTTATGTCTCAGCCTAATCTCCGAGATTAGTGCCTACCCTTTAAATTCCTCAGCACACAGAAGCAGATTTCTTCCTTGCGTGGCTGCAGGCAGAATAATCTCTTGCGTAATACCCCGCGGTCTGGGGGACGGTCATTAGCGGCTGCCTAATCTGACCAAGGGGCTTTAGTGGCCCCGGCACTGACCTCAGACCTTCTCCTTCCGGCGAGTGCTGCCGGCAGTATTCCAAGATGAAGGACTCGGCGGACAGGGATGCAGCACGCCAGCGGACAGTGGCTGTGTGCCAGCACACGGTGCAGTCCTCGGCCTTGATGGTGGGCACAGCGGGTGCTGGGGACACAAGGACACGTTAGCTGTACTGCGAGCAGGGTGCCCGGAGGGCGATCTCTGCAGGGGAAGGAACAGTCACCTCCTTGAAAACCCACGCGATAGTTTTTTTCCTCACCTAGCAGTGATCTTTTGCTTGTTTGTATTTGAATGGCAGAGGGGTACATTACGGAGACAACAGAAAATAAAAACATGCTGGGAAAGTAATTGTGAATAGCTGTGCATTTGTCACATCCTTAGAATGGTAATTTTTTATGCCTTTTCTCAAGCAACGTTTCCTCATTTCTGCCAATCTGCGAGGAGCAGAGCACCGAGGCAGCACTGCCTACAGCTCTCCCTGCATCACCTCAATCCTGTCCTCAGCAGTCCCTGCATGAACTGCAGCAGAAACAAATGTGCTGCTGTAAAAACGACAGGGAGATGCTGACTTTCTGTTTAATTATGTCCTGGTTATTTTTGCAATGCTAAAATTTGGTCCTGTAATTTCTCCTTTTTAGAGATTTTGTATGAGAGCTGCAGGCCCAACTGCAAGACAGAAAATGGAATATAAAATAATGCACTAGCTGCAAGTAATCAAAAGCTATTGTGTGAAACTGCACATTCAACACTGTAAGCTGAAAATGGATCAGTTATATTCTCTTGCTTTTTCCCATTCTTGGAAATAGGAACAGAAAACACCTTATGACCTGTTGTGAAACTCACATAAACAGTCCTAATACCAATTCCAAAAGAAAGGATATTAATTTTTTTTTAAATGGTCATCAAAACGAATTTTACTTTTGGGGTTCCAAATAGGGGACCTAAGACAAAAATAGGGATTAGATGATTTTATGACAAGATAATCTAATAGAACTGCAGGAAACACTCCAGATGTGTTCTGTTTTTTTAAAAAAATTATTTGTTGTTACTAGAAAAGGAAAGAAAAACACCCACAAATATTTAACAGTTTCCTGGTTTAGTGAAAATCTGGAGGTTAGCAGTTCAGGTTAAGGTTTAATGTATGTCTTACTACAGGAGCAGCTAGTGTACATATTCAGCAGAACAATGAATTTGTGGGATAGAGCATCATCGGTAATACCTCTTTGTAGCTTCCTTAGCAATAGTTCCCCAGTTCTCTTCTGATGAATTTATTGTGTGTTTCTAAATGCATCCTTCTTAAAGAATGAAAAATCAATAGCTGAATCTCCTAATACCTGCATTCAGTAGCTCACAGACATACCTACATCTATGAATGTGCAAACAGTATGTCACAAGACTTGAAGCTTTTTTTACTGTAATTTGAAAATATCTGTCTAAAGAGTAGCTGGAGTGAGCATACCAGAAAAAGCTGTTACTGTGCTTCTGAGATTTTTTTAACAAATTAACTGCAGCTACCATACATAATCTAATTTCATTGTAGTATTCCGGAACTCACATAAGTGATTGTATAAGAGGCAAGGAGCCAACAGGGTGAGAATCACACAAGTTTTGAGCAACAGCAGAAGGTGCGTTCATTTCTGTGTCTTTAGGATTGCAAGGAGAGATCACCAGGAGATCAGCTGTGGGGGAAGGGTGAGCGGGCTAGAGGGATACTTCCTGCCTTCAGCATCATTCCCTCACAGAAAATACTGTTTGGAAACAGCATGTTCCCCAGTGGAGGGAAGGACAAGCTGTGACTCTGGGAGGTGGAGGAGCATGAGTCAGGGGGTTTTGGGGGAGTGCTACAGCAGCATCCACCTGCATTCCCCACAACACTCCAGGCTACACTGACGCCTCCACAGGTGCAGTGCCAACACAGAAATTTTTGTGTGGGTTCCCAGCAACTGGAAGAGTCACAGCTTTGCAGCTATTAATGTGTATTCCTGTAACTGCATATACCAGTGTATTATTTTCTTGTATGTGCCAACTTTTATCTTTATTTTATCTTTATATCAAAGCAACTGGACTCCCACTGAAGAACCGCTTTCCATTACTGGTGCTCATCTTTCTGCCTTCAGTGTTGAAGAGATGTAGCAATTCTGCATCAGTCAGTGCTCAGCAGTGTCCCCAAAAGTCCATCTGGGGCTCATGCACTCCAGAGGGAGCTCAGCTGAGCTTTGAGTGAAGATGTTTAATAAGCCCACATTTGAACTAGTTTATTTGTTTTCTTAAAGAAACAGGTTGAAGGAAGTCATTAAAGACTCACATAAACTAACTTTCTTGCAGAAGGCTTCAATTGTTAGGATAAAATATGGTAAACATGACACCAAAAACCAAAGAGGTTTCTTAGAAATAATGGTTTCAGAAAGGTGAAACACCCTTTTTAAATTGTGATTTATTAGCTAGTAATAACTCATCATTTTTTGTCCATTTGGCAGAAAGTCTGCACCATATTCACAGTTGCATTGCTGAGGCCAAAAATTTGAACTTCCACTTTGAGTTCTGTGAAAAATAACCTTTGTTTAAATATGAATCACAAATTAAGTATCAGGGAAAATTATCAACAGATTTGTAGTCTAGTAGATTAAGCAAAAGGCTTGAAGCTGTAGCTGCTGCCAAGTAATTTCGACAAGAAACTCAGTGTGATACAGAATTTTTTACTATGAAATTGTTAAATATCCTTGCCTGTATTTGTGACTGCAGGAATGGAATAATTGTTTTTATCCTGTAGCACTGAAAAAATTGTCTGGCAGGAGAGCCTCAAACACAAGGAGGCTTCTCCTTGCTTGTAATTCAAGAAGTAATATTTTTGTCAATACAAATTATTAAAGACATTAATGCTCAGAAAAATTAATCATTCAAATGAAGCTCATAAACAATACTTATCCAGTTACTCATCTTAATTTATACTAATTAAACAGTAGAGCCTCTCAGCCACACCTGAGATTTCTGTCCCACTGAGCAAGACACAGCATGTAACCTCAGTAAAGCAGTCCTTCCCTTGAAAAAGTAATAGCTTAAATCAATGCAACATAGGTGTATTCAGGTGGATGGAAGAGAGGCAAAACATGCAGCCATCTCCTCCACTGTGGGCAGAAGAGGGAGCAGCAGCAGGGAGCAGCCAGGTGCCTTTCCCAGAGCTTCCCTGGAGCACTGCAACACACTCAGAAGATAAATACATAATGTGCTGCCCTGATGCCTCAGCCATGTGGCCCAACACAGGAAACATCTTCAAATTTGAATGCCTTCAAGTTTCCTCTCAGGAGCAATTATTTGCTATCTCTTAGCAAATAGGGAAATGACTGTGAGCTGCCTGCTATCTGCCAGATGGGCTAAATGAAGCAGTTTCTTCTGCATCAGTAACATTGTGGACTAAATTGGTCTAAGGACCTGAAACTTGTAATAATTAAATGATGAAATATGTACATACCTGTTTTAAAAATGGCTTTTTCACTGGGTAAGCTGCAGCCTGTGCTGTTCACAGCCATGACCCACACACTGTAGGAGCGATCTGGCTCCAGGTCCTCCAGAATGCAGTGGCTCTCTTTCACTGTCACTCTGTACTCTTCCACTAAGGCTAGGAGAACACACATATGCACAGGACATCACACTCATGGTTGCACTGGTAGGGCTTACAACTCAGCCTCTCAAATAGCATATTAAAAACAGGCAGTTAAAAAAAATCCAGAAATTATTCCTAGCTAAGATCTCCATATTTCACTCTGACTCATTTTTGACAGAAAGTTTATAATGTGCCTGTGAGTTGATTGTACACAAATGCCATTCATGGCAAGGGGAGATTATCACCCTCAATCCTACTGGACTGCAAGTTTGGGACATGCAACCAGCAGCTACCAACCCTGATGTCACTACTCTATAACAACAATTTCTCTTAATGAACTATATAGCACTTAGCTATAAATTACGTATTACAGAAAGCCCATAACATCCTTTAGCCTGCACATATATGCACACATGGATTGGTGCAGAACCTAGTCACTTAAAGTGACTTTATGTTCTACTTTGAGCTTTTTAACAAATGAGCATTTCAATCCCCTTTATTAAATTTCAATTTTTAACATTTGAAATACTTAGAATAAAATCTTTGTCTACCTGTGGAAATACTGACTACCTTTTCTCAAGGCTTTTTCAATGTGGACATATTTCTGAAGCACATGCAGGATCCTAAAAACCTAATGAAACCTGTCCCCTTGGGAGCTCTCTGCCGTCCCCATGAGTACCAGTGGAGCAGCATGGACACATCCTTTCTGATGGTCAGGCCTGTTCATGAAAAGGCACTTCAACAGGTGAAAAGAACTGCCCTTGACTTGACAGACCATGATATTATCTTGCATTTGGGGGGACAAAGGGGAGGAGAAGAAACATCATCTTCCTTATGATCTCCTCCACTATTGCCCATCTTTAATTCTGTACATGATGTCTTGACAGCCATTCTTCTTTCTGTGTCCTGGGCACTCCCCTGTAGCTCATCCTCCCCTCTGCTTACCCCAGGCCAAGGAAGAAAGAACTCCTGCAAAGGCAAGACCTTACTCACCCGCTGCATCTTTGCTGGCTCGCAGTTCCTCCATACAGTAGACCTGGAAGCAGTCGATGGTATCCCCGTCATTCACAGCCCAGTAGACAGCAATTGAGGTGCTGGTGGCTGAGTTTGGCTCCTGAGGTATGACAGTTGGTGTCTGTGGGACTAAGAGGAAAGTCTCCCATTGTTATATATACTCCTGTGTTTCCAGCCAAATTATCTACAAATTCATAAGTCAACCCAGTTGCTTATTTTCACTCAGGTTGCTTATTTCCACAGAGCAAGTACAGCAGGAAATACAGAATACTGGTGCAGTTTTAGAGCAACAGGTCCTCATAAACTAGGAACAGAAAGAAGTATCTGCTCAGCATTGGAAGCCCCCCATTTCCCTCACAGTTTGGACAAAATAAGATGCAGTCCTAATACTAGTACTGGGACCACCCAAACTCAGCACAGAGCATGTGGCTACATCCTCCTCTAGAGAGAGGCCTGTGTGCCAATCCCAGAAACATGGGCAGGGGAAAGGACCTGCCACACCAGGAAGGGATTCATGCAGCGTGTCAGCGTCACTGACGTTGACAGCAACAGGGATGTGCTTCAGGCAGAGAAAGCTCTTACTGCACTGGGGAGCAGGAGGCTCCCTGCAGCTTCAGGTCCACCCCTGCCCTGGTATGGACTCCTACTGCACATACACAGCTTGGCACTCCTTCCTGCCATGGTTATTTCCCCACAGACCCAGGGGAATGAGAATCCTTGGTGTGCAGGTGAACCTGGACTCTGCCAAAGTGCCTGAACCCCATGGGGCTACCAGGATCATGCCTCACAAAGTGCTTCAAAGGTTTCCAAGGCTCCCCAGATTTCACATAAACTTTGTCTCCTGATCAACACAGATCCAACCCCAGATGAGATATTGTTCCCCTCTGTGATTATGTCATAAAAGAGAGGGAGGGGAAAGAAAGAAGCAAAAAGCCCCAAAAGATGATAATTGTTAAAGTGATTGCAGGGAACGAAAATACATGGTTCTATTTCTTCACCCAGTAAATTTCCATATTTCATGAATTCTCTTAGAATCTCAGCAGAAAGCTTTTGCTTTCTTTTCAGTTATCTCCACAGTAATGATGATGATCCCCTGTGGCATGAACAAGGCAAATGCAGATGCCGGCTGTTTCCTTATGATTTATAAAGAGAGCTACCAGTACAGTAGCATTACATCTGCTTTCCACTGAAAAAAGAATTATCCTTCTTATTGCTAAAAACAATCTTCATTTTGTCTTTTGACTGCATCTAGAGTTGGTAATTAAAAAATTTATCATCTTTAGGAAAATACTTCCTTTCAGTGGATGTGGTGGGGAAACCATTTTTCTCCCCCATGAAGTTGCCTAGAAACCACTATTTTTGATCACAGAAACCCCACAGTTGCAAGATTTATTATTATGCCAAATCTGAGCAGAAGCTAGTTTACTGAAGGAAACTTCTGAAAAAAAAATCATAGATTGAAATTCAGTTCGGCAACATAGAGAAACATTTGATTTCTAATTTCCTTTTGCATAATATGAGACAATTTACAAGGAAGCAACTTCAAAACAAGAAGCAGAACTATTCTCTTCAGAAACAGAACATTTATGCATTGTCCTTTTTTAAGTGGTCCCTTTTTAAGTGAATTGTAATAAAAAATGAGGTATTTGCAATATGAGTTTGACTAAATGTTATTTATCAACAGAAAAGCGGGATATATTCTCATCACTTCAGTTTTCGTTGAAGTGCTGTAGTGTAAGGAAGTTTTCTGTCATGCTATGTAATCTCCACAGCCCCTGGGAGTAAAATAATCGTTTTCTGATGTCATGAGAAACAGTATTTCCTTGGCTTTGTGTACTTGAAGAAGGAGAGCAGATATATTCCTCTATTGGAAACGTTTTTACAATCAGTAAAGGTCCTCACCTTCCAGTATAAATAGCCAGAACTTGCAGTGGGCTTCAGAAATAATGATTTTTAAATTTTAAAATTATTCCCACTCTTCTATTCCCAGGCAGAACCTGGGTTGCATTATGCTCAACGTCATGCTGCAAGGATTTTTTATGCTAATGCATTTGTGAATGGAAATGGCTTACATGAAAGGAGGAAGAATTTGAGGGAAAAGGGCTTTTCATTAGTGGATATAGAAAATTCAGAAATGGAGGGCATTTTGAAGGAAAGATATTTCTGAAGTGGTGAAAATAGTATTCTATGAAATTGTTCAGTAAAACATCATACTTTCTGAAAGGAAAATACATGGATTGAAGAAACCTGGCACATTCATATGCATTTCATCATATGGCTTCAGTCAAATAAAATTCTGAGTGTCTGAAAATGGCCTCCAGTTTGTGATAAATTATGTATTCAAGCCATTCAATTCCAAATCAAGTTTCATGTATACATGTAACTCTATTGTCCTTCAGGAAGGGTGTAACCTTGAAAAAACAAACTATCAAATAAGAAAAAGACACCAAATTTTTTTTGTCTACTGCTTGTCAAAGTAAAAAATCACAATAGCAGTTGAAATACTTTGCAATGAAAGTGAAGACAGAAAACTAGGTATGTTAGAGATTAAGTAAGCATAAAAGATAAGAAGCTTTGAAGCTCTCTTACTAGTGGACATCATTTGCAGTTTGTCAAAGCAAACTGGTCTGGAGCCAGCAAACACAGTAGCTAATGCAAACTAACCCAGAAAGCAGACCTCAGCAGTTTAGGGAAATACATGTTGAAGTGGCTTGTGGGAAAAAGAAATAAGTGGATCCGTCCTACCATATGACCTTGCCAGTAGGCAGCAGCCTAGGAGGAATGAACAGTTGCACCCATGGGACCGCAAGAAGAAGTTTAGGAACTAAGCCAAAACACACAGCACATTTACACCAGCAAGTTAACTGACAGAGTGAGTTACAAAAATGGCCTTTTTATCTGACTTCCTAAAAAATGACACTGCTATAATGCTGCATGCACAGATGCCTGTCCAGCTTCACCTGAGAAGCTTCAAATGCCACAGGCAAATTCATACACATCTGACAAGGACATTAACATCTCAGATATATTTGAGTTCCTCTAGGTCTAGTAAGAGTAGTGGTGTGGAGGAGAGAGACAAAAACCCATACCGACACTGCTAAGTGCACTCAGCCCTTATTAGACATCAGAGAGTCTGCACAAGGTGGGCACTTTTCCAAGGTCCCGTTAGTCACTTGAAAATCCAGCCAGTGAACAAAGCACCTTAGGGAGTCTAATGCTCTAGTTTCAGTGCTCAGGGATCAAACACATGAGAAAGGGGCTTCACTTCAAAAGTCAGAAAGTGACTATGATGGCAGTGGTGCATGTGACAATGAATGGGAGGCCACAAAGCATGACAGTAAGATGCAAGATCCCTTCAACCAATGTCCTCTTGGAAAAGAAACCCTGGAGTGAGGTCCCATTATGAAGAAAATGAATCCACAAAATGGTACTGACAAGATCTTCGTTGACAGCTCTCCAGATCTCAATAATACACCTATATATACAGGCAGAGCAAAAAGCCCAGCCAGGCTTTTTAAAGGACATGAAGTACCAGACAAAGATACCCCTTTATAATTTGCAATTTTCACTACTACCCTCCCAAGCAGAGGCTGTTTCCAGCTATAGTGAACCACTTTCCCTTCACATCCCTTGGGAGTTTAAGGTGCCTCCATTCACTTATGACAAGTCCAGGGACCTCAGCCATCAACCAACCCCCTGCTGCCATTCCCACACCAAGCATTCTGGGGCTGCCCCCCTTAGAGGAAGAGAGCTCAGGAGACCCTTTGATTGCTCCTTCTATCTCTGTGTGCAAGGAAAGGCAACTTCTTTAGCCCTGGGAGATTTACAGATCAAGACTTTCAGCTTGTCTGAGGTACAGATGTCTGAAATGATGCAAGAATCCCCCAGTTTAGCACTTCCCCCTCTGTTGCTCATCTTACTGTACCTACTATAAGCCAAACACTTATGCACAATTAAACTTCATTTTACATTCAACTCTGATTGCTAATTACATGGTTTGCAAATTTACACTTCTCAAATAGATTCTATTTTTAGCTTCCTAAAATTTCCAAAGCATTTCCAAAATGTTAGCTTTTGTGAAGACAATATTCGGAATTTCTTACCAGCCACGTGTTGTAAGGAGTCCTGGTTGCTTTGTCCTGGGCTGTCTGCATAGTGCTCGAACAGTGAAAAAGCACTGGGCACCTTCTCTAAAGAGAGAGTGGTATCCATTGCAGAAAGTAACCTAATTGGAAGAAAACACGTATCAGTCCATGTAAATCCTTTGTGGTATTGCATAGTTTTCAAAAGGCCAGAAGCAAAGACCACGTGACATACCCTTCTCTAAACATTTCCTGTGAACTTGGGGACAGCATGCAAGGAGAAGCTGTTTCCCTGATTTTGAATGTTTAGACCATACTTAGTTTCAAATCAGGAGCCCAGGGAGAGTGCCCATGGTCTGTTTACACTTCACCCATGAGAACGTGAAGATGTGGAAGTTCACAGCAAGACTCTCAAGAATATAGGGGTTTGAGCTTGCTAATGCAGTGCTTTTAAAGGTTACAAACCTTAAAGCTTACTACAGCAGCTAACTCCAGAGATGTAACGTAAAGCAGCTGCTTGTGGCAAGCCAAAAAACAGAGAGGGAAGATAGATTCCACTTAATTAGACCATGTTTGCTGGGTTCATTATATGAGAAAAACCCCAAACATTTTTAACTCTGGGACAGAAGCAGCCTCAAGAAAATGAAAGAATTTGTTTTTTCAAGGCATCTGAATTTTATCTTTCTCCCCTTCATTTTTTTCAGTCACTGAAGTAGTTACTTATGCATAATTTTAACAAAGCACAACAAATATAAAATACACTTTCTTGAGAAAAACATGCATTGTTAAATAGACTTGTTCTTAACCTATTTTAGGTAGACAGGTATTATCAAACTAAAGTAATAACCAAGCCCATGCACCAAACAGAATAAATTTTATTGTGAAAGTAAACAAGATCAAGTGGACAGAAAGCCTTGGAAAATTGTTTTGCCCCTTTTTACCTGCTCCAATCTTATGCAATAAACTAAATGCAGATACATGGCCAGACAGCTTGACTTGCAACAGGTGTGTCCAGATTTATAGTTCTAATTCTGGAGATTAGTAGAAACCTTGAAGGGGTGTTTGGCACATTCTCTTCAGTTTATTCTCCTGGGGTTGTAATTTGACTGCAAACTGAAACCCTGGTGTCACTGTTATACCCCAGTCCGTGTCAGCATGCATATCCCTGTGATGGCTGAGGCAGCACTGACAAAGGTATGTTTGATATGCACTGCGCAATGCCCAAGCCCTCTGGGGAAAGTCAGGGGTGGTGGGGTGGGCAGTGCAGTTCTGGGGGCTTGCATGGGAGAAGCCTGCAGCCAACTGCTCTGAATGTTTTTCCTTTACTCTAGAAAATTTACTTGGGGAATATGGGCTTATGATCGAACACTTCTCTCATAAAGGATGGGACTCACCAAAGTAGGTCCTTTGAGAAAATCCCACATGGCAGAGAACTGTTTGTGATTGTATGCATTTACTGGTGTGTACAGGCAGACTATGATGCAGCTGTGATGAGGCACCAGCCCTCTGACACACCCTGAGTCAGGGAGTGCCAATGGAGAGCCATAGGAAAACATTAGCTCGTAGTCTGCCAGTCAGGTTTTGAAATCTACTTAATCTCATTTTTCTGGCTCTGTTCAGAAATATAGTCCAACTACCTGTGTTGCTTTGTGTTATAACCTTTCAGAGACTAAGTGATACAGAACCAGCCTAGGGAAAACAGAAGCATATCAGTGATATGTCTGATCAGTCGAAAAGTGGAAGCATGGTCAAACTGGTTGTATATATATGTATAGTAATAACTACAAGGATCATCTGTTGAAAAATGTCTATGTAGAGATGTAAATTTGAGCTCATGTTTTAACATGCTATTTGTTTAATTAATGTATTACAGAACACGTGCAAAACACTTCAAAACCAGTCAGTTACAGCAACACATATAAAACCGCTTTTCTAAATTTCATTATTTGCAAGGGTTTTAAAGACAGCTCATTACTGCCAGTATCTTTTCAAAGCTTGCAAATACTATATGAAGCATCCAGCATGCTAGGACTAGTACTCACTACAGTACACTTAACCCATACTTCATGTACCTTTTATTCAATTCTTTAGATGACTAGAGAAGGGAAAAAAAAAAGTTAACAGTTTTGAAAACCCCCAAAGTGTTGAAAAACCAATCATGATCATCTAACATCTAACAGTCTTTCTACTCTCCACAGACATAAAACACACAGCTTTATCGACTTGAGGTTGTGTGGAATGCTGCGCATTCACACCAGCAGAGAATTTGTTTCCTTAGGAATATTTCATTTCAAAGCTCTGGCTCAGCAGGGTATTAGAGTATAAATCTCATTTTAAGTGCCTGAGGGGTCAGTATTCAATATCTAGGTTTAAAGACGGAATATAGTCAAGTACTTTCTTAAACCAGGACTTTTAGAGAAAGAAATCACTTGCACATTAAGAATAGTTAAATTCAAATTTTGGCTAAAATGCCCTTCATAACTTCTTATTACTAGAAGCTGCGTGAGATTTCTACTTATCGAGTGAGAGTTTGTCCAATGCCACAGGAATCTTCAGCTAGTGTTTCCTGGCCTGTAAACAAAAAAGTTCCTGTCCTTTACCACTAACAGAAGGGAGCAGGGAATCCAATAATTTTCACACCCCCACTAAAGAATTACAGATTACAAAGTCATCTTTTTGCCAACGCACAGATCCTCACAAAATCAGGAAAATAATCTAGATTTTCCATCCATCCCAAAATAGTCAACCTACCATAATATTCACTTGATTACAGGATAGTAAGATATTGTGTGGCATGGAGCAGGGAAGAAAGCCAAATATTGGTCCATCACTTCTGTAGCTGCTGGGTCATATATGGCCTGGGCACTTGTATTTCGAAAGCTGGTTTATTATGCGTGAGTGATCAGTCTTTAGACAGTAATTTGACCCTTTTATTTCTGGCATTCTGGATAGTTTCTCTGCAACTTTCAGGCCACATGCTAATTCCATAACAAGGGAAGATTATTATCTCAGAAATTCCATCCTCTTTTGAGACTGTTAATACACTTGTGGAGAGAAGAAAGTACCATGGCTCACTTAAGGACAAGTCTTGCAGCACAAGAATAGTATTGGCGGACCCGAGACCTGAAACACCCTCTGAACAAAGTTTAAGACTAATGACTGTATGAGTTAGGTAGGTCCAGTCCTGCAGATTCACTGGAGATGTTTTTAGCATCCAGAAAGGACTGTTAGGGACACACACCTCACACGCACAGCCTTCAGCCTATCCTATTGTGGTTTCACACCATGCAGCAACCAACACAGCCCCTCGCAGTTTTTCAACAGTGAATATTTATCACAGCCTCAGTAATTTGAGTGCATAAATATTGTCCATCTGGTCATTAAAAAATACCCCAAAACAACAACAACAAAACCCCAAAACAACACACAACCCCAAAACAACACACAACAAAAAACCCTACAGCCCACAAACAATTTTACTTTTCAATTACATTTACTTGTTTCAAAAATCACTTTCTTGTTGTTTATTATTATACATAATATGTATTTTACTTTTCATACAGTAAAATACCTAAATACTCTAACATCTCTTACTTCTCAGTGAATAATTCTAGATATATTATCAAACTGTCTTTTTAACCTTCTTATAAAATGAACAGAACCATTTTGGTAGCATGAGTCACATTTTTGTCCTGTGCATCATCTCTACAGTTCTCTCTGAGAATTCCCACATCAAAGCAAATGATCCAGTAGTTTCAGAGTGGAATAGCTGAGCTGGTAGGATTTAGCTATCTTTAAAAAAAAAAAAAGTAACTAACTCCTTGAGACCTTAGATACAGAAGCCCTTTCCTAACTAATATCATAAAAGCTACAGCATGAAAGTAATTTTCCTTACATTTAGGAAAACAAATCCATCCACTTCATCTGTTTCTTTTACTGTTGTCTCCAAAGTTTCCTTTGCTGAATCAACAGTTTGCTGGAAATTTACCATCTGCTCATACAGGTACTCCATTTTCATCTTCTTCACTTCCTCGAAGTTCTCTGATTTCTCATCATATTGTGCTACCATTTTCTTAAGCATCTCTTCATTCTGCTTTTCCAACAAGTCTGCATTTTTCTTACAGTTTTCCTGCAGAATAAAATGACAACATTTAATGAATACACAGAAATTCTCAATTACCCATACATGAACCATCCACCAGATTCCTTCTGGCACATTGACAATAAGACATTTTTATTTCCGCAAGCAAACTCATCTGGGAGAAATCTCTCTAGAGAAATACATCAAAAACAACAACAGTTTTGCGTTTTTTTTTACTGTCAGGGTTTAAAATTAAGCTTTAGTATTTGAGCACTGAGATAGGAAGTCTGACTACAAAATAGCTAAAAATCTATACTTACAACTGGAGTTAATACAGTTCTCAAGGCTTAAGAGCTTGAGCAATCAGAACTTAAGATACTGGCCAACTAATTTAGATGCTTCACATGGGATTCTAAATAAAGACACAGTGTGAGCTTTTTATAGGCATAAACAAAATTAAGGGAACTTTTTCCTTCAATGTTTGACAGTTACATATTCCACTTTGCAGTAATGAGCGAAAAACCAATCTTTTTCTTCCTCTGAAGTTAACACCTTTCAGTGAACTTCCAGAGAAGTCAATTTGAGGAGTGGAGAAACAGCCCATTTTAGTGGAAGCAATGATGCTGCACAAGAAGGCAAGCATATCTGAGAAGTGTTATTGTACAGGGAAAGAAAGCTAGTGTGATAAAATACTGGACTTACCTCAACTGAGTTAAATCGCAATTCAATATCACTCACAAACTCTTCGATCTTCATTGACTTTTCTTCCAGTGCTTTTAGCAGTTCACTTAACTGATCCTGAAATTTAAAATGTGTCAGTAACTTAGGCAGGTCATTTTATAAACTTTTTACATAGAATATATTTTAGGTGAATATTTTCCTTTTGCCATGAGCCACCATTGGAACAATTGCTAAGTAAGTTCAAGTATCACCCTGGCTGCAAAGACAAGCACAGAAATAGCAACTGGAACAGTCACAGAACTGTTTCCAAACCAAAACAAGTGAGCTCAGTTTGACAAGGTGCTGTGTCCATACAAGTTGTTGAACATTATGAATTCCAATGCAGCTTTGCCAGAGTGTGAGGGTACTCAGAGCCTCATGAATGTCCTTGAGAGATCACAGGAACAAGCCCATAAAAAGGAAGATAACAAAGGCAGTTGTGAGGATAATAGATTATACAGTGTCGTGGCTTTTAAAATTAGAATTTTAAAGATAGATATCTGTCTTTATATAGATCAATACATTGTTAAATAGATATACATTTATGTATGTGTATGTACATATATATATAGTATAATTCCTATTAACAAGAAGTCATCAAAATCACTGGTTGAGTTATGTGGAAACAAAAGCAGTCCAAGGCACAACAGACATTGGAAACAATGCAGAAGTTTTTCTTAGTCCCTCTTGACCTTTTATGAAACCAAGTTTTTCAACTGCTCCGGTGCAATTCATTATTTATAAAAATGCTTAGTTTTAATTCGATGGCATAAATCTAAAGGGAAGGTTGTCTTCCTTTGTAACAGCTTCTTATTATGGCAAAATTTTACAGCTAGATCTGTAGAAAAAAACCACGACTTTACATTAATTACAAATGTCACATTGGACAATACAATTGAAAGCTCACTTTAAAAATATTTAGGGCAAATCATCACGATTTGGAAACAGATTTCTTTTTGTCAAGATGAACTATAAAATTTGACAGATGCCATCTGTAGTTCATTTAATTTACTGTGAAGCTATGTTCTTATAGTTTCCATGCAACAATAATAAAAAAATAATTAAAATAATTTTAACAATCACACAACAAGCATTTTGCTATCTTAATATTTTCTCAGTAATTATACAAAGTAACAAGAGACCTATAAGTGCAGTCTCAAAGTAACCTGAGCCCTGAGTGTTAGAAATCATGTGAAGCCAGGCCTGTGTTGCAGCCAGATTTAATATTGGCTCCATATCTGTGCTCCACAGCCAGGGAATGATATCATGGGATGCTATTTGCAGCTTAACTTGACTTGCTGTAATGCAGGTACATTTGAGGGGTGCCTGGGGTCTGTGACTTTATTACTGACTTACTTGTGCCTTGTTATCACTGGTACCTCAAACATGAATGGCCATATAAGAAAAGCAGCTCTACCTCTGCACACCATGGAGATAGTTTGCAGATACTGATATTTGAAACTATCACATTGGCTCCTACTTTTGATTTCTCTCTTCTGCATATGAGGTAACATAACGTAAATATCACCAATAGAAGCCCTTCTGGAATTTGAGTGAAATGACAGGAAATCTGTATTTCTGAACATTTACCAAGAAAGAGATCTCACGTTTCATTTGCTGGGGTGAGAGTAAATAGCTGGTAACAAAGAAAGGAACATCTGTATGATATGTTTTCACTTGTACATGAACAGATCTGATATGGGAGAAGTGAGGTATCACATACATGTTGTTTTCCCAAGCAAAACTGCACTTTAATGAACAATAGCTTCCACAGAAAAAGCATTTTCACTAGTATTGATAGCAATGGACTAGCCTACTGAAATAGCAGATATTTTATCTGTCTTTTAGAGGGGGAATAGAGCTTAGAGATAGTGGCAAGAAGTAGGACTTCATAAACTCTTACCTGTGCTGACACTACGATGCTATTGGCATAGATCACAGAATGCTTTATGCTGGAAGGGACATTATAGACCATCTAGTTCCAATTTCCTTGCCATGGGCAGGGATACCTTCCATTAGACCAGGTTGCTCAGAGCCCCATCCAGCCTGGCCTTGAACACTTCCAGGGGCAGGATATCCACAACTTCTCTGGGCAACCTGCTGCACTGCTGCACCACTCTCACAGTGAAGAATTTTTTTTCCTAATGTCTAATATAAACCTCCCCCCTTTCACTTTCAAGACATTCCCCTTTGCCCTGCCACTACATGCCCTTGTGAAACAGCCCTCTCCAGTTTAAGGCCATCTTGTGGATGAAAATGAATGGAATGGAAAATAGGTTGGCACTTCAACAAAACTGTGTAGTATAATTTGTCTAACATCTCCAAGCAACCAACGCATTTAAGTGGGACAGGGATTACTTTGTGATGATACCAGTCTCCACATATGGAGGTTTCTGTACCTTGTCAAGTGAAGTGAGCTGCTGTTACTCGAGTTTTATTTTCATAGAAACAACATTCTTCCCATTTCTTCCCCTACATATCAAAACCAGAACAAGCTTACACAGACAAGAAGACTGAAAGGTGGAATGTCTGGTAACAACTACATATAAACCAGGCCATTCAAACCTATGAATAAATTAAAATACCATCTTATCAGGCCTAGGACTCCAGAGAATACCTTAATAAGATAGTCTCCTTTCCAGATCTCTAACAAGTGTTTAGGAATAGTTTTTATTTTATAGATACTGTAACTTAGCTTCTGAACTACTCTTTGAAGCCTCTCTGCTTGACAATGCAAGAGGACTGGAGGAATTAGTCTTAGTAGCTCCTTTTCTTACCCAAATTTATTCTTACCTTCATCTTGGTTGCAGCATCATCTAGTGTTGTGACTTCATGGTCTTTATGCTCTCCAAAAAGCTTGTCAATAGCAGATATTGGGCATTTGCAGTGGTAACAATAAGTGTCTACTTGCGCTTTCTTCAGTTCTCTTTGTGGGCTCTCAACTTGAGGAATGTTTGTTGCTGATTTTTCAGGATACATCACCACAAAGCCTGAATCTTCAAGCTCAATAGGTGTTCTTTGTTCTGGCTCATTAACAAATTCATAACTATCAGCAGCATGATCAAAGGAGTCCCTGTCTTCAAATAATAGCTCCTCGTGTGTAAATTGAGATGATATTTCATCTTGCAAAAGCTCTTCTTGTGTAATCACATCATAGTCCATTGACTCAGCAAGATCTTCATAAACGTCAGAGTGCTGCTCCTCTCTTTGCAAGTCTGGATTCTCTGCTTGCTGAATGGTAGGGACAAAGGACAGATGTTCCTGAGTATACAGATCATCTACACTGTCTTCAGTGGGAGCCCTGACATATGGAACATACTTTTCCATTTGAGGAACTGCTGTTATACCTTGCTGTTTTTCCTGCTTAGTGCCAGCTTCTTGATACGCAGCTCCCTGATAATCCACTTGTCGACTGCATGCTTGTTGACTTGACTGCTCTGGCAACTCTTCAGTTGTTTCTACTGGTACGTTTTCTTCTTCTCTTTGTTCAGTGGTATCAGTTCTTGCACCTGAAAGAACTGTTTTGCTTCCAAAAGGAATGGCATGCATTGGTTTGCAAATTGTAGCTTGAACGTTGCTGTCAACCTGGATTTTGTCTCTCTCTATAACATCTCTTTCTGACAGAACTTCAGTTTTGACATATTGAACATCACCAGATCCCTGCTTCTGGTTGTTCTCTGAACTCCAAGCCAAAATTCCTCCACTAAAGGACTCAACTTCTGATATCTGATCTTTTTGAGGCCCTATGGCCTTACTTGGAATTTCATCTTTAAGAATATATTTTTCAAAATATATTCCAGTTCCATCGTCTGTGTCTGAATTTCTACTAGGGAAAGAAGCATTAGAATTACCACTTTCTTCATCAGAAGGAGACTCATCCTTTGTCTTTTCTCCTACTGCTTCTGCGTAGAGATCCTTGTATAAAAATGATAGAGCAGGTGGCTCCTCTAGAAGCTCTGGGTTAACTTCAGCAACTGTGGTAGGGAACAAGAGAGATCGTTCTAGCACTCCTTCTTCTGAATCAAAGAGTGGGGTCCCTGGTGACTTCTGTTCATCTTCTACATTTGTAATGCTTTTACTGTTAGAATCAATTGATTTCTGCAGTGGTAAATGTTTTGAAGCATCTGCATAGGACTGCATTTTGCTTTCTCCTTTTATGGTGCCATAAAAGACTTCATCCAGGTCCTCAAGTAAGGAAAACTCTTCCAAAGTATCTACTTCAGTATTTTCTGTAAAAGACTCACCTCCTTCCATAGATTCATTGGGATCTTCTGTCACGGGAGACAATGAAATTCGTCTTTCAAATTGTGGCTTAATTGGGGATTTGTCATCAATCAATGTATATTTTTCAAAATAATCCATATCAGCAGTACCATTATTAGGATCCAAAATTGCATAATTATTGTTTTCTGGCAACAGGAGGTTTTCTTGTTGAGTTTCTCCAGTTTCCTCACCATCATCATTTTTGACCAATTCTGTTAGTTCATGGCTTGCAGTCTTTCCCAATACTGAGCTTTCTGACATTTCTGTGGTTCTTCCAGAAGTTAGGGCTCTCTGGTCATCATCACCTAATTTTCTTCTAAATGAAGGATTTGTTTCCAAGTATTCTAATTTATCAGGCATGTGTTTACTTTCTTCTTGATCAACAGAAGAAATATGTGTAGGTGCATGAATATTGAGTATTTCATAACCTTCTGAAATGATATTAAATAGATCTTTTTGTTCAGTAGTCTCCGGAGGATGCTGACTGTCTTCTACAGCACTTGCATGTTCCATTTCTTCCTCTTCTCCTCTCAGGTAATGTTCAGGCACTTCAGACATTTTGCCTACCTCCAGATGTTGCATTGCTTCAGTTTTTGTAGGGTTTAAATTAGTAGTTTCATGCTCCACAAGTTTATCTGGACCTTGATTATCTCCTACCAGAGATGGTAAATCATACCTTTGTGTTCTGGGACTAGTGTCTGAGGACTTCCTGTGAGGAAATTTATTTGACACTGATTCAGAAACTCTAAATGTATGTTCCTTAGTCTCTGTAGTCCCATGAACTGTAAGTTCTGTGCAGCTTCCAGCTGGGAATTGCTTTGATCCAAAATCAGAAGCTTCATTTGGAGGAAGCTGAGTTCCTTGCATGTCTGTATCTGCAGCCCCTATCGAAGTAATTGAGCGAGCTTTCACCTCTTCTACCAGCCAGCTAGTCAGCCCAAAAGATGGAATATCTGGGTTCTGCTTTTCTTCAGAACTAGAGCTAAGGGACTTAATCTCTGCTGGAGAAAGGCTGCCCCATTCGCCAGAATAATGCTGAGTTTTTTGTGTCACAGTTTCATGAACAAGGTCTGATGAAACAGCTCCCAGATGCTCCAAGGTTGCGTGCTTTTGGTCTTCAAGACATTGTTGCATTTCACGTCTATGCTGTCCTTCAGTATAAATGCCTGAAACTTTATTAGATTGCTTTTCAAGCATGTCTGCTACATCAAATAAAGATGATGGAATTTGTTTCTCGTCATCATCAGTGAAAGCCACTGATACTGACTTTTCAAGTTCTGACTTTCCAGGTAATTTATGAAAAGGTATAAATGACTCAGATGGCTCTGTTTGCTGCTCTCCTACACCAGTCACCTTTGACTCTGTGGTCACTGACCTTGGCATTGTCTGTACATCAAGTTGCATTTCTTGCTCATATTGCTCAGTAGTGAATTTGGGGGAACTTCTTAGCTGGTCTGGAGACAAATACATTGTGTCCAACGAACAAGATTCTGGCTTGTCTAGGTCTTGCACTTGAGACATACTCTCCAAGTGCACTGTCTTCAAGCTTGCTGTTTGAGGTGAATGGAGTTGAATTTTTTGCAATTGTTTTTCATCGTGTGGTGGAATTAGATGTTCACACTCTGATTGTATGGACTGGGTAATAAGTGGCTGAATACTTTGCTTTTCTTGTTCAGCAAGGGACCGTGTGGGAACCAAATATTCAGAGATTGGTTTTGAATAGGATGGAACTTCTTGCTGATATGTTTCATCAGCTGAATAAAATGGAACTGAAGGTTCAGACTGCAGTTTTGAAGGTACAGTTAAGTAATCCTGATTTTCTAGAGTTTCTATTTTATCTGTAGAATATGATAAATTTAGTTGTTCAGATTCTAATTGTGTAGCTGTGTGAAAGTAATGTGGAGTCTGTTCTCTCTCAGCTTCAGGTAAAATTTCACATTCAGCCTCTGTCTTTGCAGCTACAGGCAAACGTAGAAGACTTTCTGTATTCTCTGCTTCTTTCCTTGCAGAAAAGAACACTGGCTCAGGCTGGGCAGTTTGTGAGTACTCTGTTTTACTGCGGGAGTAAGATACATCTAAATGTTTGGGGGATGAGCCTCCAGGTACAGGTGAAGACTTTGGACTTCCTTCAAGGCTTGTTTCAGCGACAGTGTGTGAAGCACTCAAAGGTACAGACACTGTTTGTTCAGTAAGAGATGAAAATGGTTGAGTTTTGTGGTTCTGTGCTTCCTCAGTGGAAAATGATAAATTTTGTTGTTCAGTTTCCAGAGGAGCACTTAGAGATGAAGGAGCACCAGTGTCTCGCTTCTGTGAATGTCCTCCTCTCAGTGGGGCCATTTCATGCTTTTCTGCTTTATCAGTAGGACTTAATAAATCTGATGGTTTGAAGTCCGGTTGTGCAGTTCCCTGATCCTTCATCCTGACAAAGGTATGTGATACAGAAGGTGTTTCTGGCTGCTCTGTTTCAACATCAGAAGACTGCAAACTAACACATAGCTGTTCAGATTGGACCCCACCCCTCCACTCTGTTTCACCAGTGAAATATGGTGTCTCTGGATGCTCCAGCTGGGCAGTCTGTGGTTGCTCTGGCTTGCCATAGGAGTATGATAAATCTAGTGGCTTTATTCCACAAGTCTCTGCTTTGCCAAGAGAGTATGACAAATCTGGATGTTTTGCATTCAGTTGTTCTCCTTGCAACTGCTCTGTGGAATATGAAAAATCAGAAGGCATGAACCCTGCTTGTGCAGTGTCCTGTTTTTCTGTTTTGCCAGAGGAATAGAAGAAATCTGGGAATTCTCCTTCCACTGGGGATGTATTTGGTTGCTCTTCCGTGCCATGAGGACTTGAAAACACTGGTTGTTCCAATTTTAGTTGTACTATTTCCTCTGGGTGTAATGTATAGCTTCCCCTCTCCTGTTTGACCTCCAGCTGTGCACTTTGTTTTTCTTCACAAACAGAAGAGGGCAAATCTGTGTGCAGTACGTTGCCCATGGCATCCATGACATCTGAACGTTCAGACTCTGGTAGGGCAGCCCATGATGTCTTTGTTTTGACAAATGAATGCAACAAACTCTGTTCTTTCAACTCTGGCTGTGTTGTTTTATGAAGTTCTGCTGTGCCAACAGAGAAGGACAAATCTGCATATTCTGATTTTGCTTGGGAATTTTGCGGTCCTTCTGTTTTCTCCATAGAGCCTTGCAGCTCAGGGTGTTCTGCTTGCATTCCTGCATCTTGCCACTGCTCTGCTTTGCTGAGAGATGATGAAAACTCATCTGTCTGTTCTTGTTCTGGTTGAATCTTTTCTTGCTGTACTGTGCCAGTGGAGTGAAATAAATCCAGGCACTCCAAATCCTCTTCAGCGATTTGAGTTTGCTGTGTTTCACCAATTGAACGTGATAAATCCATTATTTCTGCCTCTGGCTGTATGATTTCATGGTGTTCTAATCTGCCAGCAGATATATCTGAATAGTGTGATTTTGCATTTAAAATTTCTTGTTCTGCCTCACTAAGAGAATGACATAATTCTAAATGTCCCAATTCTGTCCGTGCTTTCTCGCCTTGTGCAGCTTTTTTGAAAGAATGCAAGAAGCCTGGCTTCTCCTCTTCAGCAGTTTGTCCTTGCTCTGTTGTGCCAGGCCAAGATGACATATCTGGTTTTTCTAGCACTTGTGTAGTTCGTTGTGGCTTTGCTTTATCAATGGAATGCAAGGAATCAGGCTCTGCTTTTAACATTTCTCTTTGCTCCATTTTTCCACTCTGGGGTGATGGGTCTGAAGCTCTCTGTTTCTCCTTTGCAGCTTGTGGATGCTCTGCTCTGCTGACAGACTGTTCCCCTTTAGTGTATTCCACAGCTGTGTGCTCCAGCCCTCGTTGCCCCCCTTCTGTGGCCAGGAGTGCCAGGCTTGCGTGGCCTGGCTCCAGCTGTGAAGGTGGATGTTGCTCCATTTTGTCACGACCATATAATGTACCTTGCTCTTCCATTCCCAGCTGGATTGTTTCGTGCACTTTGTTGAGGGAAGGAGCTTGATCAGGGTGTTCAGGTTTCAGCTGTGATGTTTGCAGCCCTCCTACTTTGAAAACAGAGTAAGGCAAATCAGGATGTCCCTGCCCTGGTTCTGCTATTTCTGTTTCCTCTGCTGTATCCCCAGAAGGTGACAAATGTGAAATTTCCACTTCTGGCTGAACTGTTTTCTGTTCCATTTGTCCAAAGGGATAAGTTTGCTCTGTTTCTTGTTGTTCTCTTCCTTGTACCTCTGTGTTGTCCAGAGGAGATATCACATCAGTGTGCTCTGCCTCTGGTGGTGTCATTTCATCATCTGGCCTATCAATGGAAAATGATAAATCTGGTTGTTCCAAACCTTCCTGGGCATGTTCTAAAGCATCCCTTTTATCAGGAAAATGTGTTAACTTTTCTTGCTCGAATTGCTGCTTTGTGGCTTTCTGCTGCTTTTCTCTGCCAGGAGAAAGTTTTCTGTGTTTTTGATCCAATGGTGCTACTTCTTCCTGACTTGTCTCACCAGTGGAATGTGACAAATCAGGATGCTTCATTTCCCATGGTGCAGTTTCTGGATGTTTTGACTCTATTGGTGCAGTTGCTGGAGAAGTTCTTTTTCTAGCTACTTTAGGCAATTCTTGATGTTTAGGCTCAAACTTTGGAGTTGAGTGTTCTTTGTCTTTACCAAAGGAAAATGATACTTCTGAGTATTTTGAATCCAATTGTGAAGTTTCTTGCAGGTTTCCTTGGACATCAGAACATGACAGATTTGGGTATTGAGATTCTACTTCCTTATTTTCATCTTGTGCTGCTTCATCCAGGCTTCCTTGTGAATCCAAATGTTCTGATTTTTGCTGGATTTCTCCCATGGAATATGAGAGCTCTGGGTGTCTTGACTCCTGTCCCACAACGTCACCTTGTTTTGATTCACCACTGTCACATGAAAAATCTGGATGCTCCACCATTACTGGTTCAGTTTCTCGTTGCTTCAAATGGAATGGTAAGTTTGGGTTTTCCAACATTTTTTCTTGACCATGAGAGGAATATGACAGATCTGGATATTCTGAACTTATTTCCATTTTCAGTGGAGCTTCTTTTTCACTGGAAGAAGGCAAAAATGTTTGCTGTATCTCTGGATGTACTATTTCTGGTTGCTGTGATTTGTGTTGTATAATTTCCTTCTCTGTTTCTGTACTTACATAAAATGTTTTTTCTGGATATGCTGGCTGTGTTTGCATTTCTTCTTGCATTTGTTTCCTGAAGGAATATGGCAAAGATGGATGCACTAACCCTGGGCGAGCTACTTCTTGCTGTGCTAAATTAATTTGGTCTATGACCTGTGACTCCTCTTTACCCATGCTTTCTGAAACATCTGAATACTCTGTTTCCATTTGCACAGCTTCTTGTTGGTCTGTTTCCTGCTGTTGCACCTCTCTTTGTACTGTATCTTGTTCCATTCGTCCAAAGGACAGTGAAACATCTGGCTGGGGCACATTCAGTGGTGGTGTTTCCTGTTGGTGAGTCCCAGCAGTGAAACAGGAAGGAAAAGACTGCTCCTGCTCAATTTCTGGCATTTCCCAGGGCTTTGCTCTGTCAGTCATTTGTGACCCCAAAGTTCCTGACTCCACTCCTCTTTGCATCCCTTCTCCAGTGGTAAATGAGAAATCCCTCTTTTCTGACACTACTTGTACATTTTCACGTTGCTCTGCTTCACTAATGGAACATGATGGCTCTGGACCTTCTAAATTTCTTTGTACAGCTTCTTGTAACATTTCTCCCTGGGAATACAGTGACTCAGTTTGTTCCAGCTTTGGTGGCAATTTTTGGTGTTCTGTTTTGCCAGTGGAAGATGTTGTCTCTGACTCTTTTACCTTCAGCTGTGAAGTTTTACGTTCCTGTTCTTTTTTGGTAGAAGGTGTCCAAACCGGATGCTCTGACTGCAGTTGAGTAGTTTCTCCTTGCATTGCCATGGGAGAGGAATCCAGTTTACCTCCAGACTGTGAATCCTGCTGTACTGGCTGTGACTGTTCTCCTTTGTCACTTTGTGACAGTGCTTGCTCCTTTGTTTTATTCATGGGATACGATAAATGTGAAAATGGTGTTTCCAGATACCCAGTTTGTTGTGTCTCAGCCCTTCTTGTGGAATCAAATACATCTGGATGTACCAACTGGAGTTCTGTAGTGTTTTCTTTCTCTGCTTCCTCCATCAAACATGATAAATCTGAATGTATCAGTGCAAGCTCTTCTTTTTCTTCTTGTTTTTCTTCTTCAGGGGAATAAGATTGTTCCAGTTCAAAAGGACTGAATGCTTCGTTTTCTGTTTCTTCCCTGGAAAGCAAAACCTGATGTTCCATTTCCAGCTGTGCACTTTGCATTTCCGTGACTACTTCCTTGGTTAAAAGAGAGTCTGCGTGACCCACCTCCAGCTGTGTACTCTCTGATTCCACCATTTCTGCTCTGGAATATGATAGATCTGAGTGCTCTGTTTCCAGCTGTGCACTTTTTGATTCCTCCACTTCTTCCCTAGGAAAAGAAGAGTCTGCGTGACCCACCTCCAGCTGTGCACTCTCTGATTCCACCATTTCTGCTCTGGAATATGATAGATCTGAGTGCTCTGTTTCCAGCTGTGCACTTTTTGATTCCTCCACTTCTTCCCTAGGAAAAGAAGAGTCTGCGTGACCCACCTCCAGCTGTGCACTCTCTGATTCCACCATTTCTGCTCTGGAATATGATAGATCTGAGTGCTCTGTTTCCAGCTGTGCACTTTTTGATTCCTCCACTTCTTCCCTAGGAAAAGAAGAGTCTGCGTGACCCACCTCCAGCTGTGCACTCTCTGATTCCACCATTTCTGCTCTGGAATATGATAGATCTGAGTGCTCTGTTTCCAGCTGTGCACTTTTTGATTCCTCCACTTCTTCCCTAGGAAAAGAAGAGTCTGCGTGACCCACCTCCAGCTGTGCACTCTCTGATTCCACCATTTCTTCTCTGGAGTATGATAGATCTGAGTGCTCTGTTTCCAGCTGTGTACTTTGCAATTCCTCCACTTCCTCCCTGCAAAAAGAAGATTCTGTTTGACCCACCTCCAGCTGTGCACTCTCTGATTCCACCATTTCTGCTCTGGAATATGATAGATCTGAGTGCTCTGTTTCCAGCTGTGTACTTTGCAATTCCTCCACTTCCTCCCTGCAAAAAGAAGATTCTGTTTGACCCACCTCCAGCTGTGCACTCTCTGATTCCACCATTTCTCCTCTATAATATGGTAGATCTGAGTGCTCTGTCTCCAGCTGTGCACTTTTTGATTCTTCCATTTCTTCCCTGGAAAAAGAAAAATCTGGATGCTCCATCTCCAGCTGTGCACTCTCTGGTTCTTTTGTTTCTCCCTTGGAAGAAATTTCTGGATGTTCTGCCTCCAGTTGTGATATCCCTGATTCCTCTGTTTCTTTTGTAGAAAAAAGCAGTTCTGGATAGTCTGTATCTAGTATTGCACTCTCTGATCCCTCTGTTTCTTCTTTGGAATATGAGAAATCTGGAATTTCTGTCTCTAGCTGTGCACTTCCTGGTTCCTCTGTTTCTTCCCTGGAAAAAGAGAAGTCTGGATGCTCCATCTCCATCTGTTCACCCTTCAATTCCCCTGCTTCTTCCTTGGGAGAAGAGAAGTCCAGATTCTCTGTCTCCATCTGTGCTATCTCTGATTCTTCACTTTCTTTGGTGGAATATGAGAGGTCTGGATGTTCCATCTCCATTTGCTCACCTCCTGCTTGTTTGTTTTCTTCGGTGGTAAAATCAGACTGATAAAAATCTACTGCTTTATTTATAGCTGATGTTTTCCATGTTTCTTCTACTTCTGTATGAATAGGATATGAAACACCGAAATATTTGGAATCTATATTTTCAGGAATTGGTGGTTTTAATTTAATTCCTTGCTTATCTGTTTCCTGAAGGGAAGGATCTTGTTCAGACTTTCTTTGGTTCTCCAAATGAACATTTTGAGTTTCTGAAGGTGGGGTTTTTTGACCCTCTTCTCTTTCAGCTGAATACATTAGATCGCAAGTCTCTGACTCTGACAGTGCAGTTGTTGATGATGGACACGCGGTTTCTTGCTTCTCTGTTTCATTCCCGGAATACGGTAAAAGCACATGTTCAGACTCAGACTGTGCAGTTTCTGATGACTGAGGAATAATATCTTCCTGTCTTATTTCAGTTAGAGTGGAATATTCGGATTTAGCTGATGGAACATCAGGTAAGTAAGACTTCTCTGTTTCCCTCTCAGGATGTTCTGACGTGGATTCTGTAGGGGAAATATGCTTGGAACTTGATCTATCTAATTCTTTAACAAAATCTTCTGAAACAGACTGTGGTGCAGAATTGGGCTGAACTTCCTGCTTTGTCACTTCATTCATATGATCTGATACTGTCAGGGATTGGTCTGTCTTCTTGTTTGCATTTTTGGCTGAGGGAAGCAGCACTTGTTTCTCATCACACTTGAGAGATGTGGAGGTTGTTGAATCTGTTATTGATGTTTTGGCCGCAGGTGAATGGCTTTGCTGCTTCCTGACTTCTTCATTCTTCAGCGAATGTCCTGAAACCAGATTTGGAGTCTCCAAAAGAGGCTGTCTCTCTTTTCTTTCTTCAAGTTCAAGAGTTGATTCTTTCATTTTATAAGGTTCAATATTTTCACACATATCGTTTTTCTTAGTAAGCTGTTTTTCAAGAGGTGGTGTTGGTGAAGAAAAGCTTTGATTTGCGTGTTCTGTGAGTTGTTGTCTTTGCTTCCTTCTTCTCTCTGAAGGTGTTTCAAGAATTTTACTTCTTGCTCCCTGAGAATGTTTTGGACGTGTTTCTTCTGAGAGTGAACCAAACTTCTGCAATCTTTCTTTTACTGATGTTTCAAGGCACTTTTCAGAATCTCCTGAAGCTGAGCTACTTCTCCGGCTTCTGTTTTTCTCCAATGTTTCAGGGGCTGGCCCAGTCCCTCCAAAAATTGAGTTGAACAGCTGGATTCTAGCTTGTACTGGTCCTCCAAGAATTGGACCGACTTTTCTCAGTCTGCTCTCCCTAAATATTGATCTTATTGGAGCACGTTTTACAGGCTCTTCTGCGATATTCTCTAGATCTTCTCTGTTGTCCAACATTTCCTCATCTGTGTCTTGTACTTCCACCTGCTCTATGTTCAGCGTGGAGGGCTGCACATCTCCTAGAACAGTTCTTGGTTCTTGCCTCTGCATTCCAGAAGAATCACGTTTTTTATTGCTCTGGCCTCCCTTCAGTCTTGTAGCCATCGGCACCCTATTTGAAGATTTGTGCGTCCTTTTCCGAACAATCTTACCTTCATCCATAATAAAGATAACTTTTCCTGGAGGAGAACCTACTGGTGAACTTTCCATACTGTAAAGATCAGAAGCTGTACTAGTTTCTGAGGTCCAGGGAGTAGAACATCTGCTCGAGCTGGTTTCCCAGGTTATTCCACTGTCTTCACTTTGACATGTTACCATAGAAAAGGAAGGGTTAGTCATGATGTACTGCAGCTTGGGTTTCACATCTTCACTTTGGATAAGATCTTTTAAACTATAAATGAAAGAACAAATAACAAAAAAATCTGTAAAAACACACAACAAATTAAATTATTGCAGGAAAAAGCTTAATTTTTTCATTAAAGCAAAAACAGATTTCAAAATACTTCATAAGCATAAATTTTGAAGTACAAGCATAAGAAAAGTCATATTTCATCTCACAACTATATTTTAGATGAATTTGTGTAAAACTGCATGTTGCAAGGTTAATTCAATGAAGGGGAGGTGTTTAAATGATCTTGACAATGCAGGAAGAACAGTCTTTGATCTGACCTTGTTTTGCCAGTGTGAGATTGAGCTGATTCTGGGGCTATTCTCCAGCGTGTGTTTATCTCACAGTATAAATTAAACCTTTCATTAAACACTTCAAAGATACTGTCAGTGTTTTAATAGCACCCACACTTGCTTTGCGCAAGTGTGAATGATTACACAATGCTCAAAGCAGTAGAGAATCTATGTACTAGTTTGTTACTGTCTTCTCATATGTTTCATCCTCTAAGCACTCTAGTTATTTAACAAAGTAATTTAGAATACATTCAACAATAAAAAATATACTGACACCTCCCCAAATAAAACTGCAATGTTTCATAAAGCTAGCTTTAAATCTTATGATGTATAATCAATACACTATCATATGCTGCAACCAAATCTTTCAGCTAAAGAAAAAGGCTGGAGAAAGGCTTTTCTGAGAAGCTTTAGAAAACTTCAAATTCTTCAAAGTATTCAAATTAAGAGTGTAAAGTTTAGCAAAAGCAATTAAAAGACACAATGTGTGGAGGGTTTAATATTTTTATGGTTGCAATATTTACTAAAAAAGAAAGCATAGAAAAGTTAAGCAAAACTCAACCCAAGTATTTCCTGAGTAGACAGTATTCATTTATGGAAATCACATTTGTAGCTGATCAGAAGAAAGGCAGAACATCTGCTGGGCAAGACATAGGCTTCAGTAGAGCAGAAGATGTGAAGTCTCTGTCACTCCCATGGAAGAATGCCCATCTATGGCCACACAACATCCTGCTTCCACTGAACAGAGGCAAGGGTCACTTTCCCATTGATTAGAATAAAGCACTTCAGCTAAAATGAAGAAACCTAGCTACTGACCAGGGACCAGAGAAGCAGAACCCATCTGACCAAATGCCAGAGGCTGTGGCCCAGCACCACACAGGTGCCAGAGATACCAGCAGGCTGCAGAGGCAGGGGGACACCCTTGAGGAGCCAGTGTCAGCGCACCAGAGGGTGCTGAGCACCAGTCAGAAGGCAGAGGTCTTTGAAGGAGGAGAAGAAATCCTGTGGAAAGTCATAACAACTTCATCAAGCAAACTTTCTGGACTGTAAGTTTTTTTGTAAAGAACACTCAGTGAAACTGCTCAGTACCTACGGAAATAGAAATTTAATCCTGCTACTGGTGGTGCTGCCCTTACTTTTCCATGAATTTGCTTTCCAGATCCCAGAACAAGAAGTGCTGCACTGGGCTGGTCCATGCTCAGGTCTGTGCAGACCAAGGCACAGATCATCTCTGATGTCCTCAGTGCTAACTGAAGACTGAAGTCACCTTGTGGAACAATAGCCTGACCAGCACGTGGTGGGACAACACAGTATCAAACTCCAGTGATGGGGCTTAAACCCAGTTGTGGTGATGGGGCTGGCCTGGAGATGGTGATCAGCAGGACAACTTGAAGGCCCACAATTCAAAGCAGTCTGACAGTATAATAGTGAATAATTGCATGTTAGCTAATCTGCTTCTACCCCCCCAAACCCAGCCCTCAAACAGATAATAGGCCCCAGGATGTACAGCTGATTGTCTGCCTTGGTGTAGTACTCTCTAGCTTTCAGTTATTTGAGTCCACAATAACAGATGACTAATTTTTTTTTTTTTTTTTTACACTTTTCAACTTCTAAATAATTCTCATATTTTAAAACCTATTTTTCTGCACTACTTGGTGCTATTAAACAAATCTTCATGCAGAACAGAGCAGCACTCCCACTTGAGCTGATATTAATGAATAAGAACGGGTTGCCCTGGCCCTGCCTATGCAAAAAACTTGAATTATTTGCATCATTATCTCATTTTCATGGTCACAAACTTGTCACAGTTCATATTCCTCTACTGTGGGATGAGACTTTATACTTAAGAAGTGCTTTATACTTTTAAGACCAGAATGAGAGACATAGAACTCAAACATTTGCTTGCAATGCGCTTCCAAATGTTGTCCTTTTGTGAACAGTTTACTAGCTGCACAGCAGTATCTGGAAGACCCCTCTCTAGTCAGAGGAAGTGTCTGCTGTTGCAAAAAGATGTTTGTGATGTTTCAGCTTGTAAATGTAGATATGAAGCCACTGACATTCAGGGCCAAAGCCAGTGCTGTCCTTTTTCCATGTAGATATATCACACCACTCCTATTGGCATGTATATTGTCAGCTTGTTATTTCACTGCTAGGACACTGACTTAAACCTTTTATTAGTCTTGGAGACACTGACAACCAGTTTTGTGCCTCCTGCCATAATAGCTCAAACCCAGATTTTTCTTACTGCCTCCTCCTGCTTCTCACAGCCCTCTGCTTCTCACTATGACTTCTGTGCTGTGTCCACTGGGATTTCAGGTTTCTAGTCCAGCCTGGCAGGCTGGACAGATGTTCCTTTATGTATCATATGAGGGAAGAGTGTTCACCTCCCCAGCTGCTGGAGCGGTTGTGTTCACACAGTGAGTGGGGTCTATCCACCTGTGTACACCACTACTATGACAGATAGGCATAGCGAGCCTATCAGCTTTCTAAAATTCTCCTCAGCCTCCCTTTATCCTCTTCATATCAGACCTTGCCACTGCTGGTATGATAAAAATTCATAGCTGTTTGATGCATAATTCCTCACAAGCTGAAAACAACACAGATAAAATGACCAAGATGTCAATCTACATCTGCAGTCTGCACTGACAAGATATCATTTTCTGAAAGCTTCTACTTCAGGCACAGTGCAGGAGTGGTAGAAATCGGTATTGGCCAGCTTGCCTTCCCAATTGAAGGAAACACTTTTCTGTGCTTGTGTTTGTATTCTGTACGGATCTGTAGTTTCTGTCTTTACCATGGTGCCCCTTTTTCCCTACAGCAATCACTATACTCAGCAAGGTCTCTGCCTATTGTTCTGCATTTCCCAGGGCTATAGCTCTCCTTCTTCAGGCTAAGAGAACTGGGAGCTACAGAAAGATACCATTTCAAAACCAGCGTTACACTTGATAAGCTACTGTTGACTTCTTTCAGTGTTAATGATGCCTCATCTGGCAACAGAGTGGTTCATGCATCTGTCCAAATTCAAATGAACTATTATTGAAAAGCAGTAAGACAGCTGCTTGTCCAGCTACAAAGTTGGTTTTTATGATGAGTAGCTGGGAGCCAGGACCTGGGCCTGTCTCACACATTTTGTTCCATCTCTTATGAAAGGACACAACCTGCTGCAATGCTAGACTGTTTTCCAGACACCAGGTCGTGGCATGTCCTAGTGGTATTGCCATTTGCAGGATCAGATGCTGCTCGAGAAACCTCAGCACCTCCATGCCCCAGAGGTCTGCCATAACCCTCTATTCTGGATTCTCCACCATGTTGTAGAGGGAGCACAGGCACCAAACACTTCAGTCTGGATGGGGCACTTCCATTATACAGTTATTTAATCACTCTGTTGAGAGCCAGTGGGGAACTTCTTCAAGTCTGAGTGTTATTTTAGAGGCCTACTGCAATATAGGCCTTTATTAAGGACTCAGTTAATTTTATCCAAAAGGCTGAAGAGAAACAAAACATGGAGTGTCCAGCTGCAGGAGCAAGTGGGGGCTGGCTGTACCCATTCCTTCTGCAATGCCCCCACCTCAGCATTCTGCCCCATTCAGCTGCTCTCAGGTAGCTTTTGCTCAAGCCTCTGCCCTGACATGCTTGAAATGGCCCACACAGCTCTGCTTCCCACCTCTCTCACCTTCCCTGATAATGCTCCTGCTGCAGGTGGCAGAAAACTAGTCCTGCCAGCCCCTTCTACCCTGGCCCAAGTCAGGCACTGCCTCATCAAGAGGTATCTAAAATCACACTCCCTTTCCCATGTGTTTCTTTCCTTTGAGAAGGGTATGGTAACTTTTTTTTTTTTTGAAGACAAATCCCCAGTACTCCCCACTTCCTCCTCACCATCCATTTGCTATTATTCCAGTCTTTTGCTCTCCTAGATGCTGCAGCAACCCCCACATGGCAGGAAGATGCCTTCTCCACTGTGCTTCCCTTTACACCCATTTTCATCAATTATTCGAAACTAGACTTGTCTTTAAAGCTTACACACCTCTGATCTTGTGGAAGGACTGCTTCATTAAAAAAAAAAAACCAAACAACAAACCAGCTTCCAGAACTCAAGGACTTTCTCCCCATTTTTCTCCTCATCTACTGGCTACAGGTAACCACTAAATGAGCAGGTAAAATGAACCCTTACCTATTCCAGGCAAACAAGCTGTCTGGAAACACTTAAATTAGCTGCAGAGCCATTTTTTATGTAAACCCTGCACACAGACACATACAGAGAACTTCCCACTGCAGAACGAAATCAGCTGAGAATGGTTTGAAACACAGAGCTGTGTCAGAACAGCTTACCCATCATACATTTGTTAGAGACACAGATATTTCAGTGGGTATGTAAACCAGTTAAATGGCAAACAATGTTACTATAGTAGACTTAATTGTCATGACTACCAACACAAAAACTAAAACCGATAAACTTCATACTCATGCTTGCCTTAAGGAACACAGTACACACTTTCACAATATTTTCCCTGTTTAGGTGATTAATTGGATACATGGAGCAAGAAACAGAGGTCATCTGCCACAATCATCTATTCCAGATAGTATAATGCCCAAAAGCAAGAACGTGTTGTACGGGTCCTATACAGATCAGTGGGGTTTTTATGCTGACAAGGATATGAAGCCCTTATCCCACCTATTTAATAGGTTCTGATGCTGCATGTTAGTCCCATTACTTATATAAAAAACTGTGCTAGGAAATCAAATTATTTAAACATTACATTAATAAGGGTAATAAAGACATGAAACCCAAACTCTTCTGCCTTTTACATGCATGCCTTGTAATTGTGGGACAAGTCATAAGTTCTGTTGCAGCTTTTGGGGTTTTATTTGCTGCAGCTGCTGCACAGTGTGGAAGTGGAGTGGTTCAGTCAGAGCTCAGGGGCTGGTGTTTCAGAGGAACACCAGGGCTCTTCTGCTTCTTTCACCACGGTGCTTCCTGACCTTGGGGCAGTCATCTTGCTGCATGACTCTCATATAAAATAGGTATGAGGCTATTTAACGTGCTTCAAAGGCAGAAAGAGGAGCCAGTAGGGACTTTCCTGCTGACTTGCACAACTAGGTGCTGTTCAACTGCATTTAAAGGAGGAAAGCAGAAGCAACAGAGAACTTGGGGTTGTTAAAAATAAATTGATGTCAGCAGGGTCCAGGACAGGCTGCCTTCAGCCAAGTTTGCATATTAGTTACACCTCCTTTAAGCTATGTTTTCAAAGCCCATGCACTCAAAAAAATCTGTTCTGCAATGGGGGCTTGAAAACCTGTTTGTCAACAAATAATTAGATCACAGCTTGAGTAAGTATGTCCCAGGGGCACAACCTGTCTGTTCTTGCCAGGAGCTCTGCCCAGGCACTCACCACAGGAGGGAGGCCTGAAGCTCAACAACCCTGCTGACATTTGCGACAACATCTAAGCAATTAAGAGTCAGTTTTATTTAACTTTTCTAGGCTATTGCTGAGTGCTTGGTGCAGTCACCACATCTCTGCCAAACCCCAAATTTTACATCTCCTTTAACCTAATGAAACTAACCAATTTAAATTTAAATATGCTCAGTTACCACTTAGCATAGCTGTTGAAAACCTCTGTGTTAGACTCTGACCTGTTTATTACTAAGACAGTTAAGGATAAACTCTGCTGTGTTTAATATAACTGGGAGATAAAGGGAATGCTTGCTGTGATTTAAATAAGTGCCAAGATGCAAGGCCCAAGTTTGCATTGTGGAGGCTGCCAGTCAGAAGCAAGACCCAGCTGTGAGGAGCTGCTAACAGGTACTCATGGAAAAATCTTCCTCTCAGCACAAGTAGTAAATAATTGTGAGGCTACATAAATTTCCCTGCCTTTTCAGCAATTCCTACTTGTGTTTTACAATTTGAGTTTTATTATAGCCATTTAATTGCAGATTCCATTAAAAATTATCTAATCAGTAGTGTTTTAGCTGTCTGCAGTGAGCAGCTCCACTCCATGGACTTCAGCTGGTTTTCTTGCAGGGTTACAGCCAATGTGCAAGCAGTTTTTACTGGCATTCGCTGCCTCTCTCTGCCAGTATAGGACTGAAAAGCTAACACCCTTGGGAATAAAGCAGCATTACACACCAGGGTGTCCCCCTCCCCCCCCCCGGGGAAAACTAGCTCTCTTCTTCCCATGCAGGAAGGTTTACCTAGAGTCCTAGGATACATTTCCCCATTTGGCTTTTGTTCTTGCAGCACTTTGGGTGGGTTAGGCTGCACAGAGCCTCCATCCCTCTTCTGCCATCTTTTTTCTCCAGGGACTATCAGCAGTATGTCAGAAAGCACTTTGAACTGTGATACACACAGAGTGATGTTAAACATAGATGGCTTCACAGCACTGAGGCATTAGGAACAGTATGACACATTTCTTAAAAAATTGATTTCTGGAAAAACCTTAAGCTGACAACATTAACATCTTAGGTTCTTCCTACAGTATCCACTTAAAGCTGATGGGGTCTACTCAAGACAAGGAAGAAATCTTGGGACTTGGTATGTGCCAGGGGACTCCCAGGCCTCATGGTCTCTTTATGAAACCAACGGTGCTGGCAGAGAGTCTGTCTGCATGGATCAGGTTGCAGACGCCTCGGTATCCTGCGCAGGACCATTGGGCAGGGCACTGGGCCACAGCCTTGCTCGTTATATTCCTGATAGTAGGAGAGCAATAATAGGACAATAAAGTGTTTCTGTGGTAGAGTTATTAAAAACCAAAAAATACTAAAAAAATTTAAAAAGTTAAAGATCAAAGGGATAGAATATTTCCCATTCCACCACAAAAATCAGCCATACAAATCATGACCAGCAATAGCAGACATGTACAACAAGTTTTTCCTTTTTTAGGAAAGAAGAAACTGAAGAGGGAGGGACAAGTGGGAAGGAATAAAGGGCTGTAAAAAGGAACAAATTTTAATGCACCATTATAATCTTTGAGCATTTTCTCCCTGACAAGCAAATTTGCAGAGCATTTAAGATCCATATGTGACAAAGAGTCAGCCAGAGAGGGAGGAGTGGAAGGAGATGCCACTTGAGCTGGCACATCAGAGGATCTTTAAATAGAAAAGCTTTCAGGGAACTCAGGGTAGGCGCTTACCACACAAAACTTAATTACAGCCATACTCATCTGAAAAAAATATTACAGCCCTCTACTCCCCCCTCTTTTTTTATCTGCAGCAACTGGGTAAGGGAAGGGGGAAAAGCCACTAAATCAGCATGGGACTCCAATCCTGGCACCTTCTGGGGGATGATGCTTTGGGATGGAGCTGCCAGCTCCCCCTGGGGCTATGAGTCCCTGGGGAGACATACCTGTTAGTCAGCTCCTCTGCTTCCTCTAGGTCCACGGCCTCCTCCTCCTCCTCTTCTTCCTCCTCCTCCTCCTCCTCCTCCTCCTCCTCTTCTTCTTCATCTCCTATGAAGGACGAGGTCTCGGATGCCCTGTCACACTCGGCGCCACGGGAACCCTCCATTCCCTTCCCTGCTCAGGCCCTCGCCGGTGATGTTTACCCCCAACCCTGTCCTCCCCAGGGCTGCCTGAAGCAACTGTCATCCCCAGTAGCACTCACTTCTCCTGACTCAGGGCAGTCTTTAAATAGAAGGCAGCGAAGTTACAGCGCAGAGTCGCTGCTGTTCCTGCCCTGGCTCCTAGCACCAACCTGGTGCCAGGACACGTGGCCCCATGGCCATCTCTTCAGCTGCTCGCCCCCTTCGCCCACCGCTGCTGCCAGAGAGCCACTTGTACAGCAGACAGGGCAGCCAGGCAGCAGGAGAGAGGAAGGGGCCCAGGCAGGCCTTCCCCCAGTCACCTCTAGCAAATTTGGGATGGATGGTACAGATGAAGCAGAAGGAGAGTTTTCCTGTGACCCCAAGAGAAGGCACATTTTGCAAGTTCTGCCCGTGAGCACACTCAGAGTGCCTCAAGCTCCAGCTGGAAAGGTCGAATACAATAACTAGTCGATGAGCATCCCACAAACATATTTAATTATTAATATCGTACTGTAAGAGGTATCAGATGCACTGTGGTATTTAACCATGCACAAGGAATGTATTTAAATCCCCGATTTGTCACTGTGTTAAATCACAGAACATTTAAAACTTCCTATTTGAGTGGACTTGAACCAATTATAGTTTAAAGCAAAGACGAACTGTACTACCATGCAGAGTTTAGGTTAAGCCACATTTACTCTTTACTATTCTGCATTTTACACAAAATGCAGTGCTTTTCACAGACAAAATAGAAATATTTCCAATCTGTAATAGTCAATTTAATGACTTTATTCAAAAAAATATATTTTTAGAAGAGGAGGAAAAGCACTAAACCCTTGATTCTAAATAAAGAACTTCCAAGATATCTCAAGTATAAATAACTGTATACACAGTATAATGCCCCCAGCTTTTTTTTCATTATTCTTCAAAAATATAGCTGGTTATAAATCAATCAGCGAACTCTTCCTTATGCTGTAAGTGTAGAAACACCCAACTATGTATTTCCGAGTACAAGCTACCTCTACATGCTAAATTAAAATTCTCCTGACATTTCAAAGTAGTATGTACAGGTAAAACCTTTCTGCTCTCTTGACCTACGCAATGACATACACAATTTACAAGGTGACAATGTAATGTTTTTGAAAAGTGTATTTGAAACAGATATTAAACTAAATTAAACATTTCATCACAAGTATAGACAGTGTACACAGCAAAATGTAAAGAATATGAAGTACTCTTCCTTAAATTTCATGTGGAAGGCAAGAGCATTACAAGTCTTCTAGAAATGCTTATATATGAAACATACATGTATTGCACAAGTTTTGATTCAGTCTTCAGCACTGCAAGAGAAAGGCAAGTACTCTTTTACCATCAGCTTATTTCCAGAACTCATGCTCTCCCATCTGTAATTCTCATAAGTGAATTTGACCTGTAAATGGACCAAAATCACATATTCTTTTATGCTCTTCCTACAAGCATCATACTCAGTAAAATCAAGGGAAATACTTATATCTGAACACACAAGGATTACAGAGAACAAGGCAAAGAAAAATAAACTACAAAATACAAGAAAACCCGTAGCAAGTACAGTACAATAAATCAAGAGTGACATTCTCTGATGGACGTAAATTTAACATCAAATATACTGTGCATTGAGTCCAGTAACCCAACTTCAAGTAAAGCACTATTTCCAAATAAATATTTGGCATTCACTAATGTAATGGATTCACAAATGCTAACTTCAGGTTTTCTACAAATCATCTTACATCTTTTTATGATCACTGCCCATTTCTTCCAAATAACCATGTCACCCTGTAATGTGAGTTTTAAAAGTGATTTATACTGATTTCTTTGTAAGGGATTTTAAAAAAATAACACCTCATACTGTCAATACACCTGAAGGTACTGAGATTTTGCTTACACATTCACATTTCAGGACAAGTGAGAGCAACAGCTGGAAGAGAAACTAAATTTCACAGTGTATAGCCTATACCAGTTCTGCATTACTGTCACAAAATGTGAAGCTCTTGCCAGTGTTTGGTCCTACTATGCACCTCTGAGCCTGTTAATTAAAAGCACTCCTGACGGACTAAACAGAGTTCTTAAAAGCCTAGAGAAGACACCAGTGGTTTCTGACACGAGGTGAGAAAAGACAAATAAACCCAATGCCAAAGAGTAATCAAGAATAATAGTTTAAAAAAAAAAAAAAAAAAAAAACAAAAAAAACAAACATGAAAGAGTTGAACTACAGCAGTGTTATTTCAAGGTAGTAACAAATCCCAGAGAAGAGAGCATCTTGGACACACACTGAAACTCTGGTCAGTTGTGAAAAATATCTTTTACCAAAGAGCATTCAGAAAAAAAACTATTCCTGCTAGGGTGTATGCCAAGGGATAAGTAGGTAAAGGTTTTTGTTTTGAAGCTGAGGAAAGGTGAACACTTCACCCTAATGCTGAAATTTGTGACAGCTATTAGTGAATTTTTCACTCTGGCTACTTGCCCAGAGTAGATGAAAACCCAGGTCATTAAGCTTCTAACAACTTCAGACTATGCAGAACTGAATCCAAAGTTAAAGTGCAGCTCCTACTCACTCTCCCCAAGCCATTTATTTTGTGCTATTATATCTGAAGTTTCCTGACAAGAGTTGCAGCCCACTACTTAAAAATTATGCTATAAACAGGCTTGTTCCAAAAAAATTCGGGAAAACTACCACCTAGAATTTCTGATTATAGACATGGCTTATCAGGACATAAACTTGAGAAAAAAAACACAGAAGGATTCTTTTGAAAGACACAGACTGTTGTGGTTACAGACCTTAACTTGTATTAAAAATACCACTGAATTGGTAGGGCAATTTTCACCCTCTGAGTTGCTCAGAGATACCACAATTATTTGGTAATAATAACTAAGTTCTTAAAAACAGGAAGAAGTGGTTTCAAACATGAAGCAATAATTTAAGGTGTAAGAAATGTTGACATTAGGTGATGCAAAGCAAACTCGTAAGAAAGTTTTATGCCTTTCATAAAGTTTTGTTCCTCAAATTCAGCTCACTTACAATATATTTCTACCAACTTTAAATATTTATGTCCCTTCTTACTTATCCTAGGTTGGAAAAGTTTTAAATTTTCTAGAAAAAGATAAAGGCAATACCTTTTTCAAGAAGATATAGCCAGCACCCCATTTCCCCAGAATTTACCTAGAGCTTGCAGAGCATCTCTGAAACCCGACATCATCCTGGTCTAAAATCTTGTGCTTCAATTTTACATAAAGTGAATCAAAGTGAATGCTTTGCTGACACCCAAGTCTACCATCCTATAGAGCAAGGGCAGTGAGGGTGAACATATGCATGGAAGAAGAACATTTCAGTGGACTGTTAGGGACATATTAAAACTGAAAGACTGTTTTAATTGCAGAAGAAAAGTCAATTGCAGAAACGAGTCAAAATTCTACATAGACTAGACCATGATGAAGTGTGTAGGAAGTAATCTCACATCAGGCATATAGTTTACAGTACCTAGAACTTCTAAATAAACTAGAACTTAAAAGTTTGCACAAGAAGTGATAATACTTGTTATTTTACAGTTATAAGGGTTTTCACAATCTTGTTAGAGAATGCAATAAATCAAACTTTTGCCTATTCACAGATGTACTGCAGAATAGCCATGATAAATCTGGATGAATTGCAACTGATGAATCTGGGTCTTACCTCATGGTGCATTTCCTATCCTCTTTAATAATAGGAAATATTTTAAATATGCAGTACAAAGTAACATAAATGGGATAAATAACCCACATCTTCCATATATAAAGTTTATTTCACTGGACACCATATAAAATATTAAACTTTAAAAAATGGAAGTATGAATTTGATATCAGTGGTAAATACAGTCTTAAAAATTAACTGGTCTTCAACAACAAGTATCTGAGAGACAAATTGTGCTGCAGAAGGTCCAAGAGAAGGTTTACAATTTTTTTGGAAGAGCTATAATTTTCGCTATTACTTATTTAGATTCAATTTACAGTGGCTGACCAATTTACAAACATTTACACAAAATCAAACTAGAAGCCCAGGTTATTTTAGCAATTATGTGAGATGCTTTGATTTTGATTTGGTCTTTTTCTCCAAACCGGACATCACTACTACTTCAAATACGTAAAAGGAAGGACTAAAAATTTTCCTCCCTACTCTGTGTGAATGTGAAGCATTTATGTGCATTGAATTCAACTTTTTAATTTCAACTTCTTCATAGTACAACTGTTGCCTGAAAATTCCAGTTTAGAATATAGATCTTGATATCTGGAATACTACCAACCATAATCTAGCTTCATTTTCATAAACAGTTGCTTGTTATTCCAAGTAAAAGTGAAATAAAACCGGAAAGTGTAAGTTGAGCACAAGTGCTTACTGCAATTAAGCAGATGTAAAGCACAGGCTCTCTGCTCATCAAGAAGTTGGTAGTGCACAGTGCCTTAAGGACCTAGTCAGATTTGCACATGGTTTAACTTTGAATGTCTGTGCTTCATGGTTAAATCCGTCTGAATTAAGGGTTACACAGATCAAGCAACAAGTCAGTATATCCCCATACTTTCCTTAAAATAGACATATTCTTGTTGCTTGCTGTTTCTTCTAGAAGTCAACAACACAAGCATTTTCAGAAAACATATATTTGAATGAATAGCTATATTAACAAATACATCCTTATAAACATTTCCTTAACAAAAGTTGACAGAGAAAAACAGGTCGTAAAACCAAGGAGTAAGTGCCTCCTGATTTTGACACTGTTCTTTATTTCAGCAGGATCCAAAAAAAAAGGGGAAATGAAAGAAGCTGGTTATCTTTTCTGTTTGATTGCTTTTAAAGGTAATATACAGTTCAGGTCTCTCTTGTCTCGTAATAACTGCCAAGCCTGAGGAAAAAAACACAAGTTTTTTAATATAGTTTTTTAAAGAAGACTATACAATCTTTGCCATTAAAACTTAGATACCATTATAAGCAATAAGCATCACAATTCCACAAAATTAAGGTTGATATTCTTCCCCTTCTTGAAAAGAAAGTTTGTGGGTTGAGGGTTTTTTTGGTTCATTTGTTTTGGGATTTTTTTAAGGGAAGCAAAATCCAAAAGGTACACAAAATGCAATGAATCCATGAGGAAGGTACAGGCTTTCAAAAACAGTCTGGATTTTTGGAGACAGAAATGTTAACAATATTTAAGTGTTACACTGGTATTCTAACTGCAAAATAATTGTCTCCAGTTCACACATGTCAAAGTTCCTGATAAATGATGTTATGCACTGTCATTTCCAGAACTTAGTTGTGTCTCTAAAATAGGTTATTTTAACATTCTTCTATATTCTAATGTGAATTTCAGGACACCTGTTAGGCCACGAGCCTGCAAAGAACTGCAGTGACTCTCCTGTGTTTATGCAGAAGTCATTTAAATGCCAATGTGTAGTAAAAACCACAGGAAGAACAATTATCTCAAGGACAAAACAGATTCCTTAAGCTTCTTAAAGTATAGAGCAAGATATTAAAAAGCACTTGCACTTTTACAGCAATTGTCATTCTTACAGTACCTGGTAAAAAGAACATTTTTTCAGGGCTATATCATTCTAGTATACTGCTTCCAGACAGCTGGGATCAAACATCTGCTTTTACATTTTTGAGAAAAACACAGAGGTTTGAAACAAATTTTGTTTACTGATAACTCTGAAAAGAGAAGTTCACTCTGATTTCACAGTACAGTGAGAGCCCAAACCACTTTGTAAATGTGACTTGGGCAGATTGACAAAATCAACTATTTTATGTACAAGTATGTGAACCATTCAGTATTTGGTATGCTAACATAGTTAAATAAAAGAAAAACTAATGCACATTTCTGAACAGAATTACAAAGAAAATTTTATCCTTTTCCGACTAAGGCATCTCTTAGAGCATTTGCTCTATTACAAATATCTGGCATTGAATTACTTTTTGCTGGAGAAGCCTTCAAGATACTTGAAGACTTGAATAACTGGAGTAAATATGAATGTCCAAGGACAGTTCAACAGGGGAGTCTTAAACGGGGAAAGCTGGAAGCCAGTTCTATGCACTAATCCCTAGTCATAACAAATAGTCAGAAATGTCAGAAAACTAGAATTTCAGTTGCAATTCCAATGCAATGCCTATGATAGGAGACAAGCATAAAAGAGATTTGGTAGCAAAGGTTTTCAGAAAAAGGGTGTTTAACCAAGGTCTCAATTTTTCCTTGTTCAAAGTGTCTTTTCCTCCCCTGACTGGGACAGTGAAAGTTCCTGTTTGAACTATTCATGTTCTAAAATTATGAGAGTGATCTCCCTAAAGAAAAGTATCCATTTAAATAAGTTACCAAAATCAGAAAAACCCCATTATTTTGGTGTTGATATTTATTTAAAGAAAGGATAATAAGAAGTATAAAACATTATCTATTACCAGTCAAATTCATGTAGGAATAAATAATGAATGAATGAAGACAAAGTTGTAACTTTAAAGCTATTAGCCATGGTTAGAATTTTACACACACAAGAAAATCTAAGAGAAATGGTTTTTACTATTTTGAGTATCCATTTCAATGTAAACCTGAAGTTTAATGGCAGATATTAATGAATACTTTTATGAAATTATTTTCCACTTTTTTTTTAAAAACCCACGTTTTTATTACTAATAGTACAAAGCATAAAACATTGGAAACAGGCAGGTTTAATGACTAGCATTTGTATAACTATCTTGAAAAAGAAAGTGACCAGAAAAATTAAATGAGATGTACATTTTTACCTGTGCAAATTCACCTCTAATCATATCAAACTTCTGTTTCTCATGTACAGCTCTAGCAGTATTTGTCCCATCAAAGGGCTCTGCAAGATCAAACACAAACATGAAAACTGTTAAAAAAATCTAGAGTTAGGTTGTGTCCACTAACCAAGTAGGGTCAAGCATATCATTGCTTCCGAAAAGTGTTTTAAGTAGCCAATTCCTCTTTGGTTCTCAGCTTTCTTTCTACATAACATTTATCAAAAAACCCCCAAACCAAAACTAAACTACGCCAACCAACCAACACAATCACCCCACAACAACAACAAAAAAATAAACAACACCCCCCCCCCCCCAAAAACAAAACCAAAACAAA
>VZTJ01006513.1:415444-447886 GCA_013397795.1 Orthonyx spaldingii
AGAAGTATTTGATCTGTATTTGGTTTAACCAGGCAGTACTGTTTAAAAAGTAATTCTTCTCCTGAATTCGTTTTATCCCAGGTTATAGTTTATCCCTCAGCAAAAAGTAAATGCATTTATAATACACTAGTTAAGCAAAAAGTAACAAAAAAGTGGCATTTCTTGCTGTTTAAAAAGCCTTTTATCTAAACTTGAAATTTAAGCATCTTTTATTTCAAATTTAAATTTAAATTTGAAAACAACTATTTTATCTGATAGCCTAATGAAACTGTCTTGGTACCAAAATCATACTGAATTAAAAATTAGTTACAAATAACAAAATATTTGTGTGTCAATTTTAACCACTTTGGCTTGCATACAATAACTTCATTGTTGCCAACATAAAGCAGATATTCTCCCCATGTATGTTTTCAGTCCGTAAGTTAAGAATGCCATTTAAACAGCTATTTCCATTATCAGTTGTATCTGCTGTCACTGGCTACATTAGGTATGTGATCTTCATGGCAAACGCAAGTATTTGAAAGAAAGAGACTAGGCATTTTCAGGTATGTATGACTACAAATCAAAGCCACTTGCATAAACACAATAAGATAGGTACAAGTTGCAAACATATTTAATTCAACATAGTATTAAAAATTATCCCTTTATTACCTGACCAATTCTGTTGTGAAAAGAGCTGCAAGCAACTTCTCACTGTAATTTTAAATGTTGTTATTAAAATGTAACCAAGCTTTTACCACATCCACCAAATACAAATCAGTGAATGATCTTAAACAACTGCTACTTAACTTGCAACAGTAAATTTAAGGGAAGTAATCACAAAGGAATAAACTCAGGGGAGTAACGCCTTGCTTCAAGGTCTCACTTTGTAAGGAGATAGCCAAGTGAAAACCTGCTGCCTTCACTCACAGCTGCAGAAATGAAATCAGACACCTCCTTCAGAGGGGCTGGTAAACATATTTCCAAATATTTGCTTTGGAGAATATCTACAATTTTTTACTTGATCACATTCACTACTTAATCAGCAGACAATTTTAGATAGTTAAAGTTAAAATGAAGTCATAACCATAGCCAGCTGTATCTTAAGAAGCATTACACATACTTGAACTCTTATGGCAAGATAATTATACAACTACAAAGGCAAAACAGGCTTTGCCATATATGGTGTGTTATTCGGACAGGGATAAAGGGGTATAAAAATTACTTCTTATGGACACACTGAAAACCCTAGAGTAGGACTGTGGAAAGGGTACTGTATTTACATGGCAATAAACAATTTTATGAAACATCTTATAGTCTAAATAAACAAAACAGTTTAAAAGCATAAGGGAAAATATAGCACAAGGGCTTATGCATGACTGCACAGGATGCAGAGCTCCTGTTTCTTTCTTTGTTGTACTCGTTCAGCCCATCCTGTCCTACATCAAAGTAAAATAAAACACAGATTTTAACTGAAATACCTAATGGCCTTTACTAGAGTGAGGGAGAACTCTAAAACAATATATCTCCATCTTCTCCTATCTTCGTGACCATTACATGTAAAACAGATCAGTAGTTAAACATTCTAGGCAGGTGGCTTCAATGATTTAATCGGTTCAAAATTATGATCTTCACACACGATCTGATCATTCTTGATTGCATGCTTTTCATCCAGCAGTTTCTTAGTAGTGCATCCTACTCCACAGATAGGAGCCTACAAAAATCACTTTCATGAAAATTGAAGTCACACTCTCTACAGTAATGTTTTCATCAAACACATGGCAGTCCAATAGGGAACGTTCAATGGTCCAGTACAGGTCATATAAATATAGCCTAATTTAACACTCACAGTGTCTGAAATAGAATCTTAAAATTTCAGTGCATAAAGACGCTAGTAAATGTTTCACAGGGAAAACAAACACTGAAAAAAACTACTTATTACAGCAAAGAAAATATTCAATACACTCTGGAGTAAAACAATAGTTCATCCATGAAATACAGAACTGAGAGAGCCCTGTGCTCTGTGTATTCGCAAGTTGAACCTAAGTCAGCAGTGCCCTGGCAGCCAGGAGGGCCACCTGTGTCCTGGGGGGCATCAGGCACAGCCTCGCCAGCCGGGCAAGGGAGGGGATTGTCCCGCTCTGCTCTGCACTGGGGCGGCCTCACCTCCTGTGCTGGGGGCAGTTTTGGGTGTCACAGTGTAAGGAGGACATAAAGCTACTGGAGAGTCCAAAGCAGGGCCACAAGGATCATGAAGGGCCTTGAGGTGTAGCCATATGAGGAGAGGCTGTGGTCACTTGGTCTGTTCAGCCTGGAGGAGACTGAGGGGAGACCTCATTGCCATCTGCAACTTCCTTGTGAGGGGAAGAGGAGGGGCAGACACTGATCTCTTCAGTCTCATGACTAGTGACAGGACTTAAGGTAACAGCATGAAGCTGAGTCAGGGGACATTTAGGTTGAATATTAGGAAAATATTTTTCACCAGAGGGTGGCTGGGCACTGGAACAAGCTCGCCAGGGAAGTGGTCACAGCACCAGCCTGTGACCTTTTGACAGAGTTCAAAAAGTGTTTGGACAATGCTCTCAGGCACATGGTCTGAATCTTAGGGATGACCCCATGCAGGACCAGGAGCTGGACTCCCAACAATCCTGACAGGTCCCTTCCAGCTTAGCATATTCTGTGACTCTATGTGATTCTACACGTTTAATTCTTACCCTCATTCTCATTTGTACCATTGTTTCCATCAGCAACTTCAAAGCAAAGGTAACAGATCCTATGGCTAGCATGACACTACTTTTGCTTTCACTGGCTGGCTATCACACACACAAAACCTTTTAAGCACCATATTCATGTCCCTCCCTATGGTGCAATAATTTGTCTTCTTTGGTCAATGAAACTATATGGAATTTTACTAGCTTCAAGACACCACTCCTATTCCTTTCAAACAGGATTTATAGCTGTCAGGGATACACAAATAAACAGTACACCTGACTGAATTTTATTTCCGTAGCAGAAAGAGTTAAAAATAATATAGGCTGCTGCATTAAGTGCATCATTTCCTCAAATGACTTCTCAGCTATGTAGCAGCATTTTCAACATAGGAATTCTAATGGCGATTTTTATTGGTATTTTTTTCTTTTTTTCCTTCACAGAATATCACCAGTGAAATATTTAAATACTTAACAGATACTGAACCCTAGAAGAACAAGCCAGGTATTCTCTTTATTCAGTTGTTTTTGGAACATTTTCTTCCCTTAACATCAGCAACTATCCTATCTTCACTGTCCACTTTTTCAAGCTTTATTTTACCCAGAAGCTTCTCTGTGTATCTATGAATAAATCTAGGTAGTACTTTTTCCTGATTTATAATCACCACAAAAAGTGTTTAGGCGTTGCCATCAGTTCAAACACTGACATTGCAGAATTTTTGGTCTGCACATGTCTTTGCATATCTAATGGCAGACAAAAATGAGGTCATTCTGGACCAACCACCAACTTAGGCAGAAATCTGGTCTTGACTATGTTCAAAAGTATCCAAACCCGGAAAGGTCAAAGTAGATATTTTCCCTGCAATTACACAAGATCATCTCTGCTACTTCACACAGGCAAACTAGAAAATTCCTTAGTGGAAAAGATCTTTACTTTCATATATGAGAAGATTAACAGCTTGTTGTACAGTCAAGTAGTAGAAGATTCATGTAGCGTCCCATAAAAATTAAGAACCTGAGGTTATCCTCCAGCCGTGTCTTGTCATTTGCCTCTCCAGCAAACATCACCTTGTCAGCTGAAGAGACAGGTACTCAGGAGAAACATTTAAGACAAAAGACCATTCTCTTACCTGCAGAGATCATTGAAAGAAAATCACTTACGTGAAAATCTCTGCCAGGCTTAAGCATGCACAAAATGCAGTTAGTTCATGAATTACTACAGGCCACAGGGATTTAGCATACATATTTCACATGTGATGCACACCTCAAAAGTGTTTTAATGATTTTATTGTCTTTCACTTCTTATATTATAGTAAAATATGAACACTTAAAAAAAATATGAGTATTCAATTGTATGTTTTGTTCTCCTTCCAAGAAATGGAGATGATGCACATACACAAGATAGCAACATGTATGAACCAACTGCCTCGGAAGTTACTTAGAAGATCTTTAAGCTGATTGAGATATAACCATTTGGTATTTTATATGAACAAGTATTTTTTCTATGAAATTCAGAAATACATGAGTAACAATTTGGTGAAACAGTTGTAACTTAAGGCTTTCTCAGATGCCCTCACAACTTTAATTTCTCCTATTATATAATGAAGTCAAGATGACAAAATTAAACTCAGATTCTAGCAAACCAATAATGTGAGTGAAACAACTATACATGGGAGAATTCTTCACTAGGTGAGGCTTATACAGGTGTGTATTCTGGTTAAAGTAAGGAGCCACCTGGCCAGTTACCTCCATTGGCTCAGGGTGGCAAAAGACAAGCACAGCTCTTAAGGTCCAAATAATTCATATCACAATTGACACCTTAAATGACAACTAAGAACCTATCTTTCTCACACACAGATAGACAGTTACAAAATAGTGTAACTGTATAACAAAACCCAGCAATTTTTAAAGGGCAAAGCTCTCTACCTTTTGGCAGCTATTTTACAGGAAAGAATGCGTAGCTAAGCAGAAGATATTAGACACTTTTACCAGCATTCCTGTTGTCACTTAGCCTTTCCACCCATTTCCTCTCTCTCCGTTACCACTTCTGCATTGCTGCTTTTCTTTCTCTTCAAGTGTTATAAAATGTTGCTATATTGAATAGAAGGAATCAAAGTTTCACATCTTCTAAACCACTAAGATGAGTTTATTACTTACTCAAATTCTGTGGCATAATATTTGAAGAAGCCTATTAGCAAATCTCCAAGGCTTGATCCATTTTTTGAGATGTAAGGAGGAATGGTACGTGGAGCTTGATGAACAAGATGCAACTGCATAGTAGGATCAAAACATTCCTGTCAAAATAAAATCAGAGTGTATATATATATATATATATATATATATACACACACACACACAGAGACTTAACCCAGATGCATGTATTTTTCATAATAAGAAAGTTGCCTATTGTTTGCGTATTAGAAGTTCAAGGACAACTTACAAGCCAAGGACTATTTCTCTTCTACCCCACTGAGTATTACTCCCCCTGAACTCAGGTAGAATCATCTTGCACAGGAGCATACAAGACCATCCCTGGACTTCTCTTTACTAAAGAATTTTAATATGGGAGAATCTTTGAACTGGACTTGAATCTAAAACCACAAGAGCAAAAGCTGAGTAAGGTAGCCTGCACTGAGCTGAATGCAGTTCAGCAGAGAAAAATGTAGGTGAAGTCAATGCATCTGTTGTCAATTTCCCATACCTGAACTGAAACACAAAAATAATCCAGAGAGAAGGCCTGACATTGCTCCCACAGCTCAGAGTTAAAAAATACATGTGAAACCCACTGGCTATAAAATGAACCTGCATCCTCCTAATAAGCATTAAGACTGCAGGTAGCACTTCCTCTAGCCAAGAATGAAAAAAAACCAAACCAGTTGTGAAGTTATACAAAACACCTGAATATACAGAATGCTGCACTTCAGCTGATGTATGCTTTTCTGTGGGGGAAGAGGGTGGGTATGATAGGGTAAAAAAAGAAATCAGTTTTGCTATGAAAAGAAGGCACTATTGTCAGCTTAAAAAGGAATCTATACAAGATTAAATAAACATGGTTTTAGAATTGTCTTGCTGTTTCAGTGTCCATTGCGTCCTTTAGGTTCTTCTGATAGATTGGGGTACATAGAAGAAAACATATCTCCTCTTGCTACAGAAACAATTTTTATAACTTCCTAATACCTGGTTTTAACACCACTTTACAGCAATGTTGTGTATTTTACTGAAAATGAACTCAAGATACCTAGGAGCAAACTTTACGCTCACATAAAGAAATACGTTTATGTAAATTTAGGAACCTCATCACTGTTCACTCATTACTGTATCTCCTTTCCCCTCTCCATCCATTAATTTGTTATTTTTAAGAGTAGTATCAGTCATGATTCAAACTTTAAAGTACTAGAATGGCACAAGAAGCACTACACAGTGTAGCATTATTTCCATGTACACAGCTGGCAGTGCTTCCTCTGAGAAAAGTACTGTTAGTGATAAAACCAGTAGGGCTGAAAAGTTTGTGACTCCCATCCTCTTCTGCCAGCTCCAGCAAAACTTCCTGGAACCTTGTGCAACATCTTTCGGGGAAAAAAAAGCCATTCCTCTAGAGATAAAAAATTTCAATGGTTGATCTCATATGATATAATGCTATATATAAAATATTATTTTAGTTAGCAGAGCTCAGAATTTAACAGCTTACAGTTCGTTGAAACACACCAAAATAATGGAAATACAGACATAAAAAGCAGATACGCAGAATACAAAGATCTAGAAAGGTTAAGAGTTGTTGCTATGCTATACAGTATATACAGTTTTCACCCTCAAGTGAAACAGAAAGGTACTATAATGAAAGTCACTCCTTGTGCATCCCCACAGAAAGCTAAGGAAGAGTCAGAACAACTGAATTTAGAATTAGCAGTATACCAGCTGATGAAGAAACATGCAAGGGAGGAGGGGAAAGGAAGGAAAAAATGGGCCACTGACCTATAGAATATACAAAACAGAACTGCAATGAAATTACGACAACAGATTTCTACTAAGACTAGTAAGCAAATGTTTGAAGGCAGGAGAAAAGAAGAATAAGATTCACTTTTTTACACTTTGAATATTTAAATGCCTGAGAACTTCTCAATTGCAAGAAAATTCTGCCATCGCTGTGAGGTTTATATCCCCAGCAGCTAAAAAGTTAGACTTTTCATAAAAATAAACTGGTTTTTTACTGACAGGAAATAAGACATCAGACAAATCAAAGTCTTCCTTACTCAGAAAGGCTTTTGCTTTCAAGAAAATACACACATATTATTCTAGACGTGTGTTTTAGTTACACAAAAACACAAGTTACAATCAACAGCAGCTAGCCATTAAAACCCTCAACCACCTAGTTTAAGAGACACATATAAATAATTCTCATTTCCATTTGGTTTAGTGGTTTTGTCACTATGAAAACTGCTCTTAAAAAGATATAACTGGTATTACTTTTCTTTTAAAAAGAAAAGATTTATTAACTAAAACAATGTATTAATCACATGTTTGTGATACTGTTACTAGATTTACTTTTTAAGCACTGTCAGTTGTTGATCACCCCACAGAGAAGGCAAAACTCATTGTTTCATCTTTCTGAAATACAGAAAATTTGTTATGTAAGAAGTTGCTATTACTGTATTAGAAAGTTTTACATGTAAAACCAAATTAATTACTACTTAAAATTGGCAAGATTTAGTGAAGACTTCAGTGAAGATACACCAATATTCAATAATTCAATAACCAACAATGTAATTTAAGGTTATTTCTTAACAAAATATTCACTCAGTGTCCAGTGAACAAGAGGTCAGACCAGCTATGGGATACTAAGACTCTTTTTTCTGCTTTGCCACAGACAACCCATGATAATCCCCTAGCTTCAACTCATCTCCATTCATCTGATGTAAAACAAGGACAGCAGTATGTTCCTTCCTGTTAGAGGGACTCAGGGAAAACTAGGAATAGCTTACAGATTCTGCACATAGGTGAGGTTTCCAAAAAAAAATGGAATTACAAAGCACTCTTCGAAGTACATTTTCTTTTCTTAATTTGCTCTAAAAGGCAACAGATTCAGATTCTACTAAAACTAGTCCCTATTTTGCTTACTGTGTCTTTGCCTCAAGCCGTCTTAAGAGACAAAAATTAGATTCAGGATTTAATTGAGCAACAAATATAAATATGCTTCCCATTATTTTAAGATATCCCAGAAAAAGGGACCCCAAAGTCTTTTTCCTTTTTTGCTGGATCTCTAATCTTTACCTTGATTGGCTGATTTCTCAAGAAACACCAGTATTCAGCAACATGCTTCATGTTCAAGCTACATAATGCTTTTAAGCCTGCTCATTCCACCTTACACACTGGAAAGGAACACAAGTGTACATCAAAATAAAATTTATATTTTAGTATCTTGATGTATTGTGGGTTTAACTCTGAATGTACAAGATTCAAGTTCAAAAAAATTTAGTGGTAAGTTCAGTATAGTGTCTTGGCATTTTTGTATATTCACACACATAAAACAGACTTTTCCCCAGTCCTATAAATTAGTATTTAACTCATGTTTATATTTTTTAAAAGTGCAATTCAGTGTGAAGCAGACTGTATCTTTCCAAGGACTGACTCCCATGTTAAGCATCATTCCACCTTCTGCCCCATCCTCTGCAAGACATGACATGAAGCTGAGGCAGCAAGAACAAAAATGTGCTCATGCTAGAGTCCATGACGTTCACCATCCAGAGCACTCATGGAAACCCAATCCCATCTTGATTTAAGCTTATACACCAGACTTCTTCAACAGTGGAGAGTCAGGCGTAAGTTTCCTTCTGAGCGCCAGTGACAGCAGTGTTCACCAGCCATAATGGCTTAAGCCACCACAGGTTCTCTACAGCTTTTCTGTGAAGTCCTGACTTAGAGGCACATACTGTATAGACTTCAAAACTGATGAACACACTTTGTGGGCTGTTGTCACCTACCTTCCCCTTCTGCTATGGGGCAAGGGAAGCCTCAGAACATAACCTCACATCTGATATTGTCTGATACTCCCTCTAAACTAGTAGTTGGAAAACACATTAGCTTGGTGTCAGCTAGAAAGTCCCCCATGACAACAGAATGCAAAAGTGGGCAAATCTGGTGGCTTTCTAGGACCTCTCACCCTTCACTGTTGCAGTAGAGATACACTGAGACACTGAATCTGTCTTTTGTTTCCTCCTTGATGTCAGCATGTCTCTCCTATATGGTACCACTAACTTAAGCCAAGCATTTTCCTTCAGATCACAGTATTTTCAGGCTGCAGATTTGATTTTGAAAAACTGTGGGTAGGTGTATGTAGGGGATATGCAGTATGCTTGTGTAGTTTTAGTAGGGAGACACAACTCTGACCAGCTACAACCATAAGAAAAACATATGGTTTCTTTTGATACTAAAAGTTGCCTGTGCTTTTTAATTATTACTGAAGCCACAGGACCAAAAATGTTTTGCTGACTTTCTTATTTTAACTTCATTTGAAATGTCAATATTCAGAAATTTTAAGTTTGACAATTTTTAAACTCTCAATTATATTCCTAATGGAGACAGTAGACCAAAAATATACTCGCAATTTGGTTTTGTAGTAAGCATGTATAAAATATTCTTTTGATTTTGTTAGCAATCCTAGAGTAGTTAGACCATTCTGGAAATAGAAGATAACTAACAAGAACAACAAAACCAAGTATAATCTATATCAGAACAGGGCAAAAATGCAATTCTTACAGCAGTGCTCACCTGCAAGTGATTTACCATTTTCACACAACACAAGATACAACTTTGCATTTAGATTCATTCAATTTTTCAGCATATGGTATTGTATATGGTTGCTTTAATAGTTGAAAACATTCATATTTGTATAGTGTTCTGAAGGCCTTTACACAGTTCAAACACTGCAAATATAAATGTCTGCATTATAAATACAGAGAAGCCAAAAGCTGACAGTTCTTAACACTTTTCTCTAAATAACATGCTACACAAATCTTAGAACACTACAACACACAAGCTTTAAGGAAACACAATAAGCAAATCTAGCAATTCAAAAACCTATCAGATAAAGCTAAGTGTACAAGAAATGAAAAATATTTTTCAGCTTCGGGATGCTTTTCAGCACTCCTGATGAAGAAACTAGAAGGTATAGAGTACCATAAAAAAATCAGAGGAAAAGATAGAGACCATAAAAATATAGGTATCCCTAAGCAAATTTACAACAGAGAAATAAAACTGCAGTGAATTATTGCTCAATACTTTCTTCTGCATCTCAATTATCTTAATTATCCAAAATGTCTGACACCACAGTATTTTCTCCATGATGTTCAGTGTCATTAAATATTCCCAATTCAGCATTCTGGAAATACATGAAAAAGACAGAATGGCTTTCTGATACTAGCTCAGCACAACTGTCAACAACCAATAAAAAACCCACCCATATGTAGACAGGAACATCAAACTATGTCAACTATGAATAAAGAAATATTTTAAGTGACACATATGAAGACAGGATGGAACCAGGAATTTCTGTAAATAAATTACAGCATAGAATTATTCAGCAATAGCACTTCTGTGCACAGATAAATATTTAGGAGGGCAGTTCTTACTTTTAGATAATTTTTCTTGATAAATCTCACTAAGAACACTCCTAATTCTGGAGGGATCAAAGCATTCTGATGCATTAAATTCTCCAGAAATGAACAGAGTATGATCTGATTATAATAGCAAAGTCCCAAAAAGGTGTTTTCTTGTTGGACTGAAGTAAAATTTTGTGGTGTCTGAAGTTTCCTCAGTAAACATGCATCACTCACTTTCTGCACACGGAAATACCAGGCAACTCAATAGCTGTGGGAGGGTATGGAATTCTGAAGCACCAGAGCTGGATGAAAAAGCACTACTTAACACATTAAGAAATAGGAACCAGAGAGTTACAGCTGACACAGGGATAATTCCAGGCCAGCATAAAGAGAATTAGGTCAGTGGTTTTCATCAGCATTTTCTTCTAACTGTGTGTGAAATCTTCTCATACATAACAGAATTTTCATTACAGAAATACTCAAAAGCAGCAAATAATCTCTTTCACACTTAGGTTTAGTATCAGTGACCTGACCTACAACCTGTATTCAACTTAATCCATTAGAGATAGTTAAGAATTTATATATTTAGATAAGCAGAGTCACACATATATGATGTAGTAAATCCATAAGAAACACTTACTGGGTAATTTTTTTGGAGGGATGGAAGGATAGGTTCAGGTAAGGCTATAAAAAAAAAAAAGTTTAAAGTTGCTGTGATTCATGTAATTCACAGGAAGCAATATCATATCAACTACATCAAAGCGCTGCATTGAAATTCTATCTTAAAAACATTTATCAAGAATTTCACTTTCATGCATTTGGTAAAATAAGTTACTCAGCAAACACTCCTATTACTATATTTCCTAGTATACAGTATTACAGGAACTTTATTCAGCTAATGAAAGCTCTTACCAAGATACTACTATACGTAAAAGGCATGAAAAATTCTACAGCAGCTGAGTACAGCTTTATTTTGAAATTCATATTAATGCATGGCTATAGGAAAATCATCTAGATTCCCTAAATGAAAAATCAGAGCTTCACTCATCTTTTTTCCCTTACATCTAATATGATTCTATGAACAAGTCTACAGTTACTGCAAAAGCACAGGTTTTCCAGCTGCCAAGTATTACATATAGAGTCTCCAAATGTAACCTATTTTAAAAAATGCCCAACACACTTAGTACGCATTGCTAGTAAAATCCCCATTAAATACATAAATACAGTCTAATAGTGTTAGCTGGTCTGGTAAATGGCAAACACGTGATGAAGATCATGCAGTCATTAACGATACTAACAAACACAAAATTATCTAAATGTTTTTCATTTTTATGAAAATCATGGATTGGGAGTGCATCTATTGAACAATATAAATTAGAGACAAAAAAGTCACCCAAATAAGGTGGTCCTATGGATAGACCAAAATACAAAAGCATTCACATCCTACTCAAGCAGCTACAGAACTGTCAGAGCACTCCTCAGACTAAACCATTAACATCATGTCTTCAGTATGGTTTAAGAAATTGGTCTACATCATTCACTAGGAAAAATAATAAATAAATTCAGTACATAGGTCTTGGACTTTGGACTTAGTTCACCCTTCAACAAGGTCTTACAGGTGAAGAGATGTTACAGAACCCTTTTTCCACAGGGACTAAGGATCAGAACAGCAGAATTCTCAGAATGTGCTTGGGGTATCTTCAAAGAGTAGAATATACTATCAGGACTCCTAAGAAAATTATCACAGTTGCTTCAGTAATATTTTTATTTTGTTTGTGGGTGTTCATAAATATGAAAGAGCTCATATTTCTGCAACATCTTGGAAAATTTCCAATTTCTACCACTCTAAATTAAAAGGCAACAAAATCTGAGCATTACAATCAAGGTATTATATCTAGGTGTGTATGCCTTACTAAGCTTTACTAAGAGGATGTATGGGAGGGGAAAAATTACTACTTACCACTAGCATTTGCCCTATGAGTTTCCTTTTCTTTCTGTACAAGTTAATTAGACATATTATCTGGAAGAAAGTTCATGTACAAGATACTGATATATCTACAAAATAAACTCAAACCACACTAAATTTGGGTCCAAAGACATCCACACAAGTATAGAATATGGAAATTATTTAAGTAGTATAGAAAATAAATTTGCCTAGTGAAGGCAGGGACACTAGTGCAAAAGAAAGGCATTATTTTTTTCCCTCTACAATATCATCAACAAAAACACTATTAGAAGTTCTAGGACACAGGCTAGGATTATCACATGCATATAGCAAGGAACAAAGGCTTAAAATCTGCATGAATAAAACATCAGAACTTAGAAATCTAGTGTTTAGATGTATGTACAGTGTACAAGGCCACATCTCAGATGGGTTTTTTTTTTTCCCGTTTTTTTTTTACCCCCCCACAGAAAAGGCTGAGGAAGTACAGGTAGAAGGCTCCTCTTTGGTTTGTGGACTGCTGTTCTTCCCCAGACATCTGACTGATCAGTTTTGCATGAAAAGGATTATCTGAACCTTCTCTTCCCCTTCCCTAAGCAGCTGTGGCAGCTGCCACAGATGACTACAGCAAATGTCCTTATGCATTTTTGTGGACTAGTACTTGAGTTTATTTTATAGCTACACAGTATCCTGCAGGTACATTTTTTTCTCCTCAAGCCTTTTCAAGGCCAGTAACTCTGCCTCCAAAGAAGAGGTCCACTTGTTAAAAACAAATGCAACACTAAGGAAATGGAGTAAATGCACTTTACTTTTAAATATTTCTATGAAGAAGATGATTACTGCTTGTTTTGTTCTATTAAAGAGGAAAACTACACAAATATGAACTTAAAAGGGACACTTTTAACATGTAAAAAAATACTTACTCTGTAAATAGTGCAAAACCATCAACACAAGACTATAGCTGTTTAAAGTACCACGACTGGCATCATTTATTTCATGAAAACTTGCCCATTTCTTTACAACAAGTACTAAAGGACGAACTCGATTCTCAACTGCAAGTAAAATAAACACATCTCAAAAAAAGTACATTTAACTAGACAGCAATTAATCAACATTTGCTCCTACTTGATCAACATGGTACTCTTGTATTCTAAGGTTATCTTTTGCAGGCCTTTTACAGAATTTACTTAGTTATTCTAGAATTATTATCCATCCTATAAAAATCAAAACCAAATATTTGCATTTGGAAACAGTCTTTTGAGTAGTAAGATCCACAGACAGATTACAAGAGGTATACCAGGAAATTTGCAAAGTGTCACTTTCTACTTCTAAGGTCTCTCCAGCTCATTGTACTAATTTTTACTGAATTAACTTGCTGCCAGGACAGACCCTATATTATCTTTTTATTTAGGCTATACAAACTTTGAAGGCAGGGGAAAGCATTCTTGTGGTTGGAGGACACAGCTGATTCTTAAACTTACATCAGGACGCGTGAGAGCAGTAACCCCTGCATACAAACATAAATTTTAAATTTGCCTTGTCCTCAATTTCTTTTTATGTAGATGACATGTTAGATACAATATCTCTTTAAATAAACAAATATGCATTTCATGAGGAAAGACATAAATACAGCCATATTCCAGGTATGATCTCCTGAATTTCTGGTGAATATAGACAGCCTTCTTATTAAGGTATTAATCTGTTGTAGGTGGACATTACTCATCACAAATTCCTGGGACTCTGCAGCATACTTAATTTATTATTTGCAGGTATGCAGAAGAAGATCATCAATTCAGTCAAGTGCCTTGCAATGGCCTTAAAAGTTTATACATTCTGGCCTATCTTTTCTAACCTGATATCATTATACAAAGTTTTATATTCTGCTCATCAGGACATGAGGACAAAAGACATCCTACAACTGCACCAGTTGGGGTGCTCTCTGTTATTCTGTACAACTATCAAGCATGATTTTCTCGCAACATGTTGGGAGTGGTTCAGCACACATGCCCATGCAAGTGGTACTCTTCTCAGAATGAACATCCACTAGATCTGGAAGACCGTTTGGAAACAACTGAACTCCTTATCACTAATCACCTTATTCCTGACACTGTTGACCAGTTGAGATGCCAAAAAAGTACTGCACAGACACCATATGAAGATGCATTAATTGAAATTGGACTTTTTCATGACAGAAAAATGCAAATAGACTCCAGTTTCAAACATAACTATTTAGTGTGCGTGTCACAGTAGAGAAGATCTTTTTTTTAGTTGACCTTGTTTTGAAATATTAAATTCTGTCTGCTGGTGTCTGTAATTAGTATATAACAAAGTTTGTGTGCAATACGGCCAGTAAACTTGGTCTGATACTTTGATACAAGCTACTCCTCAAGAAAATGCTCAGTAATGTTATTTGCACAAAGCTAAGAAGTCCAGCTTCCACTAAATGAAAAGCAGCTAGCAAAGACTGCTGATTAATTAAGACATGGCCCCTTCAACACACTGCTGGTAACAGCACAGACTTCACCTTCTAGCTCTGCCTAATCTACCTATGTTTTCCCTGGACATTCTGTTTCACTTTGCTTCATCATCCTCCATGTTTTCTAAGGCACCCATGCACCAACACAGAAGAACTAACTTCAAAACAGACTGAAGAGCTAACTTCAAAACAGACTGAAGAGCATCCACAGAAATATTTGGAGTTTTAGCTTCTTTATCCTGTTCACTAAGATAATTATTCCCTTGTTTGCCTGAACATCTACTTTGTTGCAACGGAAAATAAATCAATACATCTTCCACATTAGAGGTAATTGGATATTTTTTTTTCCCTATGCAGGTTGACATAGGGAACTTCAACTACACTTTTAGGTAAGCAGGATAATACATATAAAGCTATTCACCCTTGCTGATATGACTTATAAAAGTATGGAAAGAGACAGTCTGATAAAACCTTCCATTTAGTTTTGTTTGCCTTGTGTCACCTGAGTTTTCTGGTCCAAGGAAGGCAAGAGAGACAAGCTGTATGCCTGATACAGTTTGACTATTTAGGAAGGTCCAGAACATTGAGAAGATAATATTTTCAATCACAAGTCTTCCTTTGCTACTAACTCACTCCTTGACTTCAAGAAAATATTATTTAGCCTTCATCAGGAAACATGAAGTTAATTTTGCTGGCCTTATAAAAGCGAGCACCACAGCAGAACAGAAGAAAAGGTGGGATACTAGGACCCCTTCCACTGCTCTTTTCACATCTGGACTCATCTACCCTATAGTGATTTTCTGAGAAGACTAAAGACAATCTGTGATAGAAGCTACAAACAAATATATCAACATTAGACTTGGTGAAGTGACTGCTCAGCTGAAGTCATAAATGAGAGTGATTACTTCCTAATATTTTTAAACTTGGAAGCAAATCCTTTTCCAGTCATACACCTTCCTGAATGTATGAAGAAGTCACAGTTAACCAACTGATCCAGGACAAGCTTAGACTCTCCTAGCAACATGAATATGGAACACAAACTACTCTGACTGAAATATTAGTAAAAATTAACTAGTGAAGGTAGCTTCTACTGGTAATTGTCTATCCTAAATAGAAAGAAATTCCTTTATGCAAGAACTGAAGAAGGTGATAAACGAACAATTGCAAATGCCCTAGAAGAAATAGCTTGAGGCACACTCCTTTATGTACTTATCTGCCAAGTGACATTGTGATGCTAAGAGACAAAACCTTAGTTTACCACTAAGAGGGCTGTTCTTATTATATTCCTTTCACAAGGCTGTTTCACAATCTCTCCCTCAAATGCAAACTCCTGAGTAGACACAAACAAATTTTGATTTGGGATTAGTATAAATACTGAAGCAGTATTTTGGATTTTCCAAGGAAAGACTCTGCAAGACCATACAGACATAGCTGGCTATCAGCCATGTATCCTGTCATTGGCTGTAAGGAAATAAAAGAAACTGGAGATTATACCACTAGATAACCATTACTATCGTGATCTTGTTATCTGCAGAATACCTGAAACAGCCCTTGTAGTAGATATGTGGACCTTAATATGAAGAATCTTTGTTATCTTCTGAATATTATAATATTCAATTAAAACCATATCTGGCTGTTTTCTCCATATATTTAGAATGAGCAACAAGAATTTATCTTAAAGCTACTTAATGTAGCTAAAAGGGTAATTATATATATATAGTAATATAATATATTAAACTAAATTTTCATAGAATATCAATACCAAAATACAAACTCAAGAAGCAAAGTTTAAAGAAATAAGACAATACAATAAAAACTTACTGAATGCATAGGTTCTCAGAAGGAATGTATTTCTTATACCTATAACATTGTTTACATTCAAGTCGAAATCCACATTGCTATTAGGGAGGAAAAAAAAAAAGCATCATGGTATCAAATTTCTGAATGTTTACTACATATGTTGTGACAGATATGGAGAAATATAATTTTAATATAAAGCCCTAGAAACTTTCTTCAGAGCATTAAGTGCTGTGATTCCTATGGTTCTGTTTATAGCACCTGAGCCACTTATAGACTTGAATTCCTTTGTTATAAAAAATATAATTGCTGCATTACATGAAGAATACATATAGATACAAGTTTTGACTTTAGGACAACTTAAGATACCTTTTTTAATTTTTACCAAATCTTTCTCCCAACTAGTTTTGCATTACATGATTTACTACAGATAACTTTTGATCCTAGGAAAGATTCTCTGACTTATTAGTTTAGGAAATTATGCCAATGAACTGAGAAAAAGAATTGGAAGAGGTTAGAAGGTAAGAGTCATTTCTACAATGACAGTAAAAGAGAATAAGTACTTTGGAATAAAAACAATTCTGAGTAAATGCTGCATGTTTTAAAATAAAACAGTTTTGGTGATTTTCATTCTGTTAAGATTAAATAAGGCAAACAAGCACTAACTGCTTTATTTACAACTCAACGTGCCCCCAAGTTTGAATTTCCTACTGCTTGTAGAGCCTAACTACTCACAGAACTCAAGAAATGATATTGCATTCATGGTCAATAGCAACACTAACTCACAACAAGACAAGCCTGTTTTTAGACAAAGAAGTAGCTGTGATTTACAGGTATTTCCATTTATATGCACAAGTTTCATTCACATAGCATTTGTTCGCCCAAATACTTCTTTGGATTTTCTTGACTATATCAGGGGAACATGGACCTGAATTTCATTAAATTATGTAAAAGAAAATAATTTGACGTCTACAAGAAATGTTTTACATATTTTGAATGTTTACATTTTTTTACATCTTTTGAACACTTTTCACATTGAAACATTCTTTGCATCAAAACCACTGCATAATTTTAAATCTGAGTATCAAGCACGACATTTTATATGTTTTAAGAATACGTAATAGTACAGAAAATAAACAAGTACATAATAGTACATTCCTGTACATAATAGTACAGGAAATAAACAAGCTTCAGTTACCACATGACAGCTGTAAATATATGTGAATATTAACTGCATGTGCAAATGTAATTTAAAAAAAAGTCAGATTGCATGTGTAATTCCAATTAATCCAAATTGACAAGAAGACTATTTACCAGATGCCAACTGAAGCAAGTTCTATTGCAGTTATTTCGTACTTTACTATGCATGTTTAATAGCTGTTGCAGTGGTGGCAAGTGAAAAAAGTTTTGTACTGCTTGGACTCAAGTTTTACTAAAAAGTACTAAAGGAGAGGAAAACAGTCAACTGCACACCAACTGTAGCAGAAGAGAAAGTTTTTGTATCTTCTGTTGTATAAAGATCTTGCTCATTAACCAAAGTGTTGTTGAGAAGCAGAGCCAGCATTAGAATAATTTCCTGGGAAAGACTACCAAAAAACCCCATGAAAAGTCTTTAAGTGCAATGGATCTTCCCTTACTTTCACAGCACTATAAATGCCCAGGTTTTAAGATTAAAAAAGAGAACAAATACAAAGTGAATGCTTTCTCATTCACTGAATCAAAGTAAGGGAGAACAGCCATTTTCAGGTATATATGGACCATTGGTAACACATTAGAATGTGCATCTCCAGGTACAGAGATAACACCCACTGAATTCAACGACCTTCTCCCAGCAGCTGGACATCAAAAAACTGGCTTTCACAGGAAGCTTGCAATGTTTAGTTTCCAATTTTGGCAAAAATAGGCTTAGAGCCCTGGGTACAGGATATCCAATCTATTTTTCAAGACCTCTGTGAAAAAATGCATGAGTATGCATTTTTTGTACATCTGAGCCTACAAAAGACAAGAGGCTAATAAGAGACAGGAAGGAGACAAATGCTTAAATAAAATGACAAAACATGGATGGAGATGACAGGTTATGTAAAACAAAGATAACTGTAAAGACAGAAAACAAAACAAAACCAAATTACAATTAAAAAAAACCCCAACCCAAAATCATTCCTCACCACTCCTCTCTTCCACAAAAGAATATAGAAAAACAGATGGTGAACAATACTGGTTTTCACTCTGCAAAAATATAATGTGCTGCTTCTAGTCTTAGAAGATTATGCTTTGATTTAGTGGCAAATAAATCCTGTCTGTAAGGTATATAATTATCATGATATATTCTTTTTTGAAAGTGACTGTACTATGGACTATAAGTGCTTACAAAAAGACTTCAATCTTCTCACAGAATCACTTTCATCCAGTTTCATTCTTAAGGTTTCTTTTTAAAGTTTATTTTCTCATTTTAAATTGGGAAAAATATTCTTGCTACAATCCCATAACTTATTCAGTATTTGCACCAGGAATTTATAATTTCATTTATATATGAAATAACTAGCATTGCTATATGTAGCTAATCCATGTAACCCAAATTTTAGCTTGACAAGCATCATACTTTCAGAAAGCATCAAAGAAACAATCTTCTGTACTGCTAGAAGAGAAAGTAAAAAACATTCAAATTGTTTAAAGGCAGGCATAAAGTAAATATGAGATTGGGTGCAAATGAAGAAAAAAGTATAAAGCAAAAACTCCAACATGTGTATATAATCTCAGATTAAATAAAAGGTTAAATTGATGATATAGATTAGTTCAAATTGTAAACATGACAAATTTAGTTTTATCAGGGCAGGAACCTTGCTATGATAAAGGTATATCTTGATAAAAACATGCTGTGATGTGCTTTCATAGGGAGAGGCCAGAAAAGAAGCCTTATTTGCTTCTAAAAAGACAGAGTTGCAAAGTTTTGGAACCATATAGACAGATTAAGACAGGTAGGCGAAAGTTGTTCCAAGTCCAATTTACAAAGAGGAATGAAACTATGTTACTATAGGAAGCTGATACATATCAGTGTCACAAAACTAAGCCTATGAACATTACTCAGACCGCCAATATATTTCAGTGCTTTGCATGACTTTTTCCTCTGTCAGATAACTTGTATCACACACAGTAAGGAATGCATCATTCTCTGTCCTAGTACATCCCTCTAAATTATTCTCACGTCTTCATAATGAATATACAATGGATATAAGAAAACATTATCACAAACCAGTTTGTTTCAGTGTTGTTTGTATAGCTCAATAGTTATGTCCGCACAGTGAGCAAAATTAAATTTCACAAGAGTTTTCTTCCCACCATTGTCATTCTGTCAAACTATTTGTCAACTTGAAGTACACTATGTACAACTAACCCACAGAAATATGTGATGTACTGTTTCTAATTCACATCACAGAAACCAAACAGCATCTCAACCACAAGAGGTGCTTCAGTCCACCAAGGCAATAAGCTGAATGCCACTGCATGCTAGCTCTACAAATTTGCAATACAACTGTGGCACCACACAAAGAAACATACATAACAGTGGGACTACTCCTACAGCCTGTACATATATAAAATACTTTCCCATGTCAAAGGCTAAAAGATTATGCCAAACAGAATACTTGCCTGACTTTATCCCTGAATTTCACTATTGGCACTTTTGCTCTGATCAGCTGAGGTCGCTCAATGTAGCTTGCTGAAAGGGAGAAAAATATGTAATTTCATGTGAGGTACAGATCTTAATAGAAGATTGTATAGCAGAATCTTATTGACTGATTTATAGCAAATAATAGGTTGTTAAATGTAGCAGAGTTGTGCTAAACTAAGTAACCTTTAGCAAGTGTAGCAAAAAAACAACCTAGGAAAGCAGGTGAAACACCGCCCACACCAAACATTAGAGAAGAAAGTAGAACATAGAGTGAAGACTTTTCTGTGGGAAATATATTTCAGAAAATTGAACATAAGGAATGCAGTACTACAATGCTTTCATGGAACAGCACTTGTAATAGAAATTCCGAATAGTTATAATTAAGGTACGAAAATAAAGGAGCAAGAACATATCCAACCAGGATGGGCTAGTGATAGGCTTAAAACTTGTTTTGAAAACTGTTCATTTGAATGATGAAGTACGTGCCAGGAAATGCTACTGAAAACAGGACAATTCTTTCTGTCAAAGATGGGATAAGCTTTATCTGCCTTTTGCTTTAACAGTGACAGAACACACAATAAATCCAGATTGATGATGATTATCTACACAGTATAGACACATAGGCTCAATGCCAGATCACCCAAACTCACAATTTCTCAGCTCACACAGAGTCACCAATGCACCCTCCACACTCAGATCCCCAAAACTGTTGCATTAGCCATATTATTGTGATTTCCCTATACTTCATGATACCTCAGCCTATATTCAGTAGTTTCCCATAATCTTGAATGAATACTGTGCCCAAGAAAGTAAGGGAAAAGAAAGAAAAGTAGAGCCTGTAGGTTACATGACATGAATTTGAGCAAAAGGCACGATTTTAGTAATTACTTCTGTTGCCGAATCTAGGACCACTTGAATTTGTCCATATCCAACATCACACATTTTCCCATTGTTTCTATAAATTAACCTCAGATTAGCATAAATAAGCATATACAGTACAAATAAGACAGACTAAAAATAACTTTGAATAAAATCTGATTTTTTCTTTGCCCCCAGAAAAAGCAAAGAGGTACTTCTAACAGCTGAATAGCCACCTTATTAAATAGCATCATCTCCATGGATGACAAATTCAGATTTGGTGGAATACTGCTCTGCAACACTCAATTAAAACAAATTTCTTTTTTTTTCCTCTGAGACTTTCTGAATCTGTTTTATGGCTATGCATGTTCAGACAGATTTGACCTGAGTCAATCTTTTATCTGGATTTTAATGCATTGTACAAGCCTAAACAACACACAGACTAGCATTCAGAATAAAAGATAATATTACTAACTTACTGATGCTAATGGGAGAATCTTACATAACTTCAATTCATGTTCACTGACTGCAAAATATACACAAGCATCCCCTTCTTCTAGCTGCACCTTCAGACACATCCAGGCATCTCTCCTCCAGCATCCTAGAACATTTTTAAAGTGAGGGTCTAAAGCATGCAGAGCTTTCTGCCTCCTTTCCTTTCACTACTAAATTTAAGACAAAGATTTCCAATGCACTAGCACATGGTAGACAATTGTGAATGTCTATCTGTATGCCGTAGCAAAACAACTTTCCTCACTATGACCCTTCCCAATGCTCTTCATAAGTTAACTGAACTCATTCTAGTGACAACCCACTTCCAAACACATCCTGGTCTCCAAATGCTTCTCCTACACTTGATGGATGCTTGTGTCAGATTAGTTAGCTAAGAAAAAAATGATACAGCCCAAAACACAATCCCAATCTGTTTCACAGGGTGGTAAAAAAGTAAGGAGAAAGTTAGAAGAGCAAAGAGGAAGTTAGAAGACAGTAACTTCCTGCTGGTATCCTCTTGCTTGGCTCAGACCAATGAGGCTGTTAGCAGAATCTATACTGTACCTTACATATACATACAGGGAAAGAAACTGTCACAAATACAGAATGCAGAATTCTGAAATACATACAGGTTGAGTAAGTGCCTTAGTAAACTGACTATGTGATCATGAAAGCTACAACCAGAGGGGCTACACCAAAATACATGAAAAGAAATCTACACAGCTGCTCCGCAGTTTCGGGCATGTCTATGAAAAGGTCATGAACACCACTTCAGCTTAGCAAAAAAGAATATAATGGCTTCAAAGAAGTCTAAGCACTGGTTCACATATAACTTATACATGCAGAATGTCAGACTGAACATTACAGAGTTTAATTCTCTCTCTTCTTTTACAGAATGGAAGATTAAGCAAATGTACAGAATATTAATCCCAAATATGGTATACGCCAGAAAGATCTTTGGCATCCTGGGCACACAGCCTGCTGTCATTGACTGGGTTATACTATAGAAGGTGAAACTGGGCAACACAGAATCCACATTCATGAAAAATCTAAGAAGGTACAACCCACCACAGGATAAAATAACTGCTGATTTTTTGAAATTCACTCAATGACATGCACAGTCCTTCAAAGTCATTCAACTGAGTTCAAATTCCTTTGCTTGTCCTAGCTGTTACACATTTCCCACTACACCACCATTAGGTATTAATAATGTCTGATAGTCTCAACACTACCATACCTCTTTGTCAATCTAAGGGAAAATGAGCTTTTTGTTATTTATACAGATAGTAAACACTTGTCAACCTAATACTACCACGGTGTTTTTCAAATTAATCCCACACAGACGTATCTGAAGTGAGGAATCAGTCTGACATTTACTCTCAGTGGTTTAGATACAACCGCTTCAGTTATCACCCCAAATTAATGCTTCACATTTCTAAAGATACTGACTTCAGCACACTGTTCTGGGAATGTCAGCGAATCTCGTAAAAAAATATATGTGCAGCTACCTGAACAAATAAGCCAAGAAGTTACATGTGATCAGCTAGTCTTTGATACGGATTATATACCTGCAATCCCTAAATCTCTCTTCTCTAGGAGAAACATAATATATACCTTTAAGACTAATACGCCCCACAAAAATAGTGAATAAAATACAAGAAGCTTTTTCCTACTTTTCTCTGTGATTGGACTATTCAAAAACAGAACACGTTTTTATTTCAGTTGGTATTCTAGAATCAGAATGACAACACAAGAAAGCTTCTGCTGTAAGACTTAGAATTTGATAGACTAAAATTCCTTCCTTACACTTGGTTACCATTTACAAACCCAAAACTGAAATAAGCTAGAGTTTATATAAATTGTGAATCTACTTCCCAAACCACCTAATCTAACAATCACATTCAACTCCATATAAAGGATAAGAGAGATAGCACTTAAAGTTCTGAATGCAAAACAAATTGTGAAAGAGGCTGATCTAATTTGCACTTGGAATGCTTCTTCATTTATCAATCATAGAATTAAGGCGAAGTAAGCACAGAATCACGCTTTCACTGTCCTTATATTGGAATGCACAGTGCAGAATAGCAGAATGCAAGAACAAAGATGGAGATGTTATGACAGGTACAGAAAGTAAAAACTTCTCCCAAGTTTCTGAACCAAAGTGATCTGGAAAAAGGTTAAAAAAGCTCTAAAACTTTACCTATGTCACAAATATCCTCCTTATTTCTTTTTGTCCTTTAACTCTTTCACAAAACTAGAACAAGAACTTAATTTCAAACAGCACCTTATATTTTCTCCCTCCTGTTGTTTCTCTTACATCTTGGCACGCACTTTGCTAGCTTTCATGTTTGGCCCAAACTATGTTTATTTCTGTTCTCTCATATGAAGCAACAGTAAGTTTTATGACTGCTCACACACTTGTTGAGAACATGCTGCAGTTTCTCTTCCAGAGAAGACAGAAAGAAATACTTAACTAATATGGTCAACGAGGTATTACCTTAAAATGATAGGATAGCATCATACATGCTAACAGGACAGCATAAAACTTGAAAATAATTAGCAGAAGTTTCATACATTTTAGGTAGACAGGTTGTCCTTGATTTATAGCAAGCTCTACTGAGCAACAACCAAAACTTCGGTGTGTTACCAACATTATTCTCATATTAAATCCAAACCATAGCAGTGTACCAGCTACTAAGAAAATTAACTATCTCAGCTGAAACCAGGACAGATCTTGTTTCAGAAGTACTAAACCTTGGCACAGCTGAGCTACAGCTTGCAAATTAGCAAGTGGAAAGACCAATATGCCAAAGCCTTTTCGTTCTGAACATTTTTAAACAACTTTTGTCTGTTAGCTCTATTCACAAAACATCCATACGTTGACACAGGACAGATTGCTAGGTATAGGAATTAATGCCACAGTCATGTTAAGACTCTGAAGAGAGGACATAAGAGGTCTACATACCACAACTAAGAGTGCCTGACAAGAGTGGTAATCTCAGCAGTGCTTTGTCCTGCCTTACCTTCCAAAGAATATTTTGATTAAATCAAGCTGACCAAATGCACTTGCAAGGTAACAGAGAATTACAAAAGCATCAAAAACAGGCAAAGGCACAAATACCTTTGGGGATCACTTGCACATGACCATCATGCCTTTCTGATACTGGTAAACAAACTTGATTTTGTCTAACGCTCTGTCACAGAACAAGAGCTGTTGAAAAAGATTGCTCATTTAGAAGCTCCGTTTCTGGTCCCTGAAAACACACCTATTTTATCACTGTGCTATCAGAAACCACTGGAGAGAGCTGCACCACAGACAAACCCAGACTGATTTTCAGACTTATGCAAATCTCAAGATACGGTAGTAATAAGCATTAAATACCAGATGCCTATTCAGCAATAGATCTATCAAGTCTTTCTTTCAAGTGAGCTGTTAAAATCTGTGCATGCATGCTTGCCAATGAAAAAATTTTGAAGTCTGCATTTAAATTTATAGTTTTTTCCTTTTAGCAGTCCAGGACCGTTCAGAACATCACTATAAGGAGTAGCATTAAAGAACCTATCACAAGTCTGGGAAGCAGGGTGATAAAGTCATTGATATCAGTAAACGTCAGGGTATTTTATAAGTCAAAGGATGATACAAAAGCCTCTTTGAAGTAGAAGACTTTCACATTTAAGTCAAGAACTGCCCACGTGAATTCTTAATCTGAAGGGAGTCTAAACAACAACCTATAAAAACAATGAGTTGACATGTTTTATCTGAATGTGCTGGTATTGTCAAAGCTTATTACTTTCTTCATTAGGCACCTAAGTTAATTTCTTCTCAAAAGAAATCAATTCTACACGGTCTACTGTGAGTGACATCTTATTTTACAAATTCTTAAGAGTATTTTTCCCAGGAAGGCTCTGCAATCTAAGATATTAGCGAGAGTTCACTAACAGAGGTTTCCCCAAACAGAGATCTACTTCCTTCTCATTGTGTTCCACAATTCAAAAGTCATCTATTACCTCTTATTGAAGTCCACTAGTTTTCCAGAAAAACTGTTGTTTTTCTAATTACCATTCATCAGCATCAAGTAATATTACTGAATATCTATAGCTTTTCTTCAAAGAGTATTGTGATTAGAACCTAGACAAGATGCAATTACATATATTAATTGCAATTGTGCATCAATACTTCTTCCAGAATTGTCAATAATCTTACCAACTCACTTTAGACGGTAACTTACAAAGTTTAGTACTGAAGAGTTTGTGGACTAAGCTGAGTATATGTCTCGCTTCAGTCTTCTGATTCACCTGAAATGTGGTATTAAAAGTAATGAAAAAAGTTGGTATCTCTTATTTAAATGTTCAAAGTAAGCATGTTTTGCTTTTAAAATGAACTTAGTTCTCAGAATAAGACATGACCAGGTATACCAACACATTCTACAGCCTACATATACATTTATCACAGCAAATGCTAGAGAGAACAATCCATACTTAATATGCAAAGTGATTACCAGACATTCAAAAACCACAGAGCTAGAGGCAAACTTAGCCCCACTTACAGGAAAATGTCCTCTTTTTCCCTTTAAATGATGCTTCAATTCTTTCAAGATTATGGTTCATTTAAATTTCCTTTAGATATCCTTTCTTGTCAACTTAATTTCCACTCACTAGAAATATTTAAGATACTAAACACATTTTTTATGCATGATCACTAAAATTGTTAGCTATGAATCTAAATAATAATATAGGAAGCTTTATTTACTAGAAGTTGTTTCTGCATCTAAAAGAGTTCTCTAAACAATTTTTTTCCTCATTCTAGGCATTTGCTTCCCTTTTGCTGTATTTTTCACTTATGAATTGAAGGCAAAGCTTTAAAAAATAAGTTTTATTAAGTTTATAAAGTTGAATTCATATCTGCACATTACTGGGCCCATAGTTCGTAGCTATTATGAGTGCAAAACTATGTTATTAAATCAAAAAGATTTGAGCATTTTTTTATCATTTCAGGATCCAGCCTTTTAACAGCACACACATAAAATCAGACTTCATTTTAACTATCTATGTTTCAAATTACTTACTGGTTCTTCTTTAACTACTAGGCACAAATCACCATCACTAGTACGAGTGCCAAATCCATTCAGTGAGGACCCAACCAAAAAAAGTCTGCTCTCTGTAATAGAAGAGTAACAGAAAATAAACACGATGTGACATATTACAGTTTGAGAGGAAGGAAGAATCATGAACTTGAAGAACATTCAAACTGATATTAAGTAATCAAATTCAAAACATACGTGGAAAAATTAGCTGAATTTCTCTCTGGAGTTCTGTTCTGCAGAGCTCTTTCTTGTTCAAATCAGAGGCTTGTTGCCGACAAGCTTGAAACAACTCCAAAACCTGTTGACTTAACTGGGCATACACACACAAAAAGTAAAGACGTAGTGAAGTGAACATTCTTTCCTGTCAGAGATGCAACTACATGTAACACAGAAGACTGGGTTTTTTTAATGCAAAACCCAGCACCATTTCACATGAACTACTCCATTGTCTAGAGCTTTACTGGACTTAAATTCACAATGAAGAATTCCCTAGAAAAAATTTCTGCTAAGTTTTTAAAATTAAATTTGTTCCATTTCTTACAAAACATCAAACCACAGAAAACAATTTTTGCATCACCAGTATATGCAGTTTTTCAGGGAATAAGTAGTGAAAGATCAGACACATTTTCTGCCGACTTTAATGTCAACAGTTTGCCTACCAGTAATAGGGAGAAAAAAAATTATTAAAAAACCTGATTTAAATTAGCTTTCTGTTTTATCCCACATAAACTATTAAAGAAGAAATCAGATCTTTGTTGGAAGGAAGTATTAACTGTTTTTCTTTCATGACACTGCTACATTCTATAATGAACAGGTATATTTATACTAAAAAACACAAAATCCTTCTGTCATGTGGGTGCAAACAAGAAACATTTCTAAACTACATTACATCCTCTTCTATATTCCAGAACAGCTATGACAGTAACTTTTATGCTTTCTTGAAAAGAGTTGGAGAACATCTTTACAGGCCAAATACTGTATTTATTCAGAATGGGCTTCTCTCATAATATTACGTTGGGGTTTTTTTTGTCAGGATTCTCCCCACCTCACACTGATGCCTTTTCTTTGGTCCCAGAATTATGAGCTAGACATGGTTAGAGGATAAAAGGGTTTTTACTTCAGTATTTATTAAGGGTCCTCATGGTGCACCGCTCGACAAGATAGAATATGCTGAAATGCCCACTGCCCATAATGGGTATACAGTTTTTATAGACCATACAAATCAGCATATCTGCCAAAAGTTCTCCAATGGGAAACTTAAATGGATGGTGTGACATCTCCCTATTCTAAAGCATTTCTTCCCAGATGGGGTTTAAACTTAGTTTACAAAATATGTTCCAGAAAGAAGGTTGAAACCTTAGTTCTTCAAGATAGCGTAAGGCTTTCCAGCCTCCAACTGTGAGGCCTTTAGGATATTTGGTCCTCCTGCTTAGCAGAATACCAGTGCTAAGTTAAAATATCAGACTAAGAGAATTACAACTATGTATGCTAAAAACAGTGAGAATACATAGAAGGTATATAAAAGAAAAGGCAAAAAATCATCATGGCATCAATATCATGTGAGAAATGGACTATTCTCCAATTTTTACTTTCTAGAGCAGACATGTAAGTGTCCTGACATTAGGATGGAAATCAAATAACACACGGAAACAATACCCTGACTTCCTCTGCCCCCCTAAATTATTTCAAACCCAAGCACAGACAAGGAGGTGATATAGAACTACAGTGGTAGCTATACTTATTGATACTCCTTCTAATGGCAGTCTAGCAATAGATATTCCATGATACTGTCAAAAACCCATGCAGAAATTTTTGTGGTCTCCCACAGCACCTCTGGATTCTGCCTACTCAGGAAACAGAAGTAAAGCACAGGCACAAAAAGCCATTACCTCATCCTTGGCAACAGAGAGCCTAGTTTCTGTAGGGTCTGGAAATGAAGTATCTTGCAAAGGAGGGACACATCCAATTAAAGCTGGTGAGCGACATGCATGCAACACCGGAGACTGAATCGAACTTGATGCTGGAAAGGAGTGTCTACGTTCTTCTGGTAAAGGCACTGCTTGGTTAACTACAGTTGTGTCAGAATCATGTGGATGAATCCGCTGGCGTTTGGCACCATCTGTAACACTTTGTTGACTTTGTCTCCTAGAGAGAGAGAGAGACTGTGTAATTCCTCTTGTTCACAAGCTCCAACTTATGATTAAAAGACAGTTTCTACAAAGTTCAAATACTAACATTTAATAACATAAGTACTTCTACAAAGTTCAAATACTAACACCTAATAACACAAATACTTCGATAAGCCCAAGTATGCTACAGAACAGGCGTGTCCATCCTACATGCTATGTGAAACAAACTGGAATGGGAAAAGAGAAGATAAAATTGCAGAAATGAAGGTACCCTAGAATTGGATTGATGCAATTCTTTAAGGCAAGTATCTGCACTAACCAACTGAAACTAGCTGATGACAAATTAACCCAAATGACAAGTTCGGTTAAGCTGACTGTACATCTCCCAACATAGCATAGCTTTCCATAGAACAGACTGCTCAAGAGCAAAAGATACATGCAGAATGAAACCAGGAATTTCCTTAGTTCAGGGGGTAATTACCTACTCAGCTATAACTTAAGAGCATATATTTGATTGTGCTTATTTTTTCATGTTAGATTTGGTAGAAAAATAGCATACAGGAGATAGTACTGAAGACAGACTACAGAGAACCTCCTTCCATTCAGCAGATACACAGAATTACTAGAAACATGTATCAACCAGTGTATCTGATAAAGAGAACTGTGTTGTTTTCTAGAGCATTAAAAGAAAATTAAACCCTACATTTATGCAAAATTTCCTTTTCTGTGGTAACTAAAATAACAAAGGTAGTAATGTCAATTCAAGTTAATTTAAAAAAACAACCCTATAAAAACTAGGCTTCCATAAAATCCTCTTTAAAAAAAAAGAACTTAAACATGCTTGAATTTAACACTTTGTATTTGAAAAATAATACATCACATAATTAAGAAAATGAGGAAAAACACCTAATGTGTCATCAGAAAAACATAACAAATTCCATAAAACTTTGAGGGTGCACTCTTATTCTTAACTTGACAAATTAACAGGGAAAGAACATTTCTTGACACAAATCTACTTAAACCCACACAGACTACAATCCATTGCAGTATTACAACAAATCACTTAAATCACTTCTGCAAAACTACAGCTGTTGGAAGCTCAAAACTACATATAGGAAGTCACTTATGAGTACTAAGATTCTCAAAAACAGGTACAATGCTTTAAAGAGCCAATACATGGTTTGTTTCCATCAGAAAGAAAAAAGTATTCAGTACTGCAATTTCTAACATGACTCAAATTTATATCTGACAAGCTTCACAATGGCTACATTACAACCAGTATTAGTCACACACATACAAAGAACTTACTTTCTTCCTTGAAACGATGTCAGGGCATCCAATGTAGACACTGGACTGACACTTCCATAAGTCATTGGTTGCAGCGTAACTAGAGTAGCAGCTGGAGTAGCTTCAACGTTCCCACTCAAAAGAGCTCTAGAAACACTACAGTCCATAACTATTATTCATAAGATAACTGAGATGTCTTTTATGGGTTAGTAGCTTTTATTAACTAAATATTGAACTCTACAAGTCCTGTCATTTTTTTTTCTTAGAATGAATACATCTTTCTTTTCTATTCAAAAAGAAGACATATTTCAGTTTATAATGTGTATTTTATTAAAAACAGAAAATTATCATTCCTGACAGCATATGTGTAAAAAGGGGTTAGCAAACAAATTAACTTAAGGAACTGTTAAATTCAAAAGCCTAAAGAACACTATGGTGTCTTCAAATATAGACACAAGAACAAACATTCCTTCCCCTTCTCATCTCCTCCCTGTTCTCCCCAATAAACAAATACGATTGAAGACCTTTAAAACTGAGCTGTGGATTAACAACTCTTATCAGTGCAATGGCATCTCATACATTATGAACAATGCAGGCGAGCATTAAGATTTGCAGGTCCATAAAAGAAACAATACAGCTCTTTTTTACATATGACATCTTAATGTTTTGTGAAGTTCAATGTTAAAAACAGTGGAAATACTTCTTTCAGACCCAATCACTACTATTAAATCTTACTGTACTTACACTGAAGTGCGAAAGCGAAATGGAGGAACAATAACTTGCTGGTGAGAAAGGAGAGTAGGAGGTATATTTAGAGGAAGTTTAGTGAATAAAGTACTCTGTTGTTGATATTTCGGAGGGAAGGGTGGACGACCCAAGTTGGAAGAATTTGGGAACATGCTCCTTTCTACTTGAAGTGAACATGTATCCTTTTATCTATGTTTAAAAAAAGAGAGAAAAAAAGAAAAGAAATTTAAATCAGGCAAAAAGACATACCAGTTACCTTTTCAGCTCTTGGTTTAAAAATTCAAGTAATCTAGAATATACTTCCAGGAATTGATTAAGTGCTTGGTGATCACAGGATAGCTTTTACTGCCTTTCAGTACAAATCACTAAATAAAAATACTGTATACTCTGAAGTTTCATACTTACTGCTTATTTTATTTTTGTTTAAAAGTGAATTTTTATTTGGCCCCCTCAATTTTAAGTTTAATTTTAGAAAAATTACATGTCACAAGATATAGCAGTTTTTATCTCACAAAAAAGTACCATGTAACAGTGGAATTTGTTTCATGTTTCAAACATTCCACAATGAGGTTCACAATATATGGAAAGAAACCCCTGACTACATCATAAGAGCATGAAGACGCAGCTAATCATGAACTACATACCGTGTCATGAAGTTAGTATTTTTTCATGATATGACAGGAAGAAAAGCAGCCAAATGATGACACCAATTGCAAATAATCTACTCATGCTTTAAGAATATCATACACATATTGTATTATTTTACTGAATGGATTCTGTCATAGAAAAATGTTGGTTTACTACCTGTTAAACTTAAAATTGACTCTGGCGCAACTGGCCAGATAGCTCCAACTATCACTACAGGCAGCATTAGCACAGAGCATAGGAAATGAATAATGAGGAGTTTGTGTGGCTAGGTTTGGCTTTGCTCCTTATCTCCTGTGACGACAACCCACACTAGTGAATAGTAAATACATGAACATTGCTGCACTAGCTCCAAGAAAAAGCTATTACAGTTCTTCCTTTTTTTTTTTTTTTCTCCGATTTGATGGGGTGGGTGAGAGGAAGCATTACGCATTAATAGAAGTTATTATGTGGACGTTCACTTTCAGTTCTGCTGAAGCAATGATACAGAGTTGCATAACAAGAAAGTCACTTGACATTTAGTCTGAACGAGTACTTATGTGCTGTCCAAACTTTTCCATTTCTAGTAGACAGAATAACTGTTAACATGCCTCATTCCCCTCTGAGCAGACCAGGCACTCTCCACAGCACCCCGTATACATCAGCAGTTTATGGATACAATTAGCTAGTGACAGAACAATGAATGAGACTTCAAGAGTTAGGCACAGAGGAAACACACGTTCGGTTTCGCCTCTGAAGCTGTAAACAGCAGGAAGAGAAGCAATGGAGGAGTTATCTTCCCCAACCCAAAACAATCTAGCAACACCGCTGCCTCACAATAGCGACAGCGACCTTTACCGTGCTTTTCAGCACTGTTCACCTCGCCAGGAATTGCCAGGCTCTCCTAAACAGTTTCATAACTTACAGTTCAGGTACCTTTGTCCCCGTGGGCACTGTTTCCAAACAACCGCGTACTTCCTTACAGAGCCACACAAGCGAACCATGCGGCGAGCCTGGGCGCACGGAGGCCCGCCAGCCCCCAGCCCCCAGCCCCAGC
>VZTJ01006513.1:447960-461316 GCA_013397795.1 Orthonyx spaldingii
CAGCCCGACCGCCAGACGCCGCTCCCTGCCGCGTCCACGCGGGACCCCCACAGGACACTCACGCAGGGCCTGAGCGGAAGCAGGCGGGGCGGGCCTGCAGGAAGCACCGTGCGGGGCAGGCAGTGAAGACCAGCTCCTGCAGCTGAGCACTACCCCGTCCCCCGGATGCGGAGACGCCGCAGGAAGCGGCCGGGATCGGCAGGAAGCGGCCGGGATAGGCAGGAGCAGCAGGAAGCAGCCAGGACCGGCAGGAAGCGCTCCCTCCGCCCCCTCGGGCGCCACTGCGCGGCCGCCTCCCCCGGCGCACGCCCCCTAGCGGCGCGGCGGGACGCATGCGCGGGGCGGCTCCGGGCGCAGGGCGGGCGGCGTGAGGGGCCGCGGGGAGCTCGGTAGTCGCAGCGCTCCGCCAGCGTGACAATGGGGCTGGTTTGCTGCCGATAATTACTGACCGACTGTAACTGAGCTGCCGTTCCGAAGTGTGTCCAAGGTATTGTATTTGGCTGAATAAATTAGGATTTGGCATCGTGGATTGCAGGCGTGCTCACGGACAGATTGAAATGCTTGCTCCCTGAAGAATGATATAAGAAAAATCGTATGATCATAGAATCAGCAGTGTTGGAAGAGACCTTTAAGGTCATGCAGTCCATCAACCATCCACCCAGCACTACCACTGTAACCCCTAAATTATCACCCAGCACCAGATCCAAACACCTCAAGAACATCTCCAGGTGACTCAATTACTTCCTTAGACAATCTATTCCAATGCCTGACGACCCTAATAATGAGGAATAAAATTGTAGTATCTAATCTGAATTTCCCCTGTCCCAGTTTAAGGCCATTTCCTGTAGTCCTGCAGGCACTATAAGAGAGACCAGCTCCCACCTGGAACTTACCTTTCAGGGAGCTGTAAGAGCAATAAGGTCCCCCCTGAGCCTCCTTTTCCTGAGACTAAACAAACCCAGCTCCCCCAGCTGTTCCCCATATGACACATTTTCTAGTCCTTTCAGCAGACTTGTTCCCCATTACTGGACACCCTCCAGCACCTCCATGTCCTCTTTAATGTGATTCCTTCTTGGGAAGGACACTTATCAAGTAAGCTCTTGGCATGAGCAGGTACTGAAACAGTGAATTTGTGCATACACAGACACATGGGAGTTGAAGCTCCCACATTTGTGAGGAAAGGGGTAAATTGAAGGCTTGTGCAACTTTGGAATTCTTACTTGAGGGCTTTCTCGCTGAGAGCTGGCTGGAGTTGTTAGGGTTTAAGGCTCTGGCTACTCACAAATATACTTAATAAAGAGACAAAACACAGGGGCCTAGTGAAGTGGGATTGCAAATGGACTGGCAAGGGAAAATTTGGGCTGTGAAAGGGCTTTATCATCTTGTCTGTGGCACGGGATCTTCATATACGAGTCAGTTTGTGGCTATGGTTAGCATTACATCTATGAGAGATGAATCCTAATGGCATACGTGGAAGGAAGATGCAAAGCAAAGTTCAGCCACAAGGAAATTTCCCCTAAGAACTTTTTATTCTGGTGAGGGGACTGGGGCTGCTTGGGAGGCTGGGATGAGACACAGCTGGACAGTAACCCAAATGGACCAAAGGGGTATTCCAGACCGCGTGACACCATGCCCACTGTATAAACTGGGGGGAAGGAGGAAGAAGAGGGGGGCATTTGGAATTATACTATTTGTCTTACTGAGTAACTGTGACTTGTGATGGAGTCCAGCTCTCCTGGTGATGGCTGAACACCTGCCTGTCCATGGGAAGCAGTGAATAAATTCCTTATTTTGTTTTGCTTGCATGCACAGTTTTTGCTTTCTCTATTAAACTGTCTGTATCTCAACCCATGTTTTCTAACCTTTACCCTTCTGATTCTCTCACAGACCCTGCTAGTGAGGAGGTGAGAAAGTGGCTGTGTGGTGCTTGGTTTCCAGATGGGATTAAATCATGACAATCTTTCTGCCTATTTGTTTGGAATCAAGACATAACTTTCTACTTCCTGCTCAAGGCGGAAACTTTGTGTCTTAACTAGAAGTCAGTGATACAACTCCTTATAGCTGCAGGTCCCCACGTGGCCCATTCAAATGGTGTTCTCGGGACAGTTTGACCGCTCTTCTCACCACAATCTATCCATTAACCAAAAGCATGTTGTACTTCTACATTTCTCACATTTGCCACGGGGTCTACAATAAATATAACCTAACACAGCCATAGGTTATACCTGGCAGCAGGCAGTGTTTATAGCAGGGTATTAAAAGCCAACATCTTTTTATACAGCAAAAATGAAAAAAAAAAAAAAGGAAATAAAAAATATTTAGGAATGCCTTTACTGATTTAAGTAACTTGTGTTGCTATGGTTTTTTTCTGGTCTCCCTTTCCTCTGCTCCTTGGCACAAGGCACCCTGATTTTGTGTTTGCATCAATCTAGATACTAAATAACCTTTTTCTTTTTTTGGCACAGACTGTTCACTCTTAAGGATTTTTTTCCCCATGTCTTACCTGCATTCACTTGTCAACCTAGCTACACTTTTCAGTGAAGCACCTGAAATAACCTGACATGTTACAAATTGCCAACAGCCTTCTGAGACAAATCTCTGTGCTTTGATGTGCTGAGAGCTGTTCTATTTTTTCAATATGTGATGTCTTTTTTCCTGACCCTGACTGTAATCTCAGACAGTTTACAGATATTCTTCTGTTAGAAAAGACATACAAAGCCTTACTTCTGGCTTTAATCAGGAATCAGACTGCTGGTCAAGAGATACTCAACTGAATGACTATACCACCAAGAACTTGAGAACTTGCACTAGAGATTCCAACAGATTCCCCCAAAGAGAACAACATTAGGACTGGTCTTGTGTTTCTGCCTCAAAAGATGCTTGCATTAGAATAAATATGGCATATTTATTGTAAAAGAAGTCTTTGTAAAACTAACTTATTTGAACAACAGCAATGAAACTGAACAATCAATGAAGGAAATTTATGATCTCTAGTAGAAGCAGAGCCTAAAGTCAGCCTCTATAAACTGCAAACTATACTTGGTTCTGATATGTAGGAAAGAAAGTGGTTTCCAGAAGTAATTGACAAAGAGATCTCTGATGAGCCATCTGCAATCTCTCTTATAGAATGAAAACCATTATGGAACATTGAAGTCCCTATTCGGTGCCTTTTGCAATTTTCTAAAACTTTTGGAGCTGAAGTGCTCCAGCAGGTTAGTCTCTGAAGGTAAATAGTGATGGAAAGTTTGATCAAAGCATCTGAATTGTCAGTAGTTTAAGGAGAAGAAAAAAAAAAAAAAAGAATAAAACTCTATGGAAACCTTTGTTTAATCTACAGACCTATTTCTTTGCCTCTTGGTACCTGGGAAGGCCTATGAGAACTCGGAAAGGTGTATGGTTAGAATGTGCTTTACCATAGCAAACAGCCTTACTAAAGAACACCTATACTACTGCACTCATTTAGAGTGATTAAAAACATGTATTTGTATACCCTTTCCCTACTGGGAAATCATTTAACTTACTTGAAACATTTTTTTCAGTCTCAAAACCACCTGTAATATATGATCATTTATGATATTGTTAGTCTCCAGGATCAGTTCTGAAATAATTAAACTTGAGTCAATACAGAGCTTCATTCTAAGTATCCCTTTTTCATATTTGGTACTGAGACCAAACATAATACATACATTAAAATAAAAAATGTAACTACAGTGAAATAAATGGCAGTATAACAGGAATTAATACAGTGCAGGATCTACTGTGAAGATTGAAGTTTTTAGTCATGATACCCATATGAAATGCTTTGCATTTCATTTAGGAATCAGGATATTCTGGGATTGAAGCCAAATCAGAGACTTAGGTCTAAAACAAATTTTATATACTGGGGGAAAAGCAGCTTTTCCCAGGAAAACAATACAAGATCTTAATACTAATACAAAGAACATAAATCAGATGTATATTATAAAACAGTATTAAAAAGGCACAAGGGCATTTAAAGCAAGATTCAAAAGTTTAGCAAGTAACTACTGAATGCAAAATTAAAAATTAATTACACAAAAACACTGTATTTTTTCCCCTGTGTGCAACATTCTAATTCTGACGTTCAACCTGCAGCCAGATTCAGTGATGCTCATGTATGCCTTTATATGTTTTCTTCAGTGCTTCTTAAGTGAGGCATCAGTTGATATATTTATTACATACAGTATGCTAATTTTATCTGCTCTAGATATCACATAATATACAGTACAGAATTTATTAAATGTCATTAATATAATAAATGTAAAAATGAAAATGTGAGATAACTGCAAACATGTATATCTGTGAATTCCAACTTTAAATTGTAAAATCCAGATAAAATACAGATTTAATAAGTCTATAATAATGATTTATAGCAAAATATGTATTTATGGTTATCTTTATTTGGGATGTCTATGTATGCATTATCCCTATATCTTTTACAGATGAGTATTTTGTAGTGCACCATTTAGATTACTGTTGAAAATATGCTGTATGCATTTGATGAGATTTAAGGTGTTATGATACATGGTTAATGCTCTGCTGTCGTTAGATTAATGAGTAATTGCTAGTCATTTTATTACTTCAACGCTTTGTTTCTGTAAATTTTATAATGACATTCCTTTAAATACAAGTGTTTTAAAGGAAGGTCTAAGTTTTCCTAAATTTTAATATTTTCTCTCTTGTGTGAAGAAAGACACATCTTAAAATTAATACACAGGGTCATTAAATTTGGTAGAAAACAGCGGATAATACCAACTTATTCTGCACAACCCTACAAAACTGGGGTTTTTTCCACTCAGTTTTTGTATTAACATATTCTGCCCTTAGGAGGATATTCATGTTCTTCATGCCCTAAATTAATCAGTTAAGTTTTTAAAGGACATGCCTGATATGTCAGTTTCTGAGAGTTAAGATTTAAATAGGAATTTTATTGTTGTTACAAAGGCCTAGTAGATAATCCACTGTTGCCCAGTTTTTATAAGTGGTTGAGAAAAAAGTGATTTAAGGTTAATCGATCTGCAGGTAATACCTACCCATCAACTTATCTTCACACACATAGTAACATCCCCAAACTGCTGGACAGACAGATAAAATTTCTTTTATCTCCTGAATTAAACATTTAATAAAGTTAGTATTATCTTTATTTTATAGTTGATTTAAAATTGATACATTTAAGCATGCACTTAGAATTGATGAGTTCTCAATGAGCATATGGAGACTTGAAAAAACTGGAAAGGTCCTGTTGTGAATTAGTAAATAAAATATAACTTCCTACATGTCTTCTGTTATCCTAACATCTTCTGTGTGCACTGCCAGAGGCTGAATAGGTTGCAAGAACTATCTGTTGGTGGCCAACATAAATTCTCTTGTATTATATTTCTTTACTGCGTCTTTCAGGTTTTTATCTTTGGTTTTGGTTGCTTACTTGTTTGTGGAAAATGCATCTGAATGCCCAGTTTTATTTGATTCATGAACCTGTTCATATTTAAGAACTAAATTTCATCACTGGGATGTAAATGATGACAGGACTTTATGGAAAATACACTTACATAGTGGCTTTGTTTTCAAAGATGTGTACCTATTGACTAAGAAATTCCTTAATCTTAATCTTACCCCCATGGAACAGATTGTTAGTGATATTAATATTCTGAGTATTACATGTGTACTTACACAAAAGCTATTCTAAAGTTTGCCAAATTTCGAATACATTTGGCAGAATCGCAGAACAGGTCAGGCTGGGAGGGACCACTGTGGGTCATGTGGTCCAACTTCCTTGCTCAAACGGGGTCATCCCAGAGCACATGGCACAGGATTGTGTCCAGGCAGTTCTTGACTATCTCCAGTGAGGGAGATTCCACACCCTCTCTGGGCAACCTGTTTCAGTGCATGGTCACCTGCACAGTACAGAAATTCTTCTTCATGTTCAGGTGGAATCTCCTGGGCATCAGTTTCTGTCCATTGCCTCTTGTTCTGTTGCGTAGCACCACTAAGAAAAGCCTGGCTCCATTGTGTTGGCATCCTCCAGCCAGATACTTACACTTAGAGACATTGATGAATGAATAACGTTTTGTTGTACCATAGAAGCTTTGAAATAAAATGTACTTATGTTTAGGAGTTCTGCTCAAGAATTCAGAACATTTTTAACAAGGCTGAAGATTATTTTAAACTTTGCAATATTTATATATATGTTTTCTTCAGAACTTTTCTATGAAGCCTTACTATAGAAATAACAGAGAATACAGTTTTTAATAACCATTTAAGTAATTTAAGTAATAACCATTTAAGTAAAGCATCCAGCATAAGGAGCTGGTCCTATATACTTTGGCTCTGAAAACCAAGTGCCTCTCTCAAGCTGATAGCATTTATGTTACTACTAAGACATAAAAGTTGACACTCATATTAAAATGCAGTGACGCCAAGAGCTGATATATCTGTGCCCATACACACTTCCTGAAATAACATTAAGAGGTCTAAGCAAAAGTTAGAAGTTCAAAATTGGAACAATTTTGAACAGTAATCCATAGTGTTACTTATAGTCACTATCACCATTTTTCCAGGTGCACTTACTAAAGTTTTTTCATGAGTTGTAATTAAAATAAAATAATTTTTGCAATTTTACATTTGCAGACATGTTCCTTCTTGTGTTCAGTTTTAATATGCTGTTTTTCAGGCCAGATAGTTCTTCAGCCAGTGTCAGAGAGGAAATGAAACAGAGACCCAAAGGGAAATGGCCAGCACCTTATCCATGAAGAGGCTACCACATATCCATAATACATTACACCAGCTTGAGGCAAGTTCAGTCTTTGTTGTGCACTACGTATTAGTACAGTTTCTTCTGAATAATTGATAATGTTGCTGTGCAAACTGGGTTAGTATTAGGAGTCCTAGAACCATCAGGTTTCAGAATTACCCTTCTATTGGTGAAAGTATTCAGTGTGAAATACTATATTAAAGGAAGAGTGAAGCTGAGCTTTTAAAATCATTAAAGGCAGAAAATGCAGAGCTAGGGTTGTCATGGAAGCCTTAACTCTACACCTTTAGGCAAGTAGTATACTGTGGTTTTAATTACTTCCCCTCTATCCAACTCTGTATAGGTGTCCTTTTATATGTGAATTCTAATTATATTGGGTGCTACTTACAATACATATTAATGGCACTGGCTGCTCAGCAAACATCAGAAATCAGATGTTAGCTGTGACTGACTCTATCTGACACTCTTATATTAAAGTGATTGTATGATGTGTATCTAGAAAATAATATTATGGCTAACTTATTGGCCAAGGAATGAAAATGCACGTCTTCTGAGTTAGAATTGCACAGTATGGCCATCACATTTCAAAGTAGCATCACATGAAGAGCAAAATCGTAGAAAACACAAGTAATCTACAAGAGGTAAACTGAAAACAATAACTTCAGTATACTTCATGTAACCAGTATAATGGTACACTTCTTCACAAGGTGTGAAAATAAAACGTCTGTGATTTGCAAATGTGTCTTCTTCTCTCCAGGAGTTTATATTGTACTTCACAGGACATAGCTCATGCTCTTTCTCCTCCGGTTTCCCTCCCAACAACTTGGTGAGCAGCATCAAGCCTCTGCAAAGCTTGCATTTAGCTACAAACCTGAATTCAGAATTCCTGCATCTGCCAGATAAAGGGGGAGGTTTATGTGATGTTATGTCTTCTTTTAATTGACTATTCTCAAATTATAAGCAAGAAATGCATAGATGTTGAACATTAGGAACCTCAAGCTGAGAGACCTGCCAGCAAGTTAGCAACTTGAGTATTGTATCTGGAAAGGTGTGAAAACTGCTCAGAAAAAGTCCTCTGACCATCACAGAAGTTCATATAACATTTGGGAGGATCTGTTTCAGGAGAGGGCACATTTGCAAATAAAATTTTTAGTATATTCATTAAAGTTTGGAAGATTGTAATTAAAGCAGTATAACTGAAAGGATGCACTGTGAGAATAATATTAAAATAAGCATCATCATTTTTTCTTTCTCAAGCTGCTGGAGCACTTTTGGCAGTACTGTTTGTATAATACTGAATGTATTTCTAGAATGTATAAACATTTAAAACAGGTGAGCAGAACGTTCAGATAAACTAGATGTTTATATCTAAAATTTTCATTGGGAATTACTTCCTAAATAGCTGGGGAAAAAAAAAAAAAAAAAAAAAAGGACTACAAATGTGAAAGCAAGTATCTGTAGTGGGCTGACCCTGCCTGGATGCCAGGCACCCACCAAAGCCATTTTGTCACTCCACTTTTTATCTGGACAGGGGAGAGAAAATATAGCAAAGGTTCATATGTTGAGGTAAGACTTGGAAGAAATCACTCACCAAATACCATCACTGGCCAAACAGACTCAACTTGAGAATATTAACTGAAAAAATCAGAAGAGGATAATGAGAAGTAAACGAAATCTTAAAAATGCCTTCCCCCCACTCCTCCCTCCTTCTCATATATACTCTCTCAATAGTCACATGTAAAAACCACACTAATTATTTTACAATATTTTTATAATCTTCAGCTGAAACTGCAGAAACAAAGCAGAGTGATGTCTCTAGGTAAACTTGGTGTAATAAAACAGAAATGACAAGTTGACATAATCAGTCTAGTGGCATAAACTGTGCTTTTCTGTATGGCCAGGAAAAAGCACTGGAGGAAGTAACAGCCACTCATAAACCTAAGTAAGAAATAAAAGCATTAGTCAGGGATCAGTATTTTAAAAAAATTCCAGTAGGGGTGTACTGCCACAGAGCCGTGTAGGAGATGTGCAATATATTTCTGCTGGCAAGACAATGAAATGTTGGAAGTGGGTGCTGGAAAATTAGCATTCACTGGCAACAGGACAGAGTTAGAAATATTGGACCATAAGGCATCTCAGGGAATTATGTCATACAGTTGCTTTCAAAATTAAATCCAGTCTTAGTTCCAGAGTACCACATTTATTTGAATATAAGGCAACACTTATGTTTCTTCATCTCTTCCAGGAGAACAAATAGTGGTTGTAAAACTGGTCCAGAATCCCTCCAGGCCCACCTGATGTAAAAGTGAAGTTTATTCTAGACTGATGAAAATGCAGACAAAAACCTTGGGCTCAGGGAGGAGGATGACATTTACTCTCCTCCCTTCTTTTCTCCACTTGTATATTAAATGCAGAACCTGCAAGGGAAAATGATGGAGAAGTGATCCCACTCACTGAAAGAATCATGTGTGTGGGGAGGGAAATTTGTGATTAGACAGGAGAAAAGAGGGCAAGGAGAAGATATAAAGGAGTAGGAGGAGGGAAGAGACACTAAATAGCAGCAATGGATGAGAAGTGAGGCAAATGTGAGGTGCTGGCTCCATCACCTTCAATGGGAATAAACATCTTTGGTTTCCTTAGGGATTGTAGAATTTAAACTCACCTGGTATTGAACAAACAGTACAAACAGAACAAAATAGGTAATGTAAGGGAGGAGCAGTAGTACCCCAGTCTGGAGCCGTGAAGGAAGTAGTATCTGCAGGCTGTGAGTTGCTGTAGCAAAGATGTCTATGTTCCTAGTTACCTCCACCTTCTCCCTCATGCAGTCAGTGATGGCTCCCATCTGTGATTACTTTTCAGTCATTGCTTCTTTTGCACCCAGTCCTTGTTTAGGAAGACTACTCCTGAAGCTATGAGCTTCCTGAAGAGCAGGAACCTTTGCAGTACCAGAAAAAAACATTTATAGAAGGTTTATACTTGTAAATTCTTTTGCCCTTTAATAGCTCTTTTTGCTCTCTTGCTTCTGTTAAACTCACCCAGAATATTTGGAGAGCATAATATGTCATATTGGATTTTATTTTCCTAAGCCAAACAAGCCAATTTTTAGTTTTCTATTGTCATATAATTGCTCTGAGGTTCCCTAAACAACCATTTAAGAGTTTCTTTCTGGTTTTGATGCAGCTAGAACTCCTTTGTTTTGTGTGTATCAACTAGACCTGAACAAACAATTGCAGTTCAGATCTTTTCACTGCTTAATATAGTTAAATGGGATTCCCCTGTCTTTTCCATGAGAATGGTAGCTACTAGCCAGTGTGCAATCAAGTGGTACCGATCTGGTTTTGCATGGAGAAAAAAGGGGTTCCATGCAAAGTCAGGCAAAATGCAAACCTTTGTAGTGCTTCTTGATGTTCCAGCTCTGTTCTGCTGCTCTTCCAGGACTTTGAGCAGAATAGTGGCCATGCTGATACACAGTAGGCTTGAGATTCACACAGCACAGCCATCTGGGGTTTTTTCCCCCTCTACAGGTATCCCACCGAGAGACTCAAAGCAGCATTCCTTTCAGAGATACCAATAACTGCTGCCAAGTTTACAGGTGTTGCCCCAGCTGGTTGGCCATCCTGGGCAAGGGTGTCAGAACAGAGTTTGGCAGCTCAATAGCTGGCTATGAATATACACGCCAGGAAAGTGCTGCTTCAACGCTGCAAAATAACACTTCTCCTGCACCTCCCTGTGCTTTGGCTTGCCTGAAGCCATCCATCTCTTATTTGATTGTGGCATTACTTGGTGTTTTTGTGAAGGAATAGGCACTGAGCTGCTGATGGTTTCCAAGCATGCTCAAGACTGCCTCCATTAAAGTGCTCTAGATAACGAAGTGCTCTAAAATAGCAGGGGGGAAAACCCCAAAACAACAAACTTAGAGCTGAAAGTCTTGTCATCACTGTTAAAATTCTCCATGTTTTATCACTTCAGTGTTCAAGATGAGGTGATTATGTATTTCTCCTGTTAATATCTCTGATTAATCACCTGGCTTGCTTACTTTGTATCTATATGTACGGTTCTGCCTTAGCTGATATAGATCACCATGTTTTTGTAACGTATATTAATTTCGGGAATGGCAAGACAGAAAAGGGATTTCAGTAAGCTTGGCAAGTATAAACAGAGGCTTTCTCCACAAGACAGATAATGTTAAGTCAACAAAATCAGCTTGGGAATTAATCAAAATTGTAAAAGGGTGTGATTGAGACAAAACTTAAATCTTAGAGAAACCTGTTAGAACTGGAGGAAATGTAGCAATAAATATGGAAGAGAAGTAATCAATTAGGTGCACTTTCTACACTTATGTGTAATAATAAATAAACACTGCTTAAATGAAGAACTAAGAATGAAAAAAAAAAGATTAATCATCAGATTTACTTGGAGTGAAGCTTTCTTTGTCCCTAGAAGTCTGTTCCCCTGCCCAGGATCTTATCTGTCCCAGTACTGATGTTTTATTACTTAGAGAAGAGCATGAAATATACAGGTAATTTATTTCACAAGCCAATAGAGACATTCTTGGTATTCCACATTTTTCTTTGCCCATGATTCTGTTCACACCTCTGATTCTCAAGTGAGCACACTATTCTTTACCCCAGGGTTCACTGTGTATTCAGCTTCTTTTATATTTTTTCTCTTTTATCTTCATTCTTGGGGATTTCTGGGTTTGTACCCATGCTGTAGAAAAGTATACTTCATGCAAGACAAATATGTGAACAAGTTGAAAGGCAGAGACAGATGGAATCATCTGTGATATCTAAACAAAATACTGTGAACATAATGAAATACTAAAGCATTTGCATTAGTATGTGAGCTTGAGCTGAAAGAACAAAACTGATGCAACAGTTACTCATATGTGGAATTAAACCCATAGTTTCCTTGCTGTTGACCTGCCATTACTGCATGAAGAGTATCATTTCAGACTTTTCAAAGCTAATGAGAATAGACTCCTAGCTACTTGACATTAATGAATACATACATATAAGCTACACGTTTATGCTTGCCTAGTCTGCATTAATTTTGATCTTTTTCACTCTAATCATATAGAAGAATGAACTGTTGTGGATCTCCATCTTCTCCCCTCCTCACCATAATACCAGAGAGTACCTCTGTTTTATGATAGAAGCCTGCACACATAGCTTGATTTTTAGTGGAAAAGACATAGAACTTCACGTTTCAGAGCTAGCAGGTGAAGCCCACCCACAGCAATTGCAGTCCAGTAAAGTAATGCAGCCTTATCATATCTATGCATGTTCTGAGCATAGCATACAACAAACCTTAGACTGTTGCAACTCAGACTACTTTTTTTATTTTTTACCTCAGTGCCTTTACTTTAGTTTATGAGGTAGTGTGTGGGAAATGAAAAATGGACAACTGAGGAAGCTGTTCTTTTCTGCCTCATGAGGCAGTATGCCTCACTGTTACTCCCATAGTAATGATTCATGCTGGATTTCCTATGATTGTTTGTGACTGGAGAAGGTTTGCCTTGATATTTAATCTGTCATTCTTGCTTTTCCCATAGCTGGTTACTTTTAGAGGTCAAAATGTTGAAACAAGAGTCTGTAAAACATGTGCATCTGTAAATTAAAATAACTTTTGGAATTGTGCGTCTTAACTCTGTGAAGATCAGATTGTTAGGTGAATGATTTAGCTGTCCTTTATTCCAGCCTCTTCCTGGGATACACTTAGTCCCAATAATAGTGGTTCTATGAGAGGACAAACAACCCTTCGTTAAAGCAACAGTGTTAACATGGTTGGTTTTGTCATGCTTTACAATTTTGTAACTTACATTGGTAAAACTCTGGGCTTCTTCAAGTTTTTATTTGGAGATTGGCATCTAGTATCGTATCAATATCTTCCACTTATGCTCGTTGTAGTTTAATATGCCTCTGGTAGCTACAACATCACTTAAACAGAAAATACCAAGAAAATACTAAAAGACATCCTAGCAAGGAGCATGTTCCATCTGGGGCATCCCAATGCCACTGACGGTGTACTGTAAACCTAATGTTTACAAATTAAGGGAATCTCATGGAGTTAATGGAAGTATTTGCAGAACCTAAGATGAGGTATATCCCTGTGAAATAGTACATGGTGCTGGAGCTTGAGCAACTCTGATGGATTAGAAGCATGCTGTTTGCATGGCACAGCTTAAGAACTGAGTCAAATATTGTAGATCCCATCCATCTTACAGTGCTGGCTCTTTCTTTGCGATAGTACTAGCGTGGATGCGCTGGAATCTACATTTTTGGGGGAACAATTTTAGAATGGCTGCCGTGCTTCTTCCCATTTTTTTTCCTGTAACGCTGTCTGTGCTAAGCGTCTGCAGCATGTCTGCAGCGCAGGGGGACGCGGGCCCGTGTTTTGGCAAGGCGGAGGGCTGGGGAGCTGCAGCAGCCACGTTCCGGAGCGGACTCCGCGCCGCCTTCGCCCGTGACTCCGTGACACCGGCTCTCCCCGCCGAGCCGCCGGGCGCGGCGTTGCCGTGGAGACGGCGCCGCAGGGGCCGGGGGCGGGAGGAGGCGGCCCGGGCGCCGCCAGCACCCCGAGCCCTC
>VZTJ01006513.1:463788-481843 GCA_013397795.1 Orthonyx spaldingii
GTAATATACTTAGAACTGCTAGTCAGACACAGGATTATGTAAAATTAAAGTAATGGACACCCTCTCACTTATTGAAAATCAGTACTATGTTTGTAGGTATTTGAGTTAAGTGTATCATGTATCATATTACAAATCCAGGGAACTGTTGAAGAGAAGCAAACATTCTGTCTCCAGAACTCTGGTACTGCTTGTGTTTTAGTGTCATAGCTTCTTAGTAAACAGTACAAATCCCCATCTGTAAAGAGTTGAAATAATCTTAAAAACCACAGTTGTTGGTATGATGACTTGAATAGTATCCTGGCACATTAAGGTCAACAAGACGAAATTTGCTAGCAAATATTTAGAAGACATTTTAGACAGTATACATTGGAGTATTGCAATATAGAATTCATTTGCAGACCATCTTCTAACAAGGAGAACAAACCCCAAAATGTAGGAATGTGTTACTGGTAAGCCCCCATCTCTCTAAATCTGAGTGAGCACACCCAAGCCAGGGCCAGCATCTACTCAGTGGCTCTGTGGTTAAGTATCAGACGTTTGCTACTGTTCAGAGCAGAGGACTTGATTCAGTAGCTGTTTTGTATTAATTTCTAAATGCAAGCGCCCATGGATTTCAGAGTATTTCTACACCAAGGTGCACAGGACTTTTAATTCAGCAGTTAATACTCTATACTCTACTAAGGTCTGAAAACTGAGTGTTCTAGAAGAAAATTGCAAAATCACTGATAATTCAATGTACCTGGGTCACATGAGGGTCTGTATTACATTCAGTATTTAATGGGTACTGCTATACTGTCTAAGCTTGTAGAGTGATCTTGTAGTACCTGGTTGGTGGACAGTTTACCTATTTCAATGGTTAGAACACAGAAAAATTGGGGGAGGGAAATTGGCTTGCCAAACCAGCAGTGGCTTTCTTAGCCTCATTTCACATAATGAAGAATTCACTGTTTTGCTGGTGTAGTTCAGACTGTTCAGCATGTAGAATACCATCAGGCAAGCCAGGTAATTATGCATTGGGTATGTGGTGGAAACCAACTGGTGAGTAACTGGGCTCTGGGCCAGTGCTGCTATTAAATAATTTTTTGGGACACTTGAAACTAGAGAAATGTTCAGGACACTTTCTTAGTGCTGTATCCCGTATGTCCATGGGCGTCTTACAGGAGAAGGTAAGTGAATCAAACCCCGTGGATTATATAGGCCAGACACATAGGATATCCAGTCTTGTTTATCTATCTGCCAGTTTGTCTCACTTCTCCCACTTCCTCATTCCTGTTGCATAAAGACAAGTTCTTATCTATAGTTATTATTGAGTGCTATAACCATTGTGGACAACCTTTTGTTGGATTGACCACATAGAAGATAGCATTCTTTAACAGGGAAACATTAATTTTGTGTAAAAACTATGTTCTCTGCCAGTTGATAACATGTATTTGTGTGTTCATTGTCAGTATTGCACAATCAGTCTTCTTTGACAAGAAGTCTGATTGCATTAAAAATCCTTGAGAAACAGATCTAAAGCATACTCAGGATTTATATTGGCAGCATAGCCTGTTGTATGCATTGACCAGGTAAGTATTGTGTTAAAGTTGGAACCATTGCCATATTTTTCTTGTCACTGGTACTGCTTGTACTTTGATCTGTGAGCAGGAGAAGTAGAGATTTTGTTAATGGACTGTGATGGTTAGTGGTCATTGTTTAGGCTGGAATGAGTACACTTCTTGCCAAACACAGTGAGGAAGCTGCACAGCTGTGAATTCTGGTAGGGATGCAGGAATTGATGTCCTGTTAATCTCTAGTGTTAATTCCTGATTTATTAATGGGTAGGCTCTCCATAACTATTTCACATGATGGCCTTTACAGGATGGCTGTGGACAAATACCTAAATTTGCTACTTGTTTTTCCCATCACTCATGCTGAATTATAAGGATTTACAAGGTAAAAGCTTCTGTAAGATGTGCTCATCTCTGTCATGTCATGTTAGTCAAGGTGTCTTTATAAAAGCTTCATCTTCAGTTTTGTTGGACTATATTTAGTGTGTTATCTTTGTAAAGGTGTGGTTATGATACGTGTCAGTTTGAAATGGCAGAATTAGAATATTAGGGTTCTTATGTTGGCTGGAGAATATTGTGAAAGATTAGTGTTTTAGGGTATACTTGTTAGTGTTGAACTTACCTTGAAATAAATATTTTCATTTTTGGCAGTCTGCAGCTGGCTGATCCATTCCTAGCTCTTACACTATTTGAAGTATGTGGAGTTAGTCAAACACATTTCTTTAAACAGGACCAACTACAGCCTTGTCCTGAAATCTTTCCGTTTGCTTTCTGTATCTGAGTAACAAGACATGAACACTATAAAGCTGTTGGGAGCCAGAAGTATTATTGATCACTGAATTTGTCCAGATTCAAATTCTTTAACCTGTTTTCCTCCCACAAGACTTAATGGTAGCTTTCCCAAAACTTTGTTCTAGCAACCCTTCCATCAGCTGTGCTCCTGTGACATAGAAATACTGCAGATAGCAGAGCAGAAGGTGTAGCTTCTTGGCAGTACTTCAGCGTTACTGCAATTCCTGGCCATCTTACTGTCTTAGGGGTAAAACAAGATGCTTATTGCGTGAAAGCAATGGCAGCAAAGTAGTTTATGCTGTCTTCTGTAGCAGAATGGAGACTCTAACAAGTTCTACAGTAACACCAACAAAACTTGATTCTGTAAAGAATTAGTAATGTAGAAATACTAAGACAGACTGTATGTAAATCAGCCTGAAGTGGTTAATAAACTACTTTTCAGGCTACAATAGGTGTAGACCTCTACCATGCTTAAATTATATTCTGTCATAGTCATTTTATGACTGCAAAACAAGCATGAGCATTTTCTGGCCTGACAACACATAAATCAGTGTCCTGAACATCATGAGGTGGTGATTGCTGACCTAGTGAAGGTAATTGTAATGACTTCAGGTTGCAATTAATCTGTTTTCGTACTTCCATGCATTATGAAGATTTTATAGGCCAACCCTTTAGAAAAAATCTTACTTCTGCTGAAAATAAACATTTAAGTCCTTCCCATTCCTCATGTTGAGATTATTTTTATTCTCAGTGTCTCAAGGCAAGCATCAGACTTGTGTGTGTTCTTTGTGTGTGTGTTCTTGTGATTTCTTTTTCCAGAACAGTGCTTGCCCACAGTTACCATTATCTTTGCAGGACTCAACTAGATGTTGAGCCAATATCTCAGGAAATATGCATAGAGATTCAAATGGCATGTAATTCTGTAACAGGTCAACAATTCTAATCAGGGAAGGCAATGACACTTAACTAGAGCTAAGCAGAGTATTTCTGCCTGCTAGTTAGTAGAAGTTTTAAGTAGAATTTAGATGTCACTTTTATGGGAATTTTTGTTGCCAAACATTTATTCTTTATGATTATCTCTTAAAACTGTAATTTGATTTAAAGCTCTTAGCTAATCACTCTTTAAATCACTGCTTTTCAAATCTGTGTCTATGCATTAATGTACTTCCGAGAAGAGCATTGTCTTATGATGTAACACTAATTTACTGGTAGTTTCTCATTACTGTAGGTGCCTTGGACATTGTTTTCGTTGAGGCTATGGTTTTTCAATGCATTCCAGATCACTGACTATCTAAAAAGTGCCGATACTTCAACCAGATTAGAACCTAGTTTTTCTTCTCCTTTAGATAGCTGTAATTTTGAAGCTGTTGAGGCCTAAAGTAATTACCAAGGACTGTCTCTGCTAATCCAGAAGTTACAAGTTAAGGGCTGCTTAGCAAGGAAACCAGTGTGGTGTATTGATACCCAGCCAGGCTGAGACCATGTCTGGAATGGACTTTGCATGAGTATATATATATATGTGCATGTGTTTTAACAATGTGCACTTTATATCTGAGGCAGTCTTGCACTGGGGAAGAATTTAAGGCTTCCCCTTGTGTGGTTATGGTGTTAGTAACAGGTAACTGTGACAGTGAACAAAGAAAAAAAGTATTCTGTATTATGTGAAGTGGAAAAGGTATCAGAGTTGACCCCATCTTTTTTAAAGATGCCATGAAACATGTATGTAAATGCCCTATTTAAAAGCCCTACTTAAGTGAAAGCTTTCTGTAAAAGAAAAATTTGGAAGAGCATGCTTTCCAGTTCAGGGTTTTGTGCTGTTCTCCCTGCAAAGCTTTTTCAGATATATTCAGTCTTAAAGGTAAGGTGTAATGGGTGTGAAAGCGTTGCATTATGAAAAACCTGCTTTTGTATCCAGTTTTGATGGTAGTCTTCCCCCTTCTGTTTCAAGTTTTTTATATTTCCCAAGGCTTAGCCAAAATTAGTATTGTGTTCAGGACAGAAAGATTAGAGGGGAGAAGAGGCTAGAGGGAGCTGTGGGTTTATTCTACCTGGGCCTTGCACTATGCAGTGTTGAGTTCTGTTTTATCTACACAGAGTCCTGGTAGTGGCAGTACTCCGTTCTGTGAAGTAATGGAACTGTGTTTCAGTACTATATTGATTTTCTGGAAATGCATCACAATCATGCTTCTGGCAACAGACTGCATTCTGAAACGCATCTTTGGTGGCAAGTAGTGATGAATGCTAGTCATCGTTAAAAAATTAATCCAGGAAGATACTGTTTGAACATGCAATAGATGATGCTGGATTGCCAGATGCAAGCATGTATTGACATTTTCAGTAACTAGTCATGATTTTTGGATTTTTTTAGTTACAGTTATCAAGTTAGCTAACTTAAGCAGACTGCATCACTTGTTCTCTGTAGTGGGAGGGGAAAACTTGAAGTACGTAGATCCTCTCAGGTTTTTCTTCTTCCTCCACATACATGCAAATGATTCACAGGCATTGTTTTGTTGATGTTTGTGGCTGTGCTCTTTGCCAACATCCTGATTGTTAAATTTTCACAGATCTTGCCACAAAACAGTGGGAACAACAGAAAGCAAGCACTGCTTCTTCCACTTGTCTGCTACAGCACCAATGTTTGTGCAGTGAACTGTGTCAGTACTGTAACCTAGATGACTGCAAATACAGGGGTGTGCACAAGGGAAGGGCTACTACAGGTGGGATAGACCTACCTTTTACTACAGCAGTGTCTGTTCTGGTGGGAAATGTTCCAAAGGATCTGAACTCAGACCTACCCCTGTTGAAGTTTGCTCCTCAGCTTTGAAGCTCAGCTCTGGAAAGGTTTTATGGAACTGTTCACAAGGTTGAATCTCAGCTTATTGAAAAATGGTATTTTTTTCCCCTTTGAATAGGGTAGTTTGTAGTAAAACAAAGCATCACCAAAGCCAAACCCAAACAAACAAAATCCCTAAGCCCAAACCATAATAGGTAATATTGCTGGGTATAGAATTTGGGGTTTTAAAATGCTTTAAAATTACTTGTTCTGTAAATATTATGCTGTAGTCTTCGATCCACAGTTAATCTTAAACCTCTTCTTGTAATAGGACATGATGAGATCTTCCTTGAGTTTTGCAGACTGAAGAATGAGCTTTAAATGGTCAACACTTTACAGTGAAGTGTTGGTGAAATAAATCATCTTTGACAAGTATTTTCACAATTCCTATTTTTTAAGCCTGTTCATTTCCAACAGACTGCTAGCTCTGGCTTGTCTGTACAAAATTCTAAAAGAATGTACTGTGTGATAGCGGAAAAAACACTGTTTTCTCCAATACGGCTTACTGCAGTGTATGCAGCCATGGCAGGTGTCTTAGGGTGCTTTTCATGCTAAAAAATAAGCATATGCAATAATATGTGCTGTGTATCTCTGTTGCCATATGACTTTATGCAGTAAACTGGGCTCCTAAGCAGATATTGGGATGATTGGCTTTAACCAGAACACCTGTGCCTTTGCACTATTTGGGTTTTTCACTGACTGTGTGACTAAAAGAAGTAACTTGCAATTAGACAGGAACACTTCTGCTGGATTAACTTACTTTCAACTTCTGGGTACTGATTTCCTAGTGCTTTTTCAATGTTCGAGTGTATGTCCCTTTTCTACATCGAAACATATGGAGGAACTGGTTTCTACCAGGAAACTATTAGCAGTGCTTAGGAATAGGTGGTGTCCTGCTGATTTGAGTCCTAGGTGTTTGTGGTTCTCATAAGCACTGCACAGCTCAGACAGCATATCTGGCTATGCATGATAGTAAAACTCATAGGATCTTTGAGAAATTTTCATGAAAAAGACACAAGCGCTGAAGTACATGATTAAATAATGGTCCAGATTGGCTGAATTTTGTGAAATGAACACTGAACACTAGATTATCTAAGATAACCTCACATCTGAATGTAAATGCTGCCCATGTCTCTTACAATGGATCTTAATGGGCCGTTTGAGATCTGAAGTAGTTTTTACTGAGAATTATGTATTTGGTGACCTTAAATGTGACATAGAAATTTTAAAAAAACCAAGCAAAAAACCAACCAAACAAAAAAACCCCAAACAACAAATCTTCCCTTTTTATTCACATTAATTATAGTTTTTAAAATCAGACTACAACAAAAGCTAGAATAGTTCTATTACTGGGATGTAATGATGAAGGGTGTTATGGGGCCTTTTCTATATGCCACTTTTATTGTTAGCAGGATTGGAGAATTAATATTATTGTGGGGTGAAGTTCTTAGACAAAGAAAGATAATCTGCTTCTTCCCCAATTGTTCTTACAAAGAACAATTTTACTTAGCATTAAAATACATTTAAGGAGTCCTTCTCTTCTCCTCCTTAGTAACAACAATAAATCCAACTTTTAAGGAATACTGCTGGTCTTGAATGCTCAGAGATGGACATGGTACTCCTAAGATCATTTGCACTAAGTCAGCCTTTACAGACAGAATCCACATCTAGATCTTGTAAAGGTTACTTTCTGCTCCACTATCTTGTTTGTCTTTTTGTCTTGGTACTTCTGCCACTGGCTAATGTTTCTTTGAGACCCAAGACTTTGCTTATCCAGGGAACCCCAAATTATTTTGTACATACATCATCTTATGTACATGCTGTTTGTCTTCCTGAAGAACTGTTCCTCTTCATTTGCTTGTAACACTGGAAAACGTTTTGCAATTAAGTATGGTATGAGCACTTCCTGGTCATGGCATTCTATTTACTTGATTAACCACTCTGTTTGTAAACCTCAAACGCGTTAGTGAGGGGGAAATGGCAGTTTCTGCTACATGAACTGTTTCATGCTTCAGTTAAGCCTCTTTAGGACATAAACATGTGAGTACTTAAGTGTTTCCGTTTGGGAAGACTATATCATGTTTAGCATACAGCTATAAAATGTTTTACAATGCAGCTTTCTTTAAAACTGGCTTTGCAATGCAAGCATTCTATAAGTAGCTAATGAAACTGCTTGGTTTTGGCCACTGTGTATTTCATGGATACGGAAATACTGGGTCGTGACTTCTTACATTTAATATCTGTTCTGGTATTTATGCAAAGGCGTGGGTGAGGGAGGCTTTTCTAGTTCTTGTTTCACACACAGGTTTTGAAGGCATTGAACTCTACCAGTTCATTCAGGTACCAAGTAAGTAAAATTGTTCTTGTTCGTAAAAAAAGGTCACGCTGAAATAACTAGCTCTTAACAAACACTCGTTCCTGTGCTTTGATTAGATACTTCTTAACTGCAGTAGTGCACATTTATTGCTGAATGTTTTTATTGAGCTGTTTAATATAAGCCTCTCAAGTAGGCAATTTGAGCCAAAACTTCTGCACCAACTCTATGGTGTCCATTTTTTTGCTCAGTTTGTCAAAATGCTGAGCAGTGTTCTGAGACCTGATTTTTAAAAACTATTTTCATCTGAGTAAAGCCCTGACACCTACTTGCTATCTTGGGGTTAGAACTAAGATCATTTTAAGTGCCTTTTAGAAGAAGTGTAAGCTAAATTTTCAAGTGTTGTTTACGAAGTGGTTGCTAATCTAGTTCCAGTACAACTAAGACATAATACTTTGTCTTTACCAGCCTCCACCAGCACAATCAAAGTAAGTGCAGGAGCTGTCAGTGAGGAAATGTTTCTTACATTATTTCAATAGCAATACCTGAGAGTAGTACTGATGCAGTTGTTGTGTTTCCAGAACTGTCATCTTCACAGAATCACAGAACAGGTAAAATAGGAAGAGGCCACAGTGGGTTATGTGGTCCAACCTCCCTGCTCAAGCTCAGGCAGGGTCATCCTAGAGTACATTTCACATGATTATGGCTGGACAGTTCTTTAGTATCTCCAGTGAGGGAGACTCTACAACATCTCTGGTTAATCTGTTCCAGTGCATGGTCACTTGCACAGGAAACTTCTTCCTCATGTTCAGGTAGAACTTCCTGTGCATCAGTTACTGCCCATTGCCTCTTATTCCATTGTTTGGCACCACTGAGAAGATGGTCCACCACTGGTCCATCGTCTTGACACCCTTCCTTCCAATACTTTTATACATTGATGAGGTTCCCTCTCAGTTTTTTCTTCTTGAGGTGGAACAGCCCCAGCTCCCTCAGCATTTCATCATAAGAGGTGTTCCAAACCCCTCACTATCTTTGTAACCTCTGTTGGACCCACTCAAGGAGCTCCACATTTGTCTTGTCCTGAGGAGTCCAGAACTGGATACAGCACTCACCAGGGCTGAGTAGAGGGGCAGGATCACCCTCCAAGACCTCCTGGCAGTAGTCTTCCTCATGGCTCCCAGGGCACTCTGCTGGCTCATGGACAGCTTGTTGTCCACCAGGATCCCCAGGTCCTTCTCTGCAGAGCTGCTCCCCAGCAGCTCAGCCCCAGCCTGTGCTGGTGCCTGGGATTATTATTCCCCAGGTGCAGGATCCTTCACTTGCCTTTGTTGAATTTCAGATGGTTCTTCTCTGCCCATCTCTCCAGGCTGTTAAGGTCCTTCTGAAGGACTGCACAGCACTCTGGGATGTCAGTCATTCCTCCCAGCATTGTATTATAAGTGAATTTGCTGAGGAGGCACATTCCACTTTTTACAAGTCAAGGATGAACAAGTTAAACAGTTCTGGGCCTGCTATTGAACCTTGGGGGACATCGCTAGGGACAGGTCTCCAAACATGACACTGATTTTGACCCTCTGGGATCTGCCATTTAGCCAGTTCTCAATCAACATCACTGTCCACTCATTCAATCCACATTTCCTGAATTTATATATGAGGATGCTGTAAACAACAGTGTCAAAAGCCTTGCTGGAGTTGAGTAGACATTATCAGCTGGTCTCCCTTCATATGAGATTCTTATCAGTGGAACGAACAGCCTAGTCCAGGTGTGGCTGTTCTTCTCTGCCTGTTGAGGTTCATCCCCATGGCACAGCAATTGGCACAATTCCTTAGATGATGCTTACTCTGCAGACCTGTCTAACTTTTCCCTTGTCAGCCTCTGTAGTGGACTGTGCAGAGCACTCTTTGCTCTATTCAGATTGTGTGTTCATATGAGTATATTTAAAAATGGACAGTGCCCTTTATTGTTGTTTTGCATCTCATTACAGTGGGAAGTTGCCTGACAGTGCAAGGCATGTCATTGGGAGAGACAGGATTTGGAACCATCTTAAGAATATCTTCAGTGATCCGGTGAACAAACTGCACTGGAAACCTGTCAGGAATGGTATTTGGGTGTCTCAGAATGTTTGGCATAATGCTGTGAACAATCAGGGAAAGAGACCTGGGACTCCCAGTTACAGGTCAATATAAGTACACCCAGTGCATCCAAAATTCAGAAGTGTTTACTAGGCTGTAAGTTATCAGAAGGAAGGGACTTGCTGACATGGTAATAACATGCTCAAAGTGAATTAAACAATCTTTGTAGTTCCTGCAGTGCTCAATGGGTGATTCAAATTGACTTGTTATTTATGAATATAAAATTAATTTGTTTACCTGTCTAGGAGTCTAATTCAGTTCCTTGATACAAATGAAATGATCCAATTCTCATTTTTTTATGTGGACTAGTGATTTTTTTTTTTTTTCTTTGAAACTTAGCATGCAGCTGTAGCCCTCTGGTTGGGATTGCAAATTGTTTGAAGATTAGGTGATAGTGATGAAATCCATGTCTATTCAACCCCTCCTTATTTAAGTCTTGATACTTCCACTGGTGCTGGTGGAAGCATGAGTTCAGCTTTGAGGTGTCTGCAGTCAACATGGGGTTGTGCTGGGGGTTTATTTCAGGGTATTTATTTTTGAGGGTTAAATGCAAAAGCTCTTAAAACTGACTGTTAACTGACAAATTCTTAATGTCAAATATGTGGTTTGTGGGTTTTAAGCTGGAAATGAAAGGCATGACAAGTGCCAGGCTCACTAAAATAAAAAGCTCTTTCACGTGGAGAAGGCATGTCAAAATTAATAACTTGGAGATGTGGAAAAAGATGAAGTGGACGTGGTTGATTGGGTGAGAAGTGGTAAGGAGGTGTGACTGTTCCTGTATGAAGCTCTACTGGAGAGCAAGATCAAAGTTTAGAGACAATAAGGAGATGAGTTACTGTTTTTAAGAAGCAAAGAGGAGTTGCTAAAGACTGTGGTGCCAAATGAGGAAACCTGATTTTACTACAGACATATTTGAGACAAATTCCAAATGTGGAGTAATAAACAAGGAAGATATGTATTCCTTGGTTTTTTTGTTGTGAACAAATTGCCAAGACATCTAATCTTAATAATAACAAAATTATGACTAGTATTATTTTAGCATTGTCTCTCAGAGATGATTGAAAAAACAGCAGTTAGGCTAATTTTTATATAGTGTTGCTCTTTACCATGTAATTGCCATTTATCTCAATGGAAACACATGATGACGTGATTCTATGATTTTGTATTTCCTCTACTACTTTCTAGGTTCCAGAATTCTCATCAGTCTATTGTTGAAAGCTGCAGATTTGCCGTTTTGCTTCATAGCTGTGAAATGCAGCCATCAGAATAGAAATTCTTGTCATAGGCAATGATGAGACTTGATGGAGCATGCAAAATCACACTGAATGTCAAATTAGAATATTGCTTATTGAACTCTGCCACATTTTAGGGAATCTAAGCTGATGTGGGATCGCCACTCTGATTATTTCAGTGCTCTACATAGCTTCATGTCCTAGTGCCAGCCCTCTATTCTCACTTCCTTCACACTGCACTACCTGTGCACGGTGACACTTGTCAGTGCTGCTGAAGGATTGTATTACAGCCATTACACTGATCTAACTGAACTTTAGAACAGAGGGTGTTGATTTACAGTTTTCTGCTTTCATGTCAGGACAAAGTGAGGAGTTTCAGTCTGTTAATTTTCTGAATCTCCTGCTCTGGGTGGCACTTCTACTACTGTTGTCTTATGACCCTTAAATCCCACCAAATGCTGATTAACGTCAAAGACCCATTATGTGCTTGCAAGGTGCTGTTTCTCCCTATCTGTGCCTCAGCAAGAGCACCTAAGTGGCCCCATGTGATTTGGCTTAGTTCTCACCTTGTTTAGTCAGCATCAATTGGTCTAATTAGTTATTTGTGAGTGGGGTAAACAGCCCTTGTCACAAGCTGAAAATAGTTTTGCAAAGGAAACTACTGAACTTTAGATCTTAAAGAATCCATAAATTAATTTGAGGGCATTTGCGAAATGTGAAAAGGAAAATGTGCAGGTCACTAATAGGCTTGCATTCTGGAGATTGCAGAGATTGAAAATTATGTCCCATCTGGAACCTTCCTCCTCATTTTCCTCATCCTTCTCCGTGCCCCTGGAAAGGAGAGTACTGATGGGCCTGCTTGTAAAGCAGTACACGAACTCCTGCCTCACTAGCAGTGTCTCTGGATCCCAAAGCAACTTTGTGCTCTTGCGCTCTCTGCTTCTATATTTGGAGAGCTGTGCTTGTTCTGCTAGTGTAAGGGTTTGTTGTTTTTTTTTTTTCTCTTCTGTTTTTTTCCCCTTAAAACTGTAGCTTTTGTAGTGGTTCTGAAGACTATAGATATTGTCCCTGAGGACCATGTCTAGAAAATATCTATTCATTTAAACTCAAGAAAACTGGTGGTGTAGGAAGACAGAAAACTGTAACTTAATTGATGCATGATTTTGTATTAAAGTGCTGTGTGAAATAACAGTAGAAATTCAAGCTAAGCAGTAAAACTACTTAATATTCTGCCTTAAAATATTTGCATGAGTTCCGTAAGAATAATCTGCGTGTCAGAACTCCATTGGAGGGAGATTTTAGATAAAATTGCAAAGGAAAAATTGGCTCTATACAGTGAGTATCAAGAAACTAGGGAAAATAACAAGAAAGCCTAGTTAAGGATTGCTTTTGGGCCTTTCTAAACTTATTTTACTAACAAACATGAATAACAGTATTTCTTCCTTTGTTACATTGTGCTGCATAGGCTTAATTCCTCTCTTTTCTGGTTGTGTTGCCAATGTGGTTAAGTTGGATTTCCTTGCTGTAGAATGGAGAGAAATTAATATTTTTAGACCATTGCCTGCTTATTTCTCATTCCAGATGCATCATAACTTAACTTACTACATGTAAGAGCTGTTGCAGGAATGTTAATATCTAGACTTCTTTCAAAAATGTCTCATTACACTGTCATTTCAGGGTTCTTTTTTCACAGACTAGAACCTGACATTAAGCTGGTTTTTTTTTGTTAGCTTCTGATAAATACTTTTAGTGACTAGATGTAGAAAATAGCTATACATCTTAAAATTAATTGTCTAGTTCTAAAGACAGAAGAACTCCTCTCTTGACTTCCTGACAGGAGTTTTCGACCAGAGAAAAGTTCAGAAAAAAAAAATTACATGTTTTACTATCATGATTTCTTAGTATAGTCACCATAGATAAACATCTAGTCTAAAATTCAATGTAGCATAGTTTAGCTGCTCTTAAGACCTTAAAAGCTAATGGTTGGTTCTCTCCAATCTTGTAATCAAAACAAATTTAAGGTAAAGTGTAGTTCAGAGATACCTTTGTCCACGTGCACAATTTAGAGGAATAATCACTTAGATACCTAGAAAAATTCTGAAGATACCTGTATCCCTGGAATAAGTTACTAAACTGAAGTGAGAGGCATGAAGATAAAGCTGAGTACATGTTCTTGATAATACACTTTTTGTTGCCTTATTTGACTCCCAGAACTCTTGCTTAATTCCTGCTATGAAAATGAGCTTTTCAAGGTTGTGTAGAAGGACAGAAAAGGAAAACCCTAGAGAGATGGACTGTCATTCAGTTATTGGAGTTACTTCCACAGTCAGTGATAAATTATTGGTGTGAGCGTTTCCTGCAACACTTCAACTGATTGCCTACCTGCTGAACTTGAGCAGCATATGATAGCAGCATATGGGGGCATTGGAGACCAGGCATTTAAAACAAACCCAGAGAATTGCAGAAGTGAAAGCAAATCTAGTGTTTATTTTTCTTCCTTTAAAAAAAAATCAGTTTAACACTGCCCTATATATAACCTACAGGTAGCTTTATTAATCTTTACTATAAGCAGCTCCATGTTCACTGACATTATACCAAAAATTTAAGAGCTTTGTTGGGATTTTGCTTTGCTCTGCTATATAAGCCTTAATTTTGAGTACTGGGCACTGATTTGTCCTCAGCTTTGCAACTCTCCTAGCTTCCATGCTGTTGATGTTACTAAATTTGTGAGACTCTAATATCTGTGCTGTCCTACAGCTAAACTTAAATCTGTGCTGAGGTTGGAAAACACCTGTAAAATCCCCAAGTCCGACAATCAGCCCAGAACCATCACTATGGTCACCACTAAAACATGTCCTCAAGTGCCATATCCAAATGGTTTTTGAACAATTCCAGGGATGATGACTCCACCACTTCCTTGGGCACCCTGCTTGATAACCCTTACAATAAATAAAGTTTTCTTAATACATACTCTAAACCTCCCCTGGTGCAAATCGAGGTCATTTCCTCTCATCCTATCACTATTACCTAGGAGAAGAAACCGACCCCCCCGGCTATAACCTCCTTTGAGATAGTCGCAGCGAGTGATAAGGTCTCCCCTCAGCCTCTTTTTTTTGCTTTTTGCTCTAGGCTATATCCCACCAGCTGCCTCAGCCACTCCTCATACAACTTGCATTCCAGTCCCTTCACCAGCTCTGTTACGCTTCTGAAGACACTATCCACCTTAGCAGATGTGCCAAAATGTTACCAAAAGGAATTAATTTCAGAAGTGTTTGAAGTTATTTGCTTTCCTCACTTGCCTCCTATGTAATATAAAACTTCTGTTAATTGATGCAAATAATCATAAGTGAACAGTTTTTCTGCTAATGAAAGTCCATAATTGCTGACTTAAGTAGAGTTCTGTCAGCTCATAGGCAGCAAATTTAGTCTGGTTTACATAAAATTATATTCTTTGCATCTAGCTGTATACACACGTTTTGCATGTACTTCTTAGCCCATAGTAAAATGTTGCAAGGTTGTTGTCTGGGTTTTTTTATTAGGTGCTTTTTTTCTTTTCAAAAGTGTGGTGTGTTAAGGCATGCAAACACAGTGCAACTTCTCCTTGTGTTGTCAAAATAGCTCGCTGATTTTTATTAGTCTTTATAGAGACACTAATATTTCAAAGATAATAGATTTCTGGTAATCACTAAATTAATTTCTATTGACTTTCTGTACCTTATGTTTCTTAAGTACAGTGCAATATCCTACTTCAAGTGGAAACAAATTGGTTAAAACTTCAGGTCTTTGAAAATTTAACGAACAGTATATAATGGTGTTTCTGGCTAAGGTAAATGTATTTTTTACTTAACTTTACAGGTTTAATGAAAGTTTCTAGATAGTTTTTCTCCTGTAAATCCTGAAAAATGGCAGGTATTACTTGTGATGGTATCCTAACTCATAAGTGCTTAAAAATCTAATACTGAAAGCTGATTCTTAAATGGAAACAAAACAGCTTGAAGAAAAAAAAAACTTGAAGGCACTGCTTGTGCAGTGTAACACAGCTATAGAGCACAGTCTGTAAAGCTTATATTTTGAACTTTGCAGGTAAATAGGCTGGTATATGTATTAACTGATAAGTGTATACAGAAAATTTACCAAGGTTTTTGGTAGGAACTTCCTAAACATTAGCTGACTTCAAATAAACCTGATTCAAACCCAAAAAGCAACAGCAAAAACAGGTCTAAAAATGTGGGTGTAGAAGTAAATAAACTGTTGGTGGTATGGGAGAGACTTGGATTTGGTTATTTGATTATAACTTCTACTTTTTTAGTATCTCCAAGGTTGTTTTGAGATATGAAAGTTGTTATTGTATACGTATATTGTATATGAAAGTTGTATGTAAGACAAAAAACAGAATCGGAAGTTGTACTCATTACACAAATGCACTGTGTTTGCTCAACTTTTTAATTTCGACTTCAAGATGGTATTGTCAGTTAGTTCCTGACCAGAAAAAGATTACATTTCAGAACAGTTTCCATACAATGGAAGCCAGTGTAATGCAATACTTTCCTCCAAATGTATACAATTTTTATCAGACCTCAGAGCATTTTTATGAATATGGAACATTCTGTGGTTTCCTATTGCTTTGAACTGTGTTTGCAGAGCTTTTTGACTCGGACTCCTTAAACAACACTGACCGTTCTTGGATGCTGTAATTTATTAATTAGTTTTGACTAGAGCTGCACTTTTAATCACTGGCCTCATTTTTTTAAGGGATCTCTTCTCAAGCTGTTTAGGGTGACAAAAGCTTGCTACAGCTTCAGAAACAAGCTAGGGGAGAATATTTTTAAGACTACCAGGACACTGGAAGAAATCTGTGGGATTAGTATGCTGACATTTGGAAAAAGCCAAAAGGTCTTTATCCTGTCCTAAATCTGAGGATAATCAGCAAATGCCTGAAGTACCGTGTGCAGTGTTCATGTGGTCTGACCTGGGGAGAAATTTCCTTGGATGACGGCTATTACAGAGGCTCAGAATTCACTGTATGCAAAACAACCACCTGCAAAGCCTGTGTGATGCCTACTGCAAGGGTTTGCAGTCCTCAGGACTGCCGGAGACTGTGTGCTGAGCACGCAGTCTGTACTGTGGCAGGGTCTCCTGTGTCCAGGCCTGTAATGGCATGAGGACAGCACACTTTTTGTCCAGTCTCCCCCACTCCAACCAACTTGGGGTGTGGTTGCATTCCCATTTTGAGTGCAGGGATATTGTCCTGTGTGATGCATGTGGCATCATCTTCCTCTGAAACTCTTCATATGAAACTCGATGGAGGAAATCTTGCTCTGTTTGCAACAAGAAAAAATCTCCAAGGCACATTTTATTGGACTTGTTTTGAAGACATGTGGACTCCATGTGCATCAAAGCCAGGTAGTCTGGATAATGCACTGGAGCGTGTAAGATCCATAGTGGAGAAACAGATATTGACATAAATCTCATGGAATTTTCACTATCAAAACTGAACTGAATAAAAACACCCCATTACACATGCTTATTCATCCCCTTTTTGTCTTACTGGTTGGGGAAAATACGTCTGCTGAGAAATTTAAGACTTCCCAGTAGCAGGCAATGCCTGTGGTGGTTCCTTTTCTTTTTAAACTCAGTTCCTCCATGGGCCACAGTCCACTCAGTGCTAGTGTATTTCTGTGTCTGCTGTTTGCTTCTTCTAGGGCAGCTGTTTGCCCAAGCCCTTGCTTAAGAGTCATTGCTCGTGTCAGTTTTTTCTTCATCTGCAATCCTGGCCTGGTCTTGTGTCCGTACAATGAAGTTTCTGATCTCATCCTACATAGTGCAGCAACTTCTCTGTCAAAACACCCTCAATTTAGTATGGAGGTTGTATCTAATTTTTAACAATTTTTTAGAATCATTAACGCTCCATAAGGGGAGGCAAGTAGGACATCGAGTAATGTAGAAGTTCATACTTTCTTTTAATTGGGCTTACTGCTTTCAGAGTAACTAAGACAATGGAATCCCAGCCTTGAGAAATTGTAGGTTTTATGGCATTCAAGATAATTTTGGAGTCATGGTAAACAATGATGCGAGGGAAGAAATAAGCAAAAGGAGGTCTTCACCGCCAGTGCTGTAGACCACACACATTAAAGAATAGACACTTTTTTTTTTTAAAAAAAAAAAGAAGCATATATTAATTATGGATGAGCAAGGAAGGTTCTTTCTAACCTTCTACACTAATTTAAGCTTCTTGCACACAAGCTTTGATTAGTGTAATTTGTTTCCTATCTTGAGCAGTCTGCATTTTTTTTTTTGGTAAAGGTTCTGTTAAGATGCCAAAATGGAAAGAGTGGTTGGAAACTATTCATTCAATTGATAGGAAACAGGTTTATCTCCTAAGTTTAGCTTAGGACTGATCACATACCAATGATTGAATTTCTATATTGATTATGAAAAGTCTGTTATGACTCTCTCTGCTAAAGTGATACTTCTAATGCTTCTTTACTCATCACATTGCTTCTCAGTCCCAGGAAGACTTGGCACTTACTTTTTGTTAGTCTTTGTTTGACCACTGTAATGTTGCAGCCTAAGGCAATTAAGAACAGCAGGATATGAGCCTTAACGTTTTTGCCATGCCTGAGCGGACATTTTTAATAGTCAAAATGTGTTACTATGGCATTCTTGTTAGTTTGTTTTCTTTTTGTTCAGCCTCAGTATATTTCTGGAAAAATGAATTACTTTTCTTTGTAATTAGTGAGGAGTTCTTGTCTTAGTTCCTATTAATGTCTTTAATGAGTACTAAATACCTTTTGGTAATGAAAGAACAAGATGAGAAATCTGAAAGGGGAAGAGAAGAGAAGGAAGAGTAAGAAACTGGTAGGGTGGTTGGTTTTTTTACAGGATTGATTTTTCATCTTTAAAGCTGTTCTTCCTTTTTCAGCTCTATATGAGCAAAAATAGGGGGATGGTGCTTTGCAGGGCCAACAGTTGGACTCAATAATCCTGGAGGGTCCCTTTCAACTCAGCTTATTCTGTGATCCTGTGAAAAACAGGGGACTTACTTTATATATATATATATATATATATAAAGTATATATTAATTGTTTGACCACTTAGGAAGGCAAAGAGGAAACTATCCTCCTATTTAACTAATATTCCTAGAACTACTATTATTTCAACGGAATTGATTGAAACTTCCAGACTGGGGGGGGGGGGGGGG
>VZTJ01006515.1:0-24166 GCA_013397795.1 Orthonyx spaldingii
TTTGCCACTTGATCTTGAGTTCCTTTTGTTTCAACATCTGCTCGACAGCGACATGGACTCTATGGCCTTGTGGGCACTGTGTAAAGCTGGGGGAAGAAGAAGGAATCAGGATGTTTAGAATGATGGCATTTACCTTCCCAAGTCATCATTCAGCAAGATGGAGCCCTACTTTCCTGGGGATTGCTGAACATATGCCTGCCCATAGGAAATGGTGAATGAATTCCTTGTTTTGCTTTATTTTGTTAGCAGCTTTTTCTCTACCTATTAAACTTCTTTTATCTCAATCCATGAGTTTTCACATTTTCATTCTTCCAATTCTCTCCTCCATCCCACTACGGTGGGAGTGAGTGAACGGCTGTGTGGGGCTTAGTCGGTGGTTCAGGTTAAACTGCAACATGAATGAAAATACAGATTGCACTTTTGCCTGAGTACTGTGCTAGGCTACTGATTTTACATTCAAAATGTCATCCTGACACAAGAAAAGAAAATACCATAGTGAGAATCCTTTTCAGTAGCCATTTCTATAAGAAATGTAATACATATTTGATTAATCTTTCCATTCTACTGAGTAGTTGCTAACATTTCTCTGAGTATCATATCCACAATTAAGAAAGAAGTGAGCCAGAGTAGCCTAGAAAGGAAATACAGAAAGAATAAGGGGCACAGTTTAGTAAATGGAAAGCTTGACTTACAAGGAGAAACTAAACTACCAGAGTTTTCAGCCAGAAAGGAATATACCAGCAAGAAAAAATATAGCAACTTTCACAGACCTAAAAGATTAATGAAGCTCCTTCACCCTGCCTTTGAGGAATAAGTCAAACTGTGGTTGTGGAAAAAAGATATTTGTAAAGTTTTATTTAATACTAGTTTACTGGGAAGCACTGGGCTAGTTTGCAGAGGAGGTTTACAAAACTGCATCACAAGGTGCTTGGGATTTTTATTCCTCTCTCCAAGACCAGGTCAGGAAAATAACTGCCAGGAAAAAGGAAACATGATCCTTTTAAGATGGAGATGTGGTGCAGATGAACTTTGGAATACTCTTTTACTTTTTTTCCTTATGAATCTATGCTTCTACTTCATTATGCTATCACTTCAACACCAGAAATTCTGACAGAGCTTAAAAAAAGTTTAAAAGGGACCTTATAAGACAGAAATGTCACTTTTCCTACTTTTGGCCCAGACTGGAATCTGTGTGACAAAATCCTTGTCACAAACTTGTTGAATATCAAGCTTAAAATGCATTTCTATTCCCTGGCAGCTAGAACCTTGTATTCTCCAAGTGGGTAAAAGTTACTAGTTCTTGCTTCCAGGAGTCTGCTTGACTGTCTCTAAATGAATTCAATTATAAGTCAATAGCTGCTCTGGTCTTGCAAGCAGAAGCATAGTCATAGTAGGCCTATACAGTTCATTGTACACAAAATCAAACCTGTTTTGTTCTGTTTAGTTTTATTCTCTTTAGTAACTGCAAAACAAAACCACGTTTAATGAACAGTTACCAGGCGAGACATTGATTTATTTTATGTGATATTGCAACTCTTATGTCCCCTCTGACTGTCACAGGTGGAGTGGGAGCTTCAGACAGAGTTTATTGGAAAGTCTTCTTACTGAGTCACAAAGTGCAGAAAGGACCCCCTTTGTTTTCTAAACTCCTTCTCAGAGAAAAGCCTCGGTGCAGCTGGATCCAGTCTTAGCCCCAGACTTTGTCAGCAGTTTAAGTCTAAGGAGTTACAGAGGTGTGAGGAATATTTGTACAACTTTGTCCTTCAGGATTGAGGATCACAAACCAGATATATTTCTACAAAAATGAATGTTTTAGTGTGATAAATGATTAGACAAAAAGATCTTAATCAGAATTTTTTACTGCAGAGTATAGAAGCTAAAACTACTAGTATAATATAGTATAGTATAGTATAGTGTATTATGTCAAAGCAATTATATTAAAACAATCGTATTAAAACTTGCAAAAAATCCGCAAACCCCTAAATTTTAAGTAGAGATTTATGCCCATACCAATGACTGTGGGCAAATCTTTTTCTCTCAGCCTCAAGGAGAAACCTTGAGGGACTTCCTCATCCAGAGGAGGAATTTCCACAAACACTTCAAGAAGGGCTGTGTTAGAAGAACCTGCCGTTTGCAAGTGGAACTGGACTTTTGGAGTATAAAGTGGTTGACTGACAGTTGTATGTCTCCACACCACCTGTGCCGGATTAGCCTTTTAAGATAAGGATGTTTTACAGTATCTGCCCCATCTTCACCTCGCTATCAAAATGTTTAACTTTGGGGTTGATGAGTCAGACTGGTTTTAGCATAACTCACCACCAAAAGCAGCATGCCACCCCCTCTCAGTTCACCACTTATAGCTTAGCAAAATAGGACATTTTTTGAGTTGTTTTACCCTATTCCAGGCAAAGAATCATGCTACACTGACATTGTCACAATAGGACACTTTGTATTAGACAGAAGGTTTTAGGTCCAATCTCAAAACTGGTCATGCTTTTACCCACCATCATGTGGTTTTCTCCATGCTGACTGTGAAACCATTGTGACATGCACAGATAGCATGTTACTGTGAACAGTTGTGAGACTGCCATGATGACCAGTGAGCATCTTGTTCCACATTCTGGTGGATTTTTTAAGACGCTGAGAGTAGATGTTCCGTGGTAATAAAAGTTCTTCACTGAAATTTTATTGATTATGGCAGCACCTTTGAAAGGTGTTTTTCTCTGTGAAACATAAAAGGCACATCCAGCAAGGACTATCACCTATTACCTTGTCTGACACACTTTTTTTTTCCAACCTTGATGTGCAGAAATGCTGAAACGTGCTTAGAAGCAGAATATAGCAGGAGAGACCAGTCAGGGCAAGACTAGCAAGATGTTAAATAGTATTTAATGAAGTTTTAGACACCTGGTCTTAGACACTTCATATGCAGTTTTAAATAAATACGTAAATCACCAACTTCCTTATTCCAGGGGATGTCACAGAAACAAGCTTTCTCAGGGACATGGAGCTACACGAGCATTTTAGCATGGGAAGATTGAACACTAGACTCCAATATGAGATGCTATCAAGGCCACTAATGTCATATTTGAATGCTCAAAGACCTGTTTCTGGCTGCATCTTTTTTACTACAACCTTAATGGGTAGCCAGCATGTCACAGACAGCATTAAACTACAAAAAGCTGCTCACCACAATACATGAGAGTCTGAGCATGTACATCATTAACTACAGCACTATGTAACACAAGCTTCAGCAGGGTGTGCTTGAGCACCACTTGAAGATGCTATGCAATGCCATGACTTTGACTTTTTGTTCCACCTAGGCTATTCTAAACCTGGCTGATCCTACAAAGTCACCTTTTAGAAGAGACTTTTTACTAAAGTTTTTATTGATGCTAATTGGTATCATTCAAATATAAAAAAGAAATAATACCTTTTCATAAAATTAAGATTCAAGGGAGAATGTACTGTGTTTTTCCTTCTCACATTGTAGACAGAGACAGCAAGTGTTGAAATGGAGAAAAAAACTGCCCTTTTAGTAGCTGAAATCATTATCCTCATAGCTAGCTATTTTTGATTTTTTTTCTTTCTGAGCAGTGAACATTTGAGAAAGTTACTCTGTTTCATCTTACACTACACATAGTTTCCAGACAGTTTCACCACTCTATTAAAAACTATGGTGCTATGCTATGAGATTAAAAAAACATGTATTCCAGCCATGACTGAGAGCATTGTTCCCACATTCTATTACTGGTTGGCAGGTGGGCAAAACACCTGGTAAGAAACTAATATAAATTGGAAAGAATACTTAAAAGGCACTAGAAGTCTCAGTAAAGCTTTAAATATTTTACAAAAGCTGTGATCCCTAGGCTTTGCCTTCAACCAAAATCCACTCAAAGCGAAATAGGCCTAAAAAACCCCCTCAGCAACAAATAGATACCTCCTGGAGATATTCTAGCCGGCAAATCTCCACCTTTGTGTTTTGAGCAAAACCTTCAGTAAAACTTTGAAAAATCCTCCATGAAAGATAGGAGAAAATGGGAGATTTTTTTCTACCTATGTAAGTTTTTCTAGTTTGCCTCACAAAAGATCTATTTTAATAGCAATGTCAAGCCAATTTGGTGTCAGCACGAAGTTCTGAAGTACATGTTCTAAAGTGCTGCTTCTCAATCCACTTCATGCTATTCTTGTAAGAAGTACCTTGTCAAAAAAACATAAATGGTTTTCTTGATTGCAGCAAAATGACAATGAACTTTTGGGAAAAGATAGCATGCAGAGAAAATAAATTCATATATATTTATTGACATTTGTATTTGCTACATATACAAATTATGATACTTACAACAGCTATAATGGTAAACCTAGATGCATTCATGTTGCATGGGTCTCTGTTTTCTGTTGTAGAAGATGGAAAATTCCTGGCATTTTAAATTTGAGGTTGAATAGCAATGTTTTAAAAATAATCCAAGTTAGGTGAGCTACTATATGATTGGGGAATAGTAAAGGGTAAGAAGTGATCTTCTCAGCTAAAAATCTGGTTTTTTGCTCTGAAGAAAAGGTAAAACTTCAGCAAATTTGGAGCTAAATGACAGATGAGATAATAAAAGATGACTATACCAGAGAAAGATAATTCTGACATGGAATTACTTTCTTCAACATGTCATTTATGTTCATACAGGACACTAGAAAACAATAATCTCCCTGGACATCTACAAATGTTTCCTATCACACCAAGTGGAAAATAATGGTGAAATCTGGAAAGTACGGGTGTCAGATGTATGAGGTAAAAGAGCAACTGGCTGAAGGAAGACCCCAAAATGAGTTATACAGAAAAGGTTTTGAGACTGTAAGGCACACATCCAATTAATTTCTCTAGGATACAATTTGGGATCAGTTTTATTTACACTTTCTTTTAATGATATTGACAAACAAGTCAATATACGCTCATGAAATTTGTCATCGCTGTACACTTGGTGAGCTATCAATACAAAGGAGTCTTGGAGAAAGAATAGCTGACCTTGAAGACTGGAGCCATATAAGTGGATGGATGTCTTTGTTATGAAATAGAGGTTCACAAACTTGTGAAGAAATAATAATCTGAGAGATCAATAACTGGCAGCAGAAATAAAAAAGTATACAGACTTTTTGAATCACAGGACGTGAATTGATGAAAATAAACTTGGCCCTGGCTATTAAAAAACCAAATACAATCCGTAATTAGGAGCAATGTCTAGTAGGTATAAGGAACTAAGAGAAGTGTAAGAGAGATAAGCGACAGAAAAAAAAAGAGAAAGCAAAGGGAGAAATCACTTTGAACCTTGTCTTAAAATAAGAAATCCAGAACATAAAATAAAATTATCAAAAAAAGCTCAATAAGAATATACATTTTCATAATATGCACAACTAATTTTCTGGATTTTATCACATGCATGAATTCTTTGTGATGTTGTAGATGTCAGAAATATGAACAGAGTATAAAACAGTTGAACTGGATGCAGGATCCCAAGGAAAATTCCTTTACCTATGCTCCTAGAGTCATATCTTTTTCATGTCCTTCCCAGTGTTTATGTCCATAGCCATTTCTCATTCTATACTTTAAAATAAAAATCTGGGCATGTTAATTTCAATTTTAATTGTAATATAGTCATAGATGTATACACATATATGTATGTGTGTATATAACATACATTAAAATAAATCATCAGTACACTATGTTAAGAAGAAATTGAATCATAGACATTGAAATCTAAAAATCTTAGGCATCATATTATGGGGGAACTACTCTACAAGTGGAGATTATATTTCATATTTTTAAAAGAAATATTAGTCCTTCTACTAAGCCTCATTAAAATAATGCTCATCTCATCTTGCCCTTTACAAAACAAATCAAACAGCAGTAACCAATAGCGAGAAGACAAATATACAAAATAAAATACCAGAACACAAAACTGAGTACCAGACTATTAAATGGAGTACTAGTACCTTAAGTAGCAAGGCGCATAATTTGCTATATACAATATTATTTCCTCCTTCACCACAGAGGGTGTTTCAACAAATGTGCTAAATAGTTTTTTGGGGTTTTTTTCCTTTTCATGTATTCATCTAAGATTTCCCTCTTTATCCCACTCCCCTTTACAACATAGCTCTATTACATCTACTAGGTTTTGCATTATACACAATTGCATGTTTCCAAATTAGCTCTCTAAATAATTTTCTGCTACACTCACAATACCTAGTTTAACCTTGCAACACACCCTCTATCTGTGCTCCCAGTGAAGGCTTTCATTTGTTGCTTTGAATAAGTATGTCTATTCTAATGCTTGCTTGCTTGCTTGCTTGCATTTTGGTAGATGAGGTTGCAAATTTCCTTTCAAATTGCAGTGCTTGCAACTACACCCACATGCTTAAGCTGAGAAATGAAATGCTTACAACACATGATTATTATGAACAATTTTAATGAGACAAAATTCAGAGGAAGTGCAAGGAGTTCTGCAAAAGTTCAATATATGCAACACTGCTGCCTTCAAAGAAAGCTATGAATTGTTGTTTAGAAGCAATCAAGGTCACAACAAACACAGTGGGACATCTTGACAGCTAACTCCCTTGCCCCTCCTGATCCAATAGTATTACACTGAAAAGTAAAGAAACATTAGACTTTAGACCAGAAAGTATAGTTCATATTCAGCAAGAAACACAGCTCTGCTACCATAAAACCCACACAGCTCCCCAAAGCAAGAAGTGGGTGATATTTTACATACTTTATATACCTCACCCAGTTCCATCCAAAATAAATCTTTATTTAGTTAGACTTAACAGTTCCAGCTAATATTTAGTTGGGATTTATATACTTTAGTATCAAATTCTTTTGTGATCATCAGTAAGAGCCAAGTTCTGTCTTTCAAATTCTGCACCTGGTCCTAGTGCAGATAGAGGGGAGTGAGGAGTTAAATTCCTCATTTTTGCTGCAGTCTTCCAGCTGCTTGTGTCTGTTAAGTAAGTGGAGCATGAAATAGAGCAACCAAGAAAAGAATGGAGAGAGCAGGGGAGGGAGAGAAGTTTCCTAACCACCTACTAATCTGTCTACTGTTAAATACAACACAGTCTAAATTTGGTGGGAAATTCCATTGCTGAATTCCAGATTTTACAATTATAAATGGTCACATAATAGATGCTCCATTCAAAGAGTCTATCAAACATCCATTTTGATCACAAACACACACACACGAAACAATTCTTAATACTATACAGGGATGATATTAAGGACAAAGGAAAGAAAGGAGACATGAAGAGCACACCAATTACTAGACCTCTGTAATAGCATTTATTTTATAAAATAGAACTCCTAAATTATCTTAAAGACAACTACAGTCATGATGGAGAAGAAGGTAGAAAGAAAACCAAAACGAAAAAGGATTATCAGCAATTCCTGCTACAGGCCCATCCCACACATCCCAACACCTCTGCTCAAACAGTCCCCATTTCCATGAAAAATGAGCAGAATGCCTCAGGTAAAAAACATGTCCTACTAGACACCTAAAACTCAAATTAAAACCAGTAGTTCTTTTACAGAAATATGGAACTTTTTTTCATGCTATTCCAATGCAGTTTTTTTTGTGTGTGTGCATATTCTTTGAGGGGAAGCAGACGGACAAGTATTGATCTCTTCACTCTCATGTCCAGTGACAGGACTCAAGGAAAGGGCGTATAGCTGTGACAGGGGAAGTTTAGGTTCAAAATCAGGAGAAGCTTTTTCACCCAGAGGATGGCTGGGCACTATAACAGACTCCCCAGGGAAGTGATCACAGTGCTAGCCTGAGTTCAAGAAGCATTTGGACAACACTATCAGGTACATGGCATGAATCTTGGTGTGTCCTGTGCAGGGCCAGGAGCTGGACTTGATAATCCTGATGGGTCTCTTCCAACTCTGCATATTCTATGATTTTATGATGATTCTTTCAGGAGTGCAATTTGCTTCTATCTCAGCTTATGGAAGTAGATACATAGTGACACTGCAGAAACTCATCTGCGGTAGGCAACAAATTTCTCTGATGAAGCCATATTCACTTCTTTTTGTAGAAAGTCTTTGATTATCTTTTATTGAGATCATGGTTATAAGTCTTATTGAGAGGAATGGAGTTTTAAATAAAATATGGTAACTGGAGCATTTTTACTGTTTCAATTAGCATGGACCAGACATCAATGAATGAACAGGGATTTCTGCAGTATCTTCTATCACTGTTTATCCACCTTCCATCTCCAATTTGTCTGTTATGTAGCAGTGTTACCCGCTACATTCTTGATACCTGCCACAGACACTGGAAAGGTATTGTGTGTGATGTGCCTGACTGTCAAATTAATCAGAACCACAACAAAGAAGTGGGAGACAAGGAGTCAAAGACAGGAAGGACATTATAAACATAGGTTCCCTCCTATGGCCAAATGAGGTTGGAGTAATCCTCAGGTTGCTCCCATTCCTAACTCTTATCACATCAATATCCATATTTATCCGTTGTCAGAAGCCTGGGGGAATTCAGCCACGACATCAATGAATGGATAGGAATTGATGTAGTCTTTCTTTCTGAATATGATACAAATCTGTACCAGGCTAATTGGAGAAAACAACAGTCCTCCTAGACCCTCAGTAAATTTAAGATTGTGAGGAGCTACGTAACTTACTATTTTTAATTTCAAGATAATTAAAATACTCCCGACAGCCTTAGAGTTCCCAGTGTCTCCCATAGGAAAAATAAAATAATCTTCCTTCTTTTTAATTTTTAATTGTCAATTGTTACACTACAGATGTAGATCTAATACATCAAGTGGAATAAATAGGCCACCATTGAGGACACAATTGAGGTTACCATCCCTGGGGTTGACCTGTACTGTAAAAAGCCTCACTGACAGTGACATTGTCCCACATCTACATGACATACTGTGTTTGCTTATAAAGTAACTACTGATGCATAAGGAAACCATAAGGTTCATAGTGTGAAATGAGATTTATTTTTTAAACAGATCACTTCTGGAACCCAAAGTTAGTCTTAGGAACAGGTAGAAAACAACACCGTTGAAGTTTTCCATATTGTCAAAATAAATGCAGTTGAAATTCAGGAAAATATACCAAGAGATATTTAAATTTAGGCAAGTAATGCAATAAATCAACATAGTTTTCTAACAAATTTTAAGAACAATTGCACAAATATTATGAAAAATATGTCTTCAAGAAGTTAAAGTACTCATGCCAGAGTCTTACAAGATCATTAGCAGAATGATAAGCCAAATATTTTCAGGCGCTTCTAGTTTCATTTCAATTGTTCATGTTGTAAGCTTACATCTTATTCAAAATGTCATAGAAATATTGAATAAAATTAAGCTTAAGTCAGACCACTGAGGAACCCAATTTGAAATACTCCCATTTAAGTCATAAGCTAATGATAACTTCTTCCCAGGAGTGCTTTTTTCCATGGATTATATACTCACATTATCTCAGTTTTGTAGACTGTATTTCTGTAATTTAAAGATACATCTAAGACTATATTATTATAAGCAAAGATACAGTGCTGCTTCACAAAATTAGTCTGCCAGAGAAAACAATTAGAGCAAGTTAGGACAATTAGACCAAAAGGTGATATGCATATATTGTCTATTTGAAAAAACAACTATTCTACTTTCTTATGTATTCATAACTCATCTTGGGTTTTTACCAGAAATAAAACTTTGGGCAAAATATTTGTGTTTTGTCTTACCTCCCTCATTTACTTCATGCTTAACTTTCAACTAGTTATACCTCTGGCATTTCCCTCATTCTCATCTTTTTTTTTGCCCAAAGTTAGCTGCTGGTGGAGTGTAAATTGGTTTAGCTCTTCACATACATTTATCAAGATATCTCTGGTACTTCTAACTTGTGTAAATCTTTCTTGATTAATTTCTCAATAACTTGTTAGATTTGGAATAATAAATAAATAGAATCTGTTTGGAAAGAGCTTACATGTCTTCTCCTTTCTCGATTGTAGTGCAGATTCAGTTGCAACCTGCAAGAGGCCTTCTGCTGACTGCAAGCTGCCAAATAACAGCCGAACAACTGCAGTGTCACAAAGATCTGACATGACTTAGGGCAGCGTGGTCATAGGGATCAATTATTTTTTCAGTTAGTTCTCATAGAGCAGTACAGTGGCCTTTCACTTCACATATGGCCTTAAATACTCTTAAAAATGAGACTTTATGCAAACCTATAGCACTTGGATCAAGCTATACTATGGCAATATATGGATTCATTAGGCAGTAAACTGAGCAACTTCACAACAGGCATTGAAAGGTTCACATGATGCATGAGAAATTTGGGTATCTCTAGAGTGAAACTACACTTGTAAAGAACAAATAATAAAAATACAGAGTCTATTAATATATTTCTGAAATAATAGTAGCAATTAAACCTTTTCATTAAGTCATCCAGAATCCATGATTTCCCAAAGGGATGTTACCGATGCATACTCAATCTTAAGTTAATTGAACTGTGTAAATATAATATTTTAGTTTTCATGGCAATAAAATTTATTATTAAAATTATTAAAAATTATTAAACTGCAATTTATAACATAATAATTAGAAAAAAAAATCACACAGCAGCAAAAATTTTTTTTTAAAAATGAATAATCAATTACAGGAAAAAAATAAGACCAGATGGCCAAGTTATACAAAGAAAGAGTATTGACTTAAAAGCTTAAAAGTAACAGGATTACTGTCAAAATTAATAGTAATAATGCCATTTTTATCAAATAAACTGAATTGGCTGCTCAGAAACAATTTTATTTTAAGTATTTTCTGTAAAATAATGTCAAAGTACTTTTCCTGTCTTGGAAGCATCATCTTGTTAAAACCTAAGTCATCCCCTCCAGCCTGTACTAGACCATATCTGATGGTCTCTAGTGACACTAAACAAACACTGCATTAAAGAACCAGTGAATTGTAGATACTGCTGTAAAAATGACACATCCCTCATAAACCCTGTCTTTGATGAGTGTCCCCCTTATCAGTGGGCAGAATACTTTTACTTGTCTGTGCCCATTATTCATAACAGAGTGATACAGACTAGAAAAAGTTCACTGTGACAAAGGTAAAGAAGTTACTGTGGATCCAAAAATACCTGTCAGCAGTTCCTCTGATATATTTCTCTAGGCTGGAGTAAATCCAGACTCATTTCTGTCTAAAACCCCTGTCCTGCAGTGGCACAGTACCTTTAGATTCACCTCATGTAGAAGATCAAGTTTGATATACTTGAGTAACTACTGAATATCTGTAATAGTGCATAAAGGGAAGCATATGCAACAATCTTTGCAGAATCAGGACTCAAGAGAAATTTACCTTTCTAGATGATGAATTTGGTACTAATTTAGAATTTAGGATGTGATTTTAAATATACCAGTTTTAATCTTAAATTCTCCCTGTTCCAAATGGTTTCAAATATTGGAATTATTATTGACTCACTGTCCCCACTACCAATGATTGTTGATTTTGTATCCCACTTCAGTTTACAGTCTTGGAAATAAAAGTCTAATTGAATTTTCTACCTGCTTTGAAGCAAAAGCAAAGGCACCAGAACAAGCATGAATTACAACAACCTGAAAAACTGAAAACTGTATCAACTACAGTAGCTAAGAAAAAAGTCATTGATTCTGATAGTGTAAATCAATTGAGAAAAAACATTTCTCTTCCAAAAAAAGAAAAAAGACTTGCTGTAGTCTTCTGAATATTTAGTTTTTTTCTTTTACTGCCATTATCTTGAACACAATATTGGCCTATCAAATGCATTTATACTAAATAAATCAGATCCTTTTAGTCTGTCTAAAGACAGCATATTAAATAGCATCATTTCAAATTACTAACTTACATTTAATACCCAGAGAACATTACAATGGTAGGAAATTAGTAATTTTAACAGAAAATTTGAAATGTCTAGGACAATCTGAGTTTCACATCTAAGAATATGCCTTCTGAAATGTAGGCTGCTTTGTAGGTATTTCAGGTTCAAAGTCCTAAATGGAGAAACACTGAATCAGCAGTCACATTTGGAAGTCTTGAACATAAGATTCCTCCCCAGTCTCAGAACACTGATGTGCAGTAGCTGTTCAGAAGAGATTGCTCTTCCCCCTGCTCTATTCTCAACCACTTGTGATGATGTAACAGGACAGAAAAAAGCACAGACTCAGCAGATTCTTTCTCATGACAGTGTGGACTTAAGGTTTCAGAGGGACTCCACAGCTATCACTTCCTTGATTGCCAGATCTTAATTATTAGATCCTTTAGGCTTCTGATAGACATTATGTCCTAAAATAGATGGTGGTGTAAAGGAAGAAGAAATTGAAGCAATTAATCTGACTAGATGCCTTGGAGTACCTTGAGAAGAAATGGAAATTTCTCGCTAACAACCCATTGTATTAAACAAAAAATATGAAGTGCAAATCTTTGAAAACTAACAAAACTGAGGAAAACATATGTCACAATTCATCTTTCCTTCCTGGCAAAAAGATAGTAAAAGGATCTACATTTCATTTGTTTCCTCAACTTATTTGAGAAGCATTTAACCCTCCCCCATCTCTACCCAGTTCTCTTAGCACAGGTGAGAGCATCCAATACAATAAATGAGCTGTAGACAGTAGAAAATTCCCATCTTATCTCAAGTTCTTCCTTTTGTTTGGGATGGATCAATTCACCTCTCAAGTGTTATTCCTGTTACATTTCATGTCTCTCTTGTCTCCTGTGGGTCAAGTCCATAAAATAAAACAAAATTTTCATGACTGGATATCAGGCTCTTATTTATGGCTGTCAAAAGTACATTGAATGTATTTGTCTCAGTAGCCTAAGGTTCACCTGTAAATAGAAAGTGCACATCCTTAATAATGAGATTTTTTTCTCAAGACTTCTGGATATTTGCCAGTCTGGTCATGGGTACCATTCTGTGTACAAGGCAGCATTAGTGAAAGTCAAGAGGACATATAGAGGTGACCTGTCAACAGTATCTATCTGTACACAGATGCAAAAAGTGAAGACAAATCTCCTGCAGGGTTATTTTGTGTTACTTCCACCCACAACTAGTTTTGAATATTTTGCATGCTAAATATAATTTCTGAGTATCTCAAATTGATGTGGCACATTTTCAATTCATATCAGAATTGACTCCATTTTTGAAATATAGCACAAGTGAAAGATTACATAGCCAAGTGGCATGATGTCCTGTTATGCATTATGCTGGTATTTACTTGACTGCAGAGGAATAGCAAGACAGAATTAAGCAAAGATAAAACAGAGTATAGTGCAATGAAAGACACATAAAGGATAAGAAAAACATAAGTAAAGCTAAGAATATCAGTAGTGCGTCTGCATTTTCCATGTTTTTGAAATTAAAACCTCTTTCCCAAGATAAGCTACTAGACTTACACATTTTGTAATATCAAATCCAAGAGTTTACATCTTTATAAAAATGAAGAAATGCTTCAATATACTTTTATCCAATGCAACATTTAAAATATCTAATGTTAATGGTGTTTTCTCATAGTATGGACATTGATAGTACTGCTTTTCACACATTAGCAGTGGACAGTACTCTCCTCTGGAGACATAGAGGTTTTTCAAATACACTCCACCTCCTGCAGAATTTGTAAATGTCATTTGCTTTAGGTATCATGAACACCTTCAAGGTGATTTATGAACCACTAGCCTTTATCAGGAGTGAAAGTGCAGAAATGGAAAAGAAGTCCTATGGAAGAGAGGTCACACCATGGAAGATGGGAAGAAAAGTTCTCTAAAGACACAGGTTCTTAGAGAGATGAGCAAGGGGTCTGAAGAAGCACTAGAAAAGCTGCCAAATTATTTGTTTGACATTAACTCACCTTCTGGTGATTCAGTTGAAGTAATTATATCTGGTAACTTCACCTCCATTGCTCTAGCTTAAAATGAAGAAGCTTTGCAGGGTGAAGTTTTCCTGAATAGTTAAATAGCAAAGGAGTTTGCGCTTAGGTGCATTATTAAGCATCCACCTGAATCAAGAAGGAAGAGATGGATAAAAGAATGGACAAAAATGTGCTATTCTACAAGTACAGATATACATGTAAAGATATAGAGTATACAGGCATACCCTTATAATAATACCAAAATAAATAAATTTAAAAAAAGAGAAAGGAAAAGAAAATTTAATTGTCTTGCAATTATGCAACATGGTTTGACAAGCTAACATAGTAAATTAAAGATTACTCTGGACATTATTTATTCCTTAAGGTCCTAAACCATGAATTCCAACAATGCACTACCTATGTCCAATCAACATAATCCCAAATACTTAAAATAAATCTTTATTTTCAACTTCTTCAAGATATAGACTATCATGGGAATATTAAGTGAAAAATTGTTTTCCTTTTTGTGTTTCATCAGAAAATGTGATTTGCCTGATTTGTTTAATGAAGCTATGTAAATTATTGAAGACTGCCCAGCAAAAAGCTATAGAAATCTTGCTAGCTTGTGTGTGAGGATCCAATTCAATTTTTGTTTCTGTCTCAACACTGAGACGCATGTGGGGAGGAGTTGCAAATGGGTAACTTGGAGGAGGCAATAAGGAGAAGAAGGGAGAAAGCCTTGTCTCTAGGCAGACTTTGCCTGGCAACCATTTCATGTCTCACATAGAACAGGCAGTCAGCAGGAGACCACCAAGGACACTCTACCCTCCAGAGAGGTTCTCCAGCCAGATGGCAAAAGGTGTCCACCAACGGACTGCAGTGGAATATTGGACTGGGCCAATTGTATCCTGACAGTAGGCAGACTTTGGGAGGAGCCATGGGGTATAAAAGTAACTGCACCACAAGTTCTTGGGGCTCTTTGCCCTGCCTCTAGCTTGATTTTTGGTCTTTTTTTATGCCAGCTCTAGTCTTCTTTTTGTCTTTTTTGCCCTAGCTATAGCCTGCTTTTTGGTTTTTTGCCCTGGCTCCAGCCTGCTTTTTGTCTCTTTTGCCCTCATTTTTGGCCCTTGCTGGCCCTTGCTTGCCCTTGCTCGCTCGTCCACCCTCTCGCTGAGCATTTGGTTGAACACCATCTGACCTCCGAGCCTTTTGTGTAGTCTGTGTCCTGCCCTACCATCTCTTCTCTCTCATCTGCTCCAGCTGTCACCTGCCCTGCCTCCCTGTGTTCCCGTCGAATACCCTACCTGCTGCCTCCCTGCATTCCTGCCTGAGCCACCTGCTTCCAACCCTGCTTTGCCGATCCAGCCTATTGCTGTGATCCCTGCCTCAACCCTGTCTAGGGTTCTGCACCGAGTGCCCACTCACCGCATATCCGGCCGCCCATTGCCACGGAAGCTGTGCCTGTAGAGCCGCACCCCTCTGAGAGCTGTACAGGCTCCTCTGGCAGGCACCGCGCACACACCCCCGCCGCTTAGACATCGACAGCACACCCGCACGTTCTGGTAGCAACGCCCGCGTTTTCTGTCCCATCCCCCTCTCTTCCCCCCTTCTCTCCCCTCTCCATTCTTTTTCATTTCCTTCCTTCTTTTCTGTCTTTTCTACTCTCCTTCAGTAGGGAAACGCCCTTTTTGTTACCAATAAATGGTTCTCAGATACAATATTTGTCTCGTTTCGCTTAATTTTGTCCTAGACCATTCGTTTTAATAGAACTCCCCGCAGTTCCCCATAGTGAAACGCGACAGTGGTGCAACATTAACTTTAAACATTCAGTTCAAAAATTTTGGGAATTTCCATGCTTTTTTAAAAGCTGAGAAAAATGTTAATCTTTCTGTTGCCAAGCTTTCTTGTGAACAAGTAAAGGAGATATAGCAGAAGAAAGGAAAACTCATAAAACACATTTATGAAGTAGAAAAATCCAATTGTAGCAGATGTGTAGTAAAGAATTTGTATATTTATCATTAATATTTTGCAAGACACTCTATAGAAATGAAGAATTTAAAAATAGAAAGGTTTTTTTTTACATAAATTTTTGCTAAGATAGAATGCCAATTAAATTGAAAGTAAAGAATAGTAAAGAAAAAGGCTATAGTGGATCCATGCTATATATACATCAGTCCCCACCAGTAACATCACTACATAGAGTCTTTGTTTACTGACATTCAATGATGAGATTGCACAAGTATTAGGTGTTTCAAAACGATAATTTTGATTACACATAATTTTTGATCATTGAACTAAATTTCATAGTCTCTATTTAGCTGAAATAAAAAAAAATATTAAAAATATTTTAAAAAATAATAAAAAAAACCCCACCAAAACACACAAACCTTAAAATTTTCTCTTAATAGAGAAGTTAAGACCAAATGCTATGCTTGCTTCTTTTCCTAACCAAATATCTTTTATGACATGATCATATGATACTTGAACTAATGGGCAAATTTCTTCTCCAGAAACATTTGGACAAAACAAGACACTTGACTGAAAAAATATGCCTCTTATAAATTTACACCCAAAGTTGTTTTCATAACTGGGGAGGTGGGGATCTAATAGGTTGAAAAATGTGTGGTGTCTTAGTTTTATTGGGTTGTAAGATGAGTTGTCCACTAGGAAATTACAATGGAATCCAACAGTTCTTTGATTTTATTCAGCTGTTTTCCTACACTGACCCTCAAGCTACAGCAACAATCTGTATGGAGTCAGACAATACTGGAAAATCCATCTAAAGGAATTTTATTATAAATATAGGCAAACTTAGATTATATACTGAATTAATGCAACAGTATTTCTACTAAGCAATGAGAATAAATGTTTAGGCAGCTATCTTTGAAATTTTATCTTTGGCATAGAGCATACATGAGCAAAACAATGCCAGTTCACAACACAAAATACTTAAATGTTTCATAATTTAAATTTTAGCTTCACTTGGCAAATTATTCTTTGGCACTGTAATTCTTTTTGATGTATTTAGGTAAACTTTATCTCAAACTATATTGAATTTGAAATAAATATCTAAGGAAAGAAGCAGTCATAAGAGGAGGCAGTGTTCAAGAATAAATTACTCTCAAGGTCTAGGTTATGGGAGACAGTGTGATATTTAACTGAACTGCCTCTTGAAAACAACGGTAACATAAGCATGACACACAATTGGATTCACTGTAATATCCCTGCATTCCAAAATATTGCAACAACTAGCATTTTCATCAGTCCACCCATACAACATAAGCATATATTTAAAAATATCTGCCTGATCAGTGAAATATGGATTTGGGCTGAAGTGTTTTCTTTTTGGATTTTTTGTTTTTCCCCTTTAAAGCAGGTCATACAGCTTTCAATAGTTCATGAGCTATTTAAGGGCTACATTGCTGTCAGTATTAGTGTCTTGTCCCAGTATAGAGTGCAGCACTGGCTAACACGCCTTGGTAAAACTTGCTTTTTGTGTACACACACACACATACACATACACACACACACATACACATAACACACACACACACACACACAAACACAAGTTCTCATTTTATAACTCCAAGCCAAACATCTAGATTCTACCAGAAACCTCTAACAACCTTCTCTTCACCAATAACTCTGAAGACATAAATAAAAAGGTAGTATATTTACCTGAATTGGTACCAGGAATGCTAGTGCAAGGGTTTGCAAATGTTGAGTGAAGAGCCGACAAGGTTCTCCTGGATCTCAGGGTGGTAGTGTGATAGATATCTTTTGGGGGACCAGGGATGCTGCAGTCTTAATCTCTGCAGTGGGTCTTGAACAACAACCTCTGATTTCCCTTCCTTCATAAGAAACTTTTTTTTACATGCTGAAAACCACAGGAAAACAAAACAATGCATAGTAAGTGAAGAGAGATGAAAGAATCACTCCAAAACTGCACTAGTGGTCTAAACCAACTAATTAGTGTAGACACAGCCCTCATGATGGCTGTCTTCCTCAGAAGAAGGAAGACAAGACAAGCCACTAATCTGCCACACAGCCCTGTCTGACTTGATGTTTACCTGACTCCTCAATCTAGATCACAGATCAGCAGTAATCCTATAATCGAAAAGGACACTAGAACACTGATGTTTAGAAAGAAAAGGACCTTTCTGAGCCTGCTTATTTCTAAAAAGGCATAGTTTTGATCTCTCACTGTTGCAAATAAATACTTTAAAAGATGCATACATAAACCAGTCTTTAAAACTGCCCCACAAATAAACAGCATCCAATCTTCAATTTTTCTAATTTTCAACTGCATTTTGGCTGAGTTATAAATGTTAAATACAGCAACCCATGCACACAGGCTCATGTAAAGTGTCAACCTTACTGTAGATGCCTTTCACCTTCTTCCTCAGCCTTCCCAGCCCAACCTAATAGCCTGTGCACACAGGTCTTCAGCATACCTCCAGCTCCTCAGAATCCTAATGGTGAGCTGGTGCCTGATTCATTTTGTAGACTTTTTGACTAAAATCTTACTAATCAGCTATCACTCTCTCACTGCAAGGCAGCCCATTCATCTCTCTACATGTAAGCAGCAGTAACTATCACAATCTTCTTGCAGTAAAACCAAGACTAAAACCAAAGACACTCACATAAATGTCAGAAGAACAACATCTCTGTTTTGCTGATAATTTATTTTAAAATGTATTTATTTCCTTGTTGAATGAAAAATACTGTTAAATTCCTTTTTAAAATCAAAGTAGGTTATATTGCTTTCACGAGTATTTTGACAGGAAATCAAAGATAATTCCTTTGCAAGAAAAGGTAAAACTGTATTAGATTGATGTCTCGCTTCCTGCTGATTCAAATATCTTTATGTTCAAAAAAGGAACAAGATTTTTGGCCAATCTAAAAGTTTCAGCAACTTACAAAAAAAGCTGCATCAGGATGCATTGGAAAGTGACCAACCATTATCTTACAATATCTCCAACAAAACTGCTTATTCATACATTCATGCATATGTCAGCAGTATTTTTCAAGACAAGAGCATATGAATACTCCTTACTAAAGTAAACATAGCCAGAGTATGAGAGGAAACACAAAGGATAAATAGCTGGGAACTCTAGCAAATCATACAGTATTCTGGTTCACAAAATATTACTTTGCAAGTTTATTTCTATTGGATTGTCCTCTAAGGAGAAAATGCAGAATTGGTAACTACAGTCTCTCTTTATTCTCTAAAGACAATAAATTCCCCATTCTTGGCTAAGTCTAGAAGAATTCCATTGCAGCAAATAAAAAGCAACGACTTGCAAAAAGCCATTCCTGACACTAATAGAGAAGTGAGGGGGCTGATATAACCTCCAATATATTCAGCATTACTGTAATGAAATAAAAAAAAAAAGTAATCAAAGTGTGAAATGTCTGTGTAAAGACTTATTATTTATTTATTTATTTATTGCCAGAAACACTCCTTCAGATATCATGTCTATCTTCACATTGTCCTAAGATTTTCCTTGAAAGTCTGGCCAGACAGCATGCCATTCACAGAAATTTTTAGGTACCTGAAACATTTTCATAGTTTGCTTTATTATCTCTTTATAATCTCCTTCTTTTGTTAAAATATCAACAATATTTTAGAACACAGACACAAATGGTTCTACTATTTGTGTTTCATCTCTTGTGAAGATCAAACTGTGAGAGAGTAGTTTAGATTAGATATTAGGTAGAAATTCTTTACTGTGACAATGATGAGGCACTGGAAGTGGTTGCCCAGAGAAGCTGTGGATGCCCCATCCTGGAAATATTTAAGGCCAGGCTGGATGGACCTCTGAGCAATCTGGTCTTCTGAAAAGTGTCCCTGCCCATGGCACGGGGGTGGAACTAGATGATCTTTAAGGCCACTCCCAACCCAAACCATTCTATGTTTCTGTGAGATGATGATATATAGACCTTTTTTAAGGCTGATGCCGTTTTGGTGTTTGCCTTTTTTTCATTTTATATTCTCTCTATTCTTTGCAAAGGTGTTTGTAGCCTATTATATCAGTGACTAGTTTTCCCAGTAGTTTTCCATGCCCTTTTCTAGGCAAGAAGACAAAACAAATTCCAGAGCTCCAAGCCCTGGGGGAGTACAAGACCCTTATCCTGTCTTGGTTCTCCCTGGCTACCAAGGTTGAAAACAGCTCTTTGAGACACATTTTCATAAACAAAATACAGCTAGTACCAAGGGGAGGGTCCAGAGAAGGGGTTTGACCTGGGGGGGGAATTGCATCACCATTTGTTCTGCTAACTGGTGTTTTTTATCAATTACGCTAATTTCTTAAAACCCATAAAACTGTATATACCCCTGTGGGGCATGGCCTTTTGTAGACACTCTTCCATAACTACCCCTGGAGACCTCCAAATAAAGATCCACCTTTACATTACCTCCTATACTAAAAACTATCTTGAGTTTCATTTTCAGGTTGGAAAAGGGGCAACAAGGCCAGATAGTATTTTTACAAGTCTGCTGGAACCTACATACTAGCTGGTTAGCTCTTCCCACAACTGAGCAAGTTTACATATAGCAGTGACACATCTTCCTTTCCCTTCTCACTAGAACCATCCTGGTTAAAGTAAAGGCCACAAAAATAACAAGTAATATTTTCTTTAGCTATAGAAAATAAATAATACTTTGACAAGTGGATAAAGAGAAGAAACATAACTTTGGATTTTCTAGCATCTCCAGAAACACATATTCAGCAATTCTCTCCTTCTATGGCAACATCCTCAAAAGTTTTCCTGCATTCCCTTAACAATAACAATTTCAAATAGTGTGCTTTCCAACAGGCAACTTCTTGAAAATCCCACATTGTCATCCACCTAAATTCCTTCGTATTCCGTGGAAGCATCCTATAATCAACATTGTTTGTTAGCAGGACAAATTATGCCATGAAAAAAAAGTTTCCTCCTGTTGGCATGAGAAAGAGGGAGTGAGAAAGAAGGGGCAAAATTAATGCTTTTAACTTCATGAACATTATAATGGACTAGTTTCAAAGGATGGGAATAAATACCTTCCAAATTTAACATGATAACTCAATTACTAATTACTTACGCTGACTACCATATTCAACATCCTAATTTGTAAAGTTAAACTTTATTTAATCATCACTTGAGAACTGTATAGTAGTATATTTTTAGCATGCATATCTTTGGTACCAGCAAGGTTTAGAAGGTCTCTATCTGTTTTCTTCTGTTCAGCCAATAGAAGGCAAATAACAATAAATGAAGCAATGTTAAGAGATTAAAAAATATTCTTAATTATTTTGGTTTATTCTTTCTATCCATCAGCTTAATTTTTTTTTGCCTGTCTCTTCTTGAGGAATCATACCACTGCCTTTTCCTCTTAAAAGTTTTTTTTGGACTTTCACTTTTGGCCTACCTAAGGATGGACTGAAGTAAATCAACAGATGGAGTACTTAAGAAATACACACCTCTCTTTTCTTTCATGGATCAGCCTCTACATTAGAAGTTTTTTCTTGAAACTGTACCTTTATACTTATAGGAGTAGTACTACTAAAACTATTCATCTCTTGGAGAAACACCAATATTTGTTTTTTTTAAGCCCATGCAGTATAAAAAGGATCTGAACATTAAAACAAATTGAAGCAGGAAATACCATATGGTATGAAATGGTTGTCAAGTTCTCTTTCAGTTAGTGCACTCAAAGTGACGACTAAGTCTTTTATCAAGTGACAGAGAGCATTGTTTTCCTCAGCTGAGAATTCCTTTCAGGCCAACAACAAGACAGAGGTCTGAAATACAGATAATTCAACTTCTTCTCTTGTCTCAAAAGTGCTCTTGCTCTTATTTCATTCCAGGCATTAACTCCAACAGCACATCTTTCTGGTTTGCTCAGATGTTGCTGTGATTGCGTGACCAAGAGTGTGCAGATCCACCAATGTGGGCCAGTCAATGTTGTCCTTTCTTTAGGCACGAGGTGGCATGTGCTATGCTCAACATATGATGCGTCAAATAGAGGCAGTTCCACTATCCTTATTAAAACAAAATTATTCCTTTCCAGATCCCACCTGTAGCTATTTGCAACACTATTTTACTCTTCTCTTAGAATGAAAAAAACAACAAATCAAAATAAAAATCCAATTAAATTTTTAAAGCAGCCTCCATGCAAAACTTATTTTTATTCCTGCTTGCTGTTACTGACTGATACATCAGACTTAGTTATCTGGCTGCTGCACATTTTATTCCTATTATCATCATTCACTGCTATTAAAATGCTAATATTTTGTTGTCTCTTATCTTTTCCTCTTGAAATACGAAGATACCACTCAACACAAGTGCAAAGGCTACCTTTTGCTGTCAGGGAAGAAACACTCATTAATGGCATAGTATTTGTCTTGTGTGAGATGTAGGTAAAACCCTTACTGAAAGAGTTGCACAGCATGCAACAGGCATATGAAACAGTACGTCTGAAAACTGCAGTGTTTGGATCTGTTGCTGGATCTCTGGCTTTCTTTCTGATGAAATAGCCCCAATGCAGAGCCTTTGTGGAAATAAGTAGCTTTAAGAAAAGAAGTAAATGCAATAGTGTATGTACCTGAAAGGAATAGGTGATTACTTTTAGAGTTTTTTTCCAGCCAAATTATGGTCAACACTTATTGTAGCTGAACGCACTTTTCTATCCTTAGATAAAAGATGAGTCCAATATATGACTCAATCATGAAATGCCTAGTGGGGTTTTCAGCAGATATGAACTTAATAAAAGTACATACTGCCAGGTTAATTCTAGCCAAAAAAACCCACCAACCGAACAGGAACATGTTTGCAACAGTAATCAAGAATTGTTTTTGTGGCACTGACTTACTATCTACACCATATATCAAAATCTCAGTAACCATGACTCTAGTGCTTGTGAACTCTCTAACTTCATCTTCTTAAGGGTATTAAAATCTGTTGTATTTTTAAAAAACCTTATGGCACTGATGAGGCATTTCATTTTGTCATTATCCCTCAGTGTTCTGGAAAAATAATTTCCATTTAATAGACATTGAACAGCTCAACGTTCTTTGATGACTCATTAAGATAATGCAACTCTGCACTCTTTTTAAAAACTAGACTCCTGCAAAATTGTTTATAAAATCTTTATCTCTCCCCAGTTCAGATGCATGTAAAAGACATTGCACATTTTTGTATCATCTAATTTTCAAAAAACCCATTTTTCAAACAACTTAACAGATGTCTGTCTTTTCTCCTCTAATTGCATTCCTTTAGCATGAACAGCAAAGCTGTTTCTCTTTTTACACTTAGGGAAGTAAATAACTGAAGACTCTAAGAAGTTACTATATGGTGACAGGATAAATGCTGACATATTAGTGGAAATTACTGCAGATGTTTTTTATTTGTGCTTTAAATGGGTTAATGTTACTGACAGCAAAATTAAATGTTCATTTGGCCAAAGCAAAGAACATGTACATAGCTTTTTTTGTACAGTGATCAGTTACTAGCCTGAAAGAGGAGAAATTGAGGTTTTAGATCTGGATCCAGAAACCACAGTACAAAGTCAAATGGCCTTGAGACGGACAGCATCACAGTGCTTTAGTCGTCCTCAGTATTCAACAGGCAGAAAGTCTTCAGAAGAGTGATCAGCTACTGCAGTCCTTAAAGCAACAAAATTATTAACAACTTCTGTTCTTTCAGTTATTATGAAAATGGACTTTTCACTGTGTTTTGAAACTGCAGGGCACCAAAGTCCATAAGCAATCTCTGCTTTCAGTGTGGGACAAATGAGAAGAAATAACACATCTGAAGCATCTAAACTCATTTTAAGTCACTCACATCTCTTTCTTCCCAGACAATAGTTCAACATTGCCTTTTATGTGCTGATTCTTTCATCGTCTTGCCTCTAAAAAGTTGAATTCATTTCCTCCCAAACCTGTTAACATCCCGGTCTTGCATATCCAAATATTTCCCTCAGCCCTTTGCCCTTAGAGCAGGGCTTGGTCAGACCAAAGGTCCACCTAACTGTGTATTGTAGCATGACACAAATGGCTGACAAAGGACAGGTAACATCAAAGGAAATAACATAAAATACTTACCACTAATTTCATTCCAGTCTCTGGGTATTTTTATGCTATAGAATTGTGGCGGTGGCCCAGCCAGTGGCTGCGGTCACAGTGGACAATGGACAATCGGCCACACCTGACTTCTCCATGTGGGTTAATGAAAATGTAAAGTGGACAAACTATTCCCCTCAAGACAGTGAGTCTGAGGGGGATGGGGAAGGCAGGCAG
>VZTJ01006516.1:0-50571 GCA_013397795.1 Orthonyx spaldingii
GTTCAAAACCTACATCCAGTGCAGGGGAAAAGGGCAAAGAGGAGCAGAGGTTGACCATGGCTGTCCATCTCAGAGGTTCAAGTGCTCCCTGAACAGCTGGGATGTGTGGTGTTTGGCACTGTGTCAAAATCAAACAATATATTTATCGCTCATCCTTGAAGCAGCAACATTCTGCTTTTCTGACAAAAAAGCTTGAATCAGCCCCTTTTCAGTCATATTAGTCCATGTTGCTTCTCCCCTAGAAGAACTGCCAAACCCAGGTTGCTCTTATATCCTTCCCCCATCTGGTTACCACTTACAGTTGCAGTGTAATTCCTCTCACAGGGGAATATAAAATATCAGGAGTAGTAAGTCACTGCCCAGGCCTCCCTCCAGCCACTTCTCAAAAGGCTAACTTGCCTTGCAAAAAGTGGTGAAGAAACTGAGAATCCAGCTCAAGGACTAATTGACTGAGGAGAACATGTTCCCTTTAATGCTATGGAATTTCAGGAACATTTAAATCTGGTGCCATAGACATGTAAAGTGTGCTCTTAACCGAAATGACTTGCACATTTCACACAGTAGAAGCGAAAAGACAGTTATGACATATTTCATATACACACAAAAATGTGGAGATTAAAGTAACCCTAGGGCAGCAATTATGCTCTTTGAAGCATATCTAACTGATCAGCTGAAATTCTTATCTGTAGCAAACACTGGTGCCAATCTGGATGTCTTGTTACAATTATATATAATAACAGTGTCACAGTAATGAAGGGCAGTTAAGTTAGACACACCAACCGAGTTGCTGGAGTGTATGACTCATTATGTTGTGACTAGAGAACCATGTGAACATCCTGTATTAATTTTAGTAATTTAGAATTTCTCCGCATAAAAAAAAGAAAATTTTTAGCCTTGATATAGTCTAATGACCCTTTCTGTAAATTCTGGATTTGCTTAAAAGGCTTATTCAGATCCTCTGTATTTCAAAGGCTACATGTGTTCAATTGAATGTGAACCCAAGAGCAAGACCTTCAGAAAAAATTGTGACTTTGATGTGTAAGTGAAACAAAATTCAGCCCAGTGAAATTATTTCTCATTCACACCTCCTTTAATGTACTCAGAATTAGGTTCTCTGTCCTTAAAAGTTAGTACAAGAAAGTGAAAGAAGTCAGCCTCTGAAAAAAAATAATATTTTTGTTGAAAGAAATAAGGCTGCACTTTAAATTTAACCTCCTCATCAGTAACAGTTTCCTGACTGCATTTCTGTGTGCTTGCCTGGGCATGCAATGTATGTATAAAAAAGTATGATTTGCCCTTAAATGAATGCAACAGACTAAAATTCAGAGTCATCAATAAGAGTGTGTCTTACCTGCCACTCCTGGGGGATTGTTTTTAGTCAGGTTTTAGCTTGCTTTGATTTACACATCAGAAGACTGTGCAGCAGCCATGATTCTGGTTTTGTACCCTGTTGCCCCATGAAACTCCCAGCTCTGGTGAAACTTACCAAAACTGGTGCCAAGGTTTGGGACAAGGCTGTTTCCTTCCTCATCCCAATGAAGAACATATGTCCTTAAAACTGTCCTGTTATTAGATAACTGCAACAGTCTAATCTCAAAAGACAAGAAGACAGTCTTTAATTATTTCAGCACCCTTTTATATGCCCATTGGCGTTTGTGACATCCACATGGGACCAAATTTGATAGTCTCTGGGAGACTTAGACATTTCTGGAATACCACCTGGGAAGGATGTGGAATAACCCCGTGCATTTGATATAGCACCAGAAACTTACATGGAGGCAACTAAATCTTATACATAGAATAATTATAGGGTTACATTGCCTCTAGTATTTGTTTCACAATGCAGCAGAAATTTTATCCAGCATTTCTGAGCAACATGGGTAGAAACCCTCTTATGCTAGAGGGATTTTAAACTCATTTCTCACGTGCCTTAAGCATTGGGATACATCAAGGTCTTAGCATGATGTATGCCTGAATTCCCCAGCCAAAGTTACTGCATTTTATTTTATGGACCAGTGACAGATTGTTGGCATATGCTACTGTACATCCAGTGCAATATGTCTCAGTAGCAGACACCTCATTACAGCCAAGTCTTCTATGTCTCCTTGGAGTCTGGCCTTCTACTGGAGCAAGGTCTCTGTTACCTATACCTTCTTCAAAAAACCCACATTGGTTGGCGTGTGAGATTAGTATAAAAGACACCTGAGGAATGAAAGAAATGGGAAGGTAATTTACGTTCTCTGATCTAATAGCAATTTCATATACAATGCTTGAAATCCTCTGGGAGAGGAGAATGGAGCAATGATGAATAGAACGGGCTGATAAAAGCCTCACTGCTCAGTTAGCAAAGTCAGATGGGCAGGTAATATAGTGCATGTTCAAACCCTTGAAGAAATTGGTCAGGAACTCTTGAATACCAATGTGAGAGTGAATATCTTAATTTCTTAGCTGAAGAATATCTTTTTGTGAAGTTTCACCATTTTGGTTTTGCCTTAAGACTGACTGGGAGGGAGCCCAGATATGTGCAAAACTCTCAGTGAGAGGTGATTTAGAAAGCTACTGCCTTATAGGCAATATGGCAACAGTGGGAGTGATCTAAACCTGTGCCATATGTGATAAACTACCAAACACCCCACGAATTCAATGAATGGTGTATTTCACCTAACATATCTTTCCACATTTATGGCTTTGGCGTGGTCTCAACTTTCCGGGTCACAGCTGAGCACAAGGCTGAGATTCCCAGTTTTGTGTTTAACACTAAAAATGTAAGTAAGGCACATCTCTACTCCCTCAGTAATTTTACTTCTTGACTTGTGCAGAGATTTCTTTGTGCCCTGCCCCCTTTTTCTGTGTTGTCTGATGTCATTGAACTACTGAAAAAAAAATGAAAACGGGCTGAAATTATCATTAACTAGGGCTAATCAAAGTACAGGAACATTTAAGGTCTATGACCTCTTCTGTTTTGTTCCTTTTTGTGGATAGTTAATGTGAACACATAAATTTAAAATTTTCTTTGGTTGATTTTTAGTGAAATCCATCACTTTCACACTGTGAAGAGGCAGCCATTTTAGTGAGTTTACTTGATGGTATATGGCCAAACAGAAGAATTGTCACAGATTTAGGGATGTTATCTACCATTCCAAAGTCCGAGGGAGTCTTCTCTTACACACAGACTGAAATAAGATCCTTTTGGTGCTTGAACAAAATGAAATGTGGCAGAGTAAAGAATTCAGTTGTTGGTGGGGTCCTTTAGTGGGATCTGTTCTTGGCCTTTGATTTCTTGGACTTTTTGTTCTGCAGTTATAGAGTTTCCATCAGTCAAAACCTGTATCTTCGCAAGAACTCAGAGGCGGTAACATAACATAAATAAGTATGAATTATAGAATAGCCTTTGGAAACCTAAATCTAAAAAATCCTTCAAAGAGCAATATGTATCTGAACATATAAAAAGTCTCCTAGAAATGCTTTGTTGGTCTGGGGTTAAGAGACTTGACCCCAAATCCATTGATGTCAGTAGGACTCCTTCCAACAACCTCATTAAAGCATTTTGACTCTAACTTTGTGTGGAAATAAAAGTGTACTCTGGTCTTGAGTGAAGAAACCACTGATTTACAGGACCAGGAAAAAATTAGATGCAGATCTCCCTTGTTTAAGCACTTACTGGCAGGCAGTCTTGGATAGGGCAATTGTCATGTTATTTTGCAATTAATTACTTACAGTCAGGGTACATGTCACTGTGGTTTCAGTTCCATTCAAAGACTTTTTTATAGACATCCAATTAGTTGTTATACTTTATCTTAGGAAAATCAGCTGCATTTGCAGTGAATTTCTGAAGAGACCTCTACAAAATGACCTGATAAATGAGAAAATAAATGTGAAAATAAATTTAATTTACCAGCTCATCTTCTTTAAGCAGAACTGCTTGTGCAGATCAGTATACTAAAAATATGTCTGAGCTTCCAGCATAAGCCACTTGTTTTAAAAACTCGTATTGAAAGGGAAGGTTACATTGTTTGTGTATATACACCACATTACATCCCACATGAATTGTAAATCTGTTCAAAGTAGTGTAGTTTAGACATATGTGAGGAGTACAATATGCTCGTGGGTGTGGAAAGAAGAGCATGCAATGAGAGGTTAGGATGATCATCTCAAATATCAGTTGTGTAAAACATTCTGAAATTGTCACAGATGAATATTTCTTCTCAGATACTGTGCCATATATACCCCAGAAGAGATCTCAAAACCTAAATGCAATATGTTTATGTCAGCTCTTGTGTGTATTCCTGTTATCTGTGCTAACACAGCACTTACAAACCTCCCTCCCTCTTGCACAGGACTTAAATAAGTTGTTAGGCACTGCTCAAATACACAACAGGCTGGTCTCTTTCCCAAACCATCTGTCTAATGTGTGGCCTATATTCATCTCATTTAATGTAGCCTTCTCTATCCAGTTTGGAAAGACTGACACAATAGAAGACAAAGAATGGTAGTCACATACAAAGACCCAAACTCCAGACACTTTCCAGCAAATCAGCAACCCTATTATTATGGGTTGAGCATTGAGTGCTTTCCCTCAGAAGGTGGGTATGCTGCGACAGGGCTGTTGCCTGGCTAATGTGCCACTTCTGTGGTTTTTTTCAGCTGTACATATTTTATTCATTCAAATGTGGAATGAAATGAATGCAGACTTTTCTTTTTCTTTTTCTTTTTCTTTTCTTTTAGAAGAAATTAAGCTATTCATTTTTGTCCAGGTCTAGAGGAAGGCAAGAAAAGGCTGATTTGAAAATTTAGTGCCCTTGAGAAAGGAGATGAATAGGCATGTTACTGGTTTGGACAGATAGGGAAAGGATGGATTTCAGGGGGTGGAAAGGAGGCGAGAGATGACAAATGACAGGGAAGTAAAAAACCATTGCAGCGTTTTTTTATGCCAACAAAGAACAAAAGTAGTCAGTGGGGTTTTGCACAGCACAAATCTGTGAGAGATAAGGTCAGCAATAACATTGACTGGCTCCAGAAGTTAAATATCAATAAATTTTCTTCCTCAGTTCTACCATAACTTGCGCACAGTCCCCAGAGAAATATCCCTTCATTTGATTTGTGAATAAGGTTTTTGTCCTGAAGATTTGAGTACAGCTTAAATGAAGGGTTTGAAACAATGCAAACAATGAAATGAATTGCAAAAAAAAAGAAGAAACAAACAAAATCGTACTCTTCTCATGCCAAAGAGCAAGACCTGTGTCTGCCACTGGTTTCTCAAGCAGTGCTGTGAGTGCAAATTTCTGTCCTGTGAGGAGTCTTATGGGTATCAGTAACTCTTGCACAGGCAAGAAGAATGAACAGCAAATGTAAAGCACTGAAGTATTTTCTGTAAACCAAGTTTCTGATATGGAGAATCTGTAACAGCATCCAGAGTAAATTATAGCTGTAGTACTGAAACTGGCGTCCATCTTCCACTCTATAATGTCAATGCAAACCAAATCAAATCCAAAGCAAGATTTTGTTAAAAAAGATCAAAGAAAAAGGAAAAGTGTTTAATGGCATTTTGCATTTGGTGATGTAAACTAAATACAAAGCACAGAGAAAGTTATCACAGATGGCAATTTTCTAGATTAAAATACCATCATTATAGCAGTTTTGACACAATATAGAGTCTTTTTCTTTAAAATGCAGCTTTAGATACCACTTAAGGAGTAAGACATCTGTAAGTAAAAGGCACTTGATGCTCTCATTTCATTAGGTTAGGATAAGAGAACCTGAAAATGAAAAGGACAGGTAGCAAATCATGTGCTTCAGATGAAGCAGAGATGGCTAGAAGGGAAGAGGTAAGACATGAAGTCATTGATTTCTACAGTCATAGTTTGGACTTTGAAATGTTCATTTATGGGATTTTCTGCCATCTCCATAAGACAGCACCTCACTTGCCTGTGTCTTCTCCAAATATATGCAGCCAACAAAAAAAAGAAACAAGTAAATCAGCACTTTGATGAGAATGATTTGACTGAACCACAGTGTGGCAGGGGAGGCTGCAGGGGAGCACTCTGCCTGTCAGAGCAAAATTCTGCATTTGTGCTCCCCCCAAATGCCTGTCATTTTATAACTCTTGTATAATTATTTTTTAAATTCTTTTGCTTTCCATGCTAAGTCCCCGTTTCCATTTGAATGGCTGGCAGCACCATGTTCTCAGTCATGAGCCACTTGAGTGAACAGCAGGCCTTTCTGCAATTACAAAGTGTTGTTTCATCCAGCAATTCATAGCAATTTATACCATAAACACACAACTTTGCTCTGCACTCTGTTCTTCTTCTGTCTCCCAGAAGGTCTCCAGCCAGCTGGTGGGGAATAGAAAAAGCTGCCAGTAAGTAAATGACAGAAGACCAAAAGCAAAGATTTTGTAGATGCCCTGGAAGATGACACATGCTCATGCAAATATTACCTGTAGAGACACCACTAGCTAAAGAAAGCTTACAGTAGAGAAAAAAGAAAGATAAATTTCATTTTGCAACCAGTTGTACGCTTGCCAATAGCACTCTCTGTCTCTGAAAAAAATACTGGGAGTAGGATCCAGTTGTCCACATACGTGTTTGAGAAACCCTAGAGAACCCCAGGTGAGCTACGCCTGCCCTTCTAGGGAGGAGTGGGTCTTCCTAGGCCCTGTGACAAACCTGCCAGCCTATGCAGGTGTCTCAGACATCTCACATGGCACCAGGTCTTGTTTGTCTCTTGATTGCTGTCATGGTGCACATCCAGCAAGCAATACAGCTGCCTGACCTAGAAATCCAAAACCACCAAAGGTGTTCCAGGGTGTAGTGGTTTGAGTTTGCACACTTGAGTTTCTGGCTAAACGCCAGCACACTGACCAGATTTTATTCAATTTTGCTGTGAGATAAGGATTAGGAGTAGGTAAAGCAGGCTCAAATTTTAAAGAATATAAAGAAAGTTTATTAACAGACCTAAAAGGAAGGGAAAAAAAAATTAAGAACCAGAACAAAACTTTCAGAACACTTCTGCTCCTCCCACCTCTCTATTTCTTTCCTAATGACAATACAAAAAGCAACACATCGACTTTCAGTCAGTTTACTAGCTCTAAATTAGTATTTTCTCAGTTCATTTAGGGAGAGAAGTTTCCTCCTATTTTACAATGTTGACTTCTCCACAAGAAAGACAGGTCTTATGGTTTTCAGCCTCACAACTAGCAGCCGCCCAGGAAAAAAAAATCTGCTTGTTGTGGAAAATCCCTCCCACACTAGTAGCCTTCCCACAGCTACTACGGTGGGTTATGATAGTTCATGGGGTATTCTTTTAAGGATGAGTGGTTCTACTACAGCAGTAAAGAAATCCCTTTTTTCCATGACTGACAACATAAGTCATATTTGACCATTCCCCGGGGCAAGGGATCTGGACTACAGCTTCTTCTTTAGTTTTGCTCAAACTTCTCGTCAGGCTGCAATTACTTCAGTATCTACTTATCTCTACACAGGTGCCTTGGTTTACTGGCTGCACTGGCTGCAAGTAGAACATCACATCCCCCTTTTGGACCATTTTCTCATATATGACAGGGAATATTTTAGCTTAGTCCCAACTATGGTTTTCACAGAAGAATTTTCAGCTTCTACAAGAAGCACTCTTCATGCTCTTTCTTCTAGGCATCGGCTCTGCTTCTCTCACTGACATTCTGAGTTTCTATGCTGTGTTTCTGTAGGTGTCCTCACTCTTTCTTTGTCTGTGCAGGGGAGGGTGGGTGTCTGCGAGTTTCATCTGGGTAATGAAAGGGCTAATTTCTTTTTTGGGCCTCTGCGACAGTCTTATGATCTCTTCCGGGTTGTTTAAAAAGTCTGAGCCGGGCTGCAGAAGCAGTCAGAGTCTCAGTAGCCTCACTCTGCGAAACCGGCCTGGCCCGGCGGGGCCGGCCTGGCCCGGGGTGATAGAGCAGGGCCCAGCCCAAGTCGGATGGAGCCGGCCGGGCCCCTGCCTGCTGTGGTTGGAATGTAATGTTTGCCGAGCTGCTTCCGAGCCGGAGAGCTCAGGCCGGGTCCTCCCCTATGCTCGGCTGCACTCCCACTTTTAAACTCCCCTTCCCGCCCCCTCCCCCCTTCCCTCTGAGGGAGGGGGGAGGGCAAGGGCCCAGTCTTACCAGACAGAGAAGCAGAGGACCTGCTTCTCTGGCAGCAACAAGACAAGAAAAAAGCTTTTTTCTCAGGTGTTTCTCTCTTAAATGTGGTTTTTTTTTTTCCTGGAGGCGGAACAACTTTTAATTGGATTATATACCTATCAATACTCAAAACTAGCTGCTCACTGGCTCTGTTTCTCAGGAAGCAAGGGCTACTGCTTCCTGCAGCATAGGTCACTTGCAAGACTGACCCTTCTTGGGCAAATCCAGGACACAGGGTATCCCAGGAAGGTGGGTATGAGAGTCATGGAGACTAACACAGAAAGGATTGATCATCTGTGGACCCTCTGTTCAGGCTGACCTTTCCCCTTGCTCTATCAAAGACATGCTGGGTCTGTGCCTTGTGGGTGCACTTGGCCACAAGGATCACTGATTTAGCCCACGGTATCTTGTGTTTTGTTCCTAAGCTCAATTCAGAGAAAAACAAAGGACTGTGGGCAGATGCAGTGTCCTGCTGGCACCTCATATCTGTTTCCAGTCTTTCTCCAGGCTTACCCTTTCTCCTCCGTCCACCACTGTGTATGACTTGCATATTCTGCAGAAACAAGGCAATTCACAGTCTCCAGGACTGTGTTCCCTCAGGAACATTTATTTAGCTCAGGTCTGCCTTGGTGCAGAAGTGGATGTGTAGCTTCTTACACCCACCCATGCAAGCAGGACTCAGAGCTATCTGTTGAGATTGCTGGGGGAGTGTCTTCCTAACTTGATTACACTTCTGTAAGAGAGCACCAAGCATCAGATTTTTTTTGTTTGTTTGTTTTCTGAAAGAATACAGGACTTTTATTCCTAGTTTGCCATAGAAAAGTTTGCCGAGGAGAAGGAACAAGAATTTGGGAACTGGAAAAACTTAAGGCATGGCCTATATATGTCCTACAGTGTCTCGTATACAAAGGGGTGTTTTGGAAGGAACTCAGGATTTTCCTTTATGCACAAAAGAACAGATTAAATTATTCCAAAGAAGACATACTATCAATGAAGGAAGAAAGTCCTTTTGCAAAACTGCAGTTGTGCATTTGTTTTTGGTTTTAGAAAGCTATGACTTTTTATTAGGTAGTTATACACTCTCTCCTACAACTGTCTTAACTAGAGAACACTTCAAGCAAATGATCAACCATGAGCATAAGAAATATTTCATGACATATGGCATGTTTGCCATAGTGGACTACCTCTCTTCTGGCAAATTAAGCAGAGACCAGGGAAATTCCTGGGTCATGCAACTCTCTATAGTAAAATTCTTGCACATGTACATTGCTGGCTCATGGTGAACCTGACCCCCACCAGGACCCCAGAGCCATTTTCTGGAAAGCTGCACTGCAGCTGATCAGCTCCCAGCATGTACTGGTGCCTGGGGGTTTTTTTGCCATTTGCCTTTGTTGAATTTCAGGAGATTCCTCCCTGGCCAGCATTCCAGCCTGTCAGGGCTGAAACTGCTGCAATGCTCACTCCTCCCAGTTTTGCATCATCTGCAAACTTTGTGAGATGCACTCTGTCCCTTCATCCAGGTCATTAATGAAGTTATTAAACAACATTTTCCCCAGTGTTGACCCCTGGGAGGCACCAATAGTGACTGGTCACTGCTTGGACTTTGTGCTGCTGATCTCAAACCTCTGAGCTCAGCAGCTCAGCCAGTTTTCAGTCCACCTCATTTATCTGTGTATCTAGTCTCTACCTCATTAATTTACATCATAAGAGTGGTATGGGAAACAGTGTTAAAAGCCTTGTTAAAAATCAAAATAAACGTTATCCACTGTTCTCTTGTCCATCAAGCTAGTCAGGTTGACAGAGAAGTCTAACAGGGAGGTCAGGAATGATTTTGTGTTCATAAAGGCTAACTAACTACTACCTTCTGGACCTTTCTCCTATTGGAAATAGTTTCAGAGTTTAACTACAGTTGCAATTGTTGCAGAATGAAGTGGTTCTGTACTTAGCAATGCTGCCTGGAAGAAGGCGATCAGTGAAATAAGGGTCAGAAACACGTTTTAGTCAATAGCACCACAACTACTGTGGAGTTTTGGGGATTCAAGAACAGGCCATTTATAGACTCCTTGACTCAGCAAAGCCAATCCTCAGCACTTGTGACAGCATTATATGTTTTCTGCTGTAAAACAATCAAGTGCAGCCTGAAAACTGGCTAGAAAACCTCACAGGAGTGGGTGCTTCTGAGTTTCCTTGTGCATGGTGGGATACACCAGCAGTCAGAACACCTTTAACCTGACAGCTTGTGGAAGCCAAGCCAAGCAGTGAGGTAGTGGTTAGTGCTCCCACAGCCAAGGCAACACAGGAAGCAAACACAAGGAATGCAGCAGTGCTTGCTAGGCAGGCTTCCTGCTATGCACAGGAAGAGTGGACACACTCAAGAGTGCTCCTCTGTCTTCTGTAGCTGACTCTGAATAACTTTTAATTATATGGGTGCTCAGTTTCCTCAAATAAAGTGTGGTGCAGACTGCAGGAAGGCAGACATGCCCTCAGCTAAGAAGGGTGTGATTTCCAATGTTTAAATGGGCATGAGTAAACAGTATGAGCTGGGCCTTGAGTGGGTAACATAGGAACAAGGATACACAGGCTTTCCTGCTGTTGAGTTTATTTTTCATGAGAGGAGCAACACTGATGATTTAATCCATCATGTCAAAAATCTTCAGGGTCAATACAGAAAGAATAGTAATTTAAATCCATCACTGACAACTGTCCATTTTCAGCTTTAGCCAACGGTGCAGCTCAGAAAACAAGAAATGGAAGCTATACTGACATGAAAGGAGATGTCTTCAGTAAAGTCCTAGTAACCACCTGCCTCTTACTAGAAAGGGCTAATATTTGTTTTCAGACAAGTGTTCACCACTCCAGTGACTAATGTAGATTTAATTTCATCACTTTCTTTAATAGCAAGTGGCTGTATTTTGCTTGCTATTGTAACATTATTAGAGTTTACTCAATAACAGAAAGACAAAATGGACTAGCTTGGAAGAGTTTGTAGGTCTAATGGGCTTGAGTTTGCTGGCAGAAGAGTCTGTAGTAACCTGCCACTTTCACTGGGTGAAAGCTGAACTATTGACTAAGATATGCCTGTTCAGAAGTCAGCTCTGTGACTACAAGGATTGCAGACAGAGCTAATAATTAGCTAGATAAAGTCATCTAAAGCCATCAGTGCTGCTATATAGACACCAGCATGGTCTAATTGCCCGAGTGTGTGCTCAGGATGTGCTCAGTATTTCCCACATCACTGCAGCTTCCTGGCTATCACCGGGACACTGTAGCTAATTCTGATGTGATCATCTGCAGTCGCAGCAGGGCTGAGAGCACAACCTGGCACAGCCATTTGCCAGCCTCGTGCTCAGCGAGGGTTTAACAGTAGACCTCCATAAAACATTTGAATACAGTGGTAAATGTTTGTGAAAACAGTAAAGAATTTTGGCTCAAAACTTCCTTAGCACACAAGTCAGTCAAGAATTACTGCTAGACAGTGCTGGGAGCCACAGAACCTACCTTCTGGTCTGGGTGCTGTGATGGTCTCTCCAAGACCTCCCTTTCCACATGTGCAAAGGAGGAATGGAATTTACTGCCACAAAACAGCTTTCGTGTACTTAATTCCCTTGAGAACTGTGAGCTCTAGAGATGCCTTGTGAAATCACCTCAGAAATAGTTTTTCTTATATAGAATATCTGAATGAAACAGTCAAGCAGGGAGATATTATCTATTTCTAGTCTGAATGTGAAGAAACAAAGGGTGTTACCCAACAGCAAATACTGATTTAACAGCAGGTAGCACTGTCAAAAATTTGACAGATGAGTATAATGAAACCAGTAGTATGTTACCCACATTTATAGAGCACTACATCATGGTAGAAAATAATCTGTTTACTGGCTATGTGATTACTTTAAGAGTGCATCTTTTCCATATGTATTCTTCTAGTTATATCACTAAAAATTATTTTCCTGCAGAGAAGATTTGTAAGGAGCAGGGCTTACTTTCATGTCTTTTCTACTTTTGTGATTCGTAACACAGTTTAAGCAGTTTTTTCTTCCAGCATTTCCTCTGTACCAAGCAACAAAGGCAGGCATGCAGAGCATGTTCAGGACAATTAGTTCGGGATGCCAAAGGGAAGTGGTGCAACATTTACAAGCTATGTATTTATATTTGGCAAAATATTTTAGACAACTTATATTAAGCATCCTTGTTAGCCTACTAGCCTTCAAAGCAAGTAAGAGCTTTTGCAGAGTAAGGTATAAACCATAGATGCAAGCTCAGGAATATCTTATCTCTCTTGCCTTCTGCAGATGACTTAGGGATGTCCCTGTCAAGTCAAAATCTTGATCATGGAATCCTCTTGAGGGGGGAAACACAAACTGAGCACATATTACCAGACATATTTCATGTTACAGAAATAGAAACAAAGATGTTTCTCAGTATCAATGTGTGTGAGTTCTCACCACATTCTGTGTTCTCAGTCTTGTCCATATTAGGCTTTTCTATTTTCAGATTGATTGTTTCTGAAAACAGAGCTTTTACAGGGCTTTGAAGTGTGTTCTCAGTCTGCAGATGGCATTCTTAATACAGCTCTAAAGGTAGAAAGTGTAAGCTGGGCTCGACAAGTACTGAAAACAGAAAAAAGAGCGCAGTTTTATGTCATGATCTAGGAACATCTTCCAGCCTTCATGGACACACAGTTCTGTATTCATGGAGTAAATTGTTCCAGCTGTACTGAAATCTGCAACAAGTTTCATACAGTGGTTCACAAATTATTTATGGATCAAACTTACCTTATGATGACAACAGACTCTGACAAAAAATAATTTCACCTTTCATTGTAAGAATAAAACAGAACTCTGCAGAAATGCACATACTACCCCATGAAAATATCCCTAATACCGTCCTAGAAATGGAGTGAAACATGCACATATCAATGCTGTGTGCACATAAAGATTGCTGGCTGTAAGAAGTATTTTAGTTCCTCTAGGACTGATATATGTCTAATTTTTTATATGCAAGATGTAATATGCTACTACAGCAGGATGTACACTACAACTTGTAAACCTCACTAGGTCCTTACAGCAAATGCACAGAGTAAAGCGAGCACACATGCACAAGGTGGTGCTGCTGGGCTGACACAGTCAATGTCCTGCTACTCCACTCACACACCATTTCGTGAGAGAAAATCCCATCCTGGGAAATCTTTCTTTGATTCTCCACTTTCTGAATACCTCACCCTTCACAAGTCAGCTGGCCAGGAAATAGTGGTCTTTTTCACAGAGATGGTGCAAGTCTGGCTTTTGTCTTTGGTTTTTCAGTATTTTTGACATTATTTTCAATCATGTCCTACACACCTGTTTCAGTGAACTAGAAATACCACACAGATCTTTCACCAAGACCTTGGTCAGAACGACATAAGGTAAAATTTCAAAGTGCCTATGTGAATGTCACAGGATGCAGGATGCATACCAAAGGTCCAAATAACCTTTTTCTTAAACAACTGAGGTGTAAATTCCTAAGCTATCTAGATACCTTTGCAAATGTTATGCAGTCTCTAATTTAACTTCATGGGATCAAAACAGAACACACCTTAAACCACATATTCTATTGAGGATGGAATTTACACTTGTGTTTTTAATAAGCAGTTAGAGAATACACATCGGAATTTAAATACAATAAAAGACTGAACAAGCAAATTTTTTTGATACAAAGTATTAATACAAGCAAATATGGAAATACAAGGTCTCACAACACAAAAATTTATGGAAATCTTGTATATGTGGGTATCCTGAATTCTTTAAGTAAAACTATGTAATGCCAACTGAATTACTTGCCATAAATTTTCAGCTGCTAAGGGTTGAGTTCTGTAGGTTTATGCTGATGTGAGCTGAAATAATTCTGGAGTTTCTTAAGACTTACACCAGTAATACAGAGAAGATAGACAAACTGTTTTGTTAGCCATTAAAACTTAAATGAAAGCATGAATTAGAATAGCAATGAAATGTGTAGAATGGCTCCTTACCTGAAAAAGAATTCTCAGCAAAATTTGAAGTACAGAGGGAATCTTGGAATACTAATTATGACCTCTAAAGTAGGGGTTTTCCTATATGATTTCCTCCGGACTGACTGTACTGGCTCTATTGCTGAGTAGTCAGTCTGCCCAGGAAACCTTTAGGTCTCTTAAGCATAGATAGTGTTTCAATAATCACAAAGTAATTAAGGTTTGCCTAAACATCAGATGGATGCAGATGACTTCTTGTTCTTTGAAGACAGAAAAGTTGCTATTCTTACAGGATGATTGCATACGCTGGCAAAACTAAATGGGCATCGCTTTGCTAGAGAACAGGCTCTGTGTTGTCTGCCATCAACTCAACACAACTTGTTTGAAAATTTTATCACAAGAGCTCTCTTCCTTAATTAGCACAGTGTGGCAGGGCAGGACACTTGCTGTGATTGTGAAGAGAGCCTCTCCTCCTTCTAAAGATTTTAACATGAGTGGTCAATTTGTGATGACATTAGTGGTGGCATAAAAATCTGCAGTAAGTCTTCAGTGTCACCAGGATTCATTAGGTAAACCACTGTTCTTATTCCTAACTCACACTCCTGATAATGAGACCAAAATCTGGATCCTAGCAACTGTATCTTGAATTTTGGTTGGCTGATTACTCAAAATATATTTCCCTCCTTCACTGTTTCTCCCCAAAACCAGATTCTCCCTGTGACAATTGTCACTTTATAGTATAATTAGAAAGACAAAAATTCCTGCTGCTTTATTTAAGCAACAGTCTCTCTTGCTTTGTGAACTACATTTACATTTTACAGAGATATTCCCTAGTAGCTTACTTGCTTCTCTGCATAGTGCCTGCCTTCATTTGTTGTCCTTGTTAAAAAACACTGTGTGTTTTTTTAAAATATTGTGTTGAGTGCTAAGTTCTCTGTTGATTCTCATTTTGAAATATTGGCACCTCTTTTTTATTTTTGAAGCAAAGAAATAGCAACAATTAAGAATTCCTTTGTATTTCCCCCAGCCTGTGCTTTTTCCCACTGTCACTGGACTTTTTACTACAATTCCTACTGTAAATTTCCATTGTAAATCCATGTACTGTAGATGGAGCTTTAAGTTTTTTCCAAGAAGAATTCCATTGACTAAGCCACAGAGATGTCCCAGTGATAGGAGAAGGAGGGGAAGACTCACAAAAGACGAGTCAGGGACTCAGGTGATGCCAGGTATGTTTGTGATTTGGATTTGTACTCTTTGTATTTGCCTCTAACAGGGTAGCACAGAAAACACAGACTCAGGAAAACCTTGTCTTTATCCTCTCTGTAATCCTCAGAAAATAATGGAAGATTGATTGGTGGTCCCCTTAGAGCAGGGAACCAAAGTATATCCCATAGAAAGGAGAGACAGCTTTGCAGCTGGTGTGTTGAAAGGAAACACACAGCCATCAAAAAGCAGAATTATAATGTAATAAGTGAAAAAGATTCCTTCAAACCACAGTCTGTGTGAAAGTGAAAGGTCAATGGCAAATTCTAATTAACATAACATTTTAAATGGGATTAGTCCTAACCATGTGTATCAGCAGCAGATGCAGTCTTGCAAAAGGAAAACTGAAATGGGCAAGAGGTTAATTATGTAGGTAGACATCACAGGAACACCTTTAGCAATATCCAAGAAACAAAAACTGCTGTGAAAAAATAAAGTTGTCCTATTCATTTAAAAGTTTCCATTTTCCAGTTTCTCCCTGTCCAGTTGAAAACAAGGTTTCTAAGCACGTTTAGCTCGACTTTACTGAAAAGCCAGAGAATCAGGAGCTGCTGTGTTCTGGGAGAGTGACAGTGATCCAGGTTACCATAGCCTGTTTTCCTCTGTATTTCCCTTCCTTCTCTATCCTCCCCCACACCCCTCACTTCCCCTGTAGGCAACAGTCCTACCCTGTGACATGTAGGAAATAAATCCACCTAGAAACCAAGAAAACTGGATTTCATTTAGGGAGGTGATTTCATGCCGAGCAGCCCTACTGCTGAACTGATACTCTGGGCACTCTAGGATGGAGAGCCAGAGCAGCACAGTGGTAAGGGAGGGCTGTATCTTGCTCATCTTTAAGATGTAGCTGAAAATACTTTGAAAGCCCAGTTTTGTCTAGCGTGGAGGTACCGAGATGAGGACATTAAGCCCTGAATTGAAATGTCTCCCAAAGCAAATGAAAACTGAGTAAGACTTTTCCCTTCTTGCCTTTTACAAGTGTCTTTGCATACACTAGAAAAACTGGATTCAGAATCGTCCTCACCCTTGGGCAGCTACATCCATATCTCTTATCCTCAAAGGAGCAGAGAGTCAGAGGCTGAATGTGGTGAATGCATCTGCCTTCTCTCCTGTGGTATCACACTACAGCTCACCTGAGTTAGAGAGAGGAAGAATATATCTGTGCTGTAGTGATGCAGGGACTGACTGAATTTCCTGCAGCCCTAGCTCTGTGAATTGCCCATGAATTTTTATTAGCCTTAAGACTGCACCAGCCCAGAGACCAGAAGCCAGTGCTCCAACAGAGCCTCATCGCAGATCAGAGCACTGAAAGATGTTTGTGTTCATGGAGCTGGGCTCTTGCAGCCCATTTCTCCAGCAGGACACTTGTGTTTGCCCTCTGCTTTCACAGCAGCAGCCCAGGCACCCCTGTCAGGTGACCTGACTTTTACTCCCAGCTCACACTGAATATGATCCACATATACAGCCAAATCTCTGCAGGGAATGCTGCAGTCATCTGGAGTGTGTAAATTTAGCTTACATCTATCTACATTATTAATAGACATTTTAATAAATTGCTGTAGCCAGCTGGAACAAGACCATCAGGTGAACAGGCTGTCTAAAACAGTATCTCTTCCCTACCTGCTGCCTTCTGTTGGGGTGCATGTATTTATCTATTTATGTCTGTAACACACTGGTAGCACTAATTAACCCTCCATAAACTATTTATAGGTGTTCCTTTTATGTAGAAGTGTCATCTGAAATGCAAACACAGGTTTATCACCCTCCACCACACTCCCGGCGTGCAACAGCCCATGCCTCAAAGTTTAGATTGGCAACTGATCTCTTTATAAGCACACCAGGGCATGAACCCCCACTTTCTTTCAAGATTATTCAAGTGACTCAGAGGTAAGTTTTCAAACCAACTCCACGGGGCTGAGAATCAAATTGGTAGTTTCTGTGTGCAGTAGGTGCATTCATTAAATGTGTCAGTGCATAATGAATTTAGGATGGTGAGAGCACTGCATTAGAGGAAGGATCTGTATAGGTCAGCCAGTGCATTATTTTAAAGGCACTTTTATCTGGAAAACCCCTACTCTTCTCAGATTTTGTAATATCATTAACAGTACCTACTGCAGCTTTATTTGCAGTTATCACTACTTTTTTTAGCTCCCACTCTTCAGCAGCAGAAAAAAATCCCACAAATTAGATCTCTCTTATTGTGAAATGTGATCTCTATGTTATTGTTACCTGTAGAATTTATGATGAAAACACATATTTTCCTCAGCATCCAAATGAGATGCAAGATCAACTTACTTCTGTTAGATATGAACATTGTGTAGAATCTTACCAATGATCCACTTTAAATCACCCTCATCTTCTGAAATCCTCTTCATTCAGACTACTGCACAAACATGACAGAAAATACAATAAAGTAATTCTGAAATCCTTCTTTGATCTACTTTCAAAGCCAGTTTGCAGTAAGTTAGATCCAAATTGATTTCAGGAGTTAATCATCAAATAGGCAGAAACGTCAGTCAATAACATGTATTAGAAAATCTTCCCAATCTAGTGGTTAAAAAGACTAAGAGTTCAGAAATACTCTCATGTCTTTAATATATGACATCGTGAATCATAAGTCATAGTTATAAATAAACTATAAATCCTACTTTTCCACTATAAATAGGGAACTTTATAACAAGAACTTTAAGTCAGGGTTTGCACAGTATTGAGTACACACCAGAAGACTGCCAGTTCCCTTTAAAAATGCTACTTCTGGTTCTGCTTTTTGTTTTTCTTCTTCAGTGCTAATTAGACAAAGTCAGCTTGTCCTTTTGATGACAAACACAGCCAGGTGGCTTTTTAACATTACCTGGTTAGTTGTCCAAAATTCAGCTATGATCACATAATTTTGAGAGTGCTTCATAGGTATTTAGATTGTTTATTTGTGTGAGTGGGTTTTGTGACCCCGTGGTTTTTTAATATACCAGCAGCATCTGCAACTGCAGCATTGTTTGGAAAAAAAAATGCAACCCACACAATGAAGTGTTATCTTAACAACAACAGACTGTGCAGTGCAACACAATGTTAAGAAAATGAGATGTCAGAGACTCCATCCAGCCACCATTGTACCAGTGAACTCAGAGCTTTAAACACCAGTCAAGATTTTGGTATGCATCTGTGAGACTATTTCTCTGGCTCAATTTTAAATAACATAAGGGTTTCTCCTTCTGCTTATGGCCTGTGTTTTGTTATCTGCCTAGCCGATAGACCAAACCTGCTCTTTTTAATGTCTACAGAGTTTCTCCCTCCCAGGGGATGGTCTAACAAAATGACATTTGCACTATCATGATATTGTATGGAATGATATGCAGTAGATTATGTAATAAGAGAAGAAATAGAAAGAAATTGTATGTTAATATCACACCCATGCTGCAGACTGGACTCTGTGGTGCTTCATGTACATCTAGTTCTTTGTAAGAAAACCAGGAAGTAGCTCCATCCTGACTACACATATTTCAAAATTTTTTATGTCAATACAGTGTGTTCAAAGTAATTTTCTTACACTTGATCTGCCATAGCACTTAGACATGGCAGATCCCAGCACTGCAGTGCCTGACACTGCCTATTTCAGCACCACAGAGTGTCCTCAGCCCTGCACTGGGTGTCCAAAGTTCACAAAATCAAATACCCCAGCTCATGGGTATATCTGGTATCCCACAAGAAGGATTTGCCTTAAACAGCAGCTAATGGAATAAATGAGAAAACTGGTTGAAACAAGAAAAGTTGCAAGGAGGAATGCAGCTCCCAGGGCTCATGAACCTACCACAGGGACTTGCGACTTTGCAACCCAAGACAAGTCTGCTCATTATGCAGCCCTGGTCACAAAACACAACTGAAAGAGACAAAAAATTTACAAAATTAACCAAAGATGTGAGGGATGCAGCAGGACCTCTGCAAGATAACGTGCAGAATCAGAACCTCACTGTCATCCATAAGCGATACCAAGGTGCCATGGTTGAACTTGACCAATGAATAAAATTATCTAAAACTTGGCAGAGCACAGCTCCTGAGGTCACACCCACACTCTTGAACTTTCCAAAGCCAGGGTTGCTACATTCAAAAATGTGCGTCCAAGGAAAAGTCCTTGGAAAACTAACTCCTTGGCTCTGTCTAGTTTGTCAGCATATCTCTTGTCCAAGTGAGCAGGCATTCAGGAAAAGCTAGTCCAAAGCTTACCCTGCTAATGCTAATCTGCTGCTGTGGAAAAGGTTGCCTCTAGTCTGAATCAGAGAAAAGGTCTGTGCAGATCCTACAGCCTGGCTGCCAGAAGACTCACATGGAAGATGAGGTTTATAGCCTCTCACTCCTTTACAGATTAATTTATTAAGACATGAGTATTAAATGTGACTATTGCATAATAAATATTTATCTTTGCTGGGGTGGGCCCCAGATCTCACCTCTCCTAGGTGGGCACTCTGACTACTCTGACTTTATGTCTTGCTAATAATAGAGACATGGACAATTCCATGCATTAAATATGCAAGCTCTAAATAGGGCTGCTGAATATAAACACATTATTTTTGAGGCACCTGAGAATGAAAGTTTAAGTCACATAAATAAGAGAGTGGGCATTAGTAGAATTTACTATTACAGTTTGTGTAATACAGTGGTTAATAACCACTCTTGAGCCACAATGAAGTTGTGACTATATTGGCATGACCTCTAAAATATGACCTCAACATTTCAAGGGATTAATGCATTCAATTTATGAATTCTTTCTGTATATGTCACACGTCCCTTTCACATCCTTGTCACTGCAAACATGCTAGCTAAATACACTCACTTTCCAGTAAGAATGTTCATTCTTGTCAATATGTTTTTGCGGGCTCAAAAAGCACTCGTTTATGCCCAAATAACTTATTCCAGATGAAGGAAAGGCCAGAAAACATCAAAAGTTAGAGTCAAGTCTCCAAGAGAGAACACTCTTTGTTTTCTCTACGTGCTAATGATTTAGCACAGCCAAGCAGTGCTCAAATGGTTTCAGACCCCGAAAAAATAAAGGTGCAGAACACAGAAAACCAAATGTTTCTTAGCACACACACATATGGCACTTTTGCCAATCTCTAAATTTTATTGCAGTGATTTACAGAACAAGAAGTAACTGTATGTCTTCTTTATAGTTTCCTATCTTTAATATAGATCTCTACTAGAACAGCTTTTCCCAAAGGTAGCTTTCCAGTGGGATGTACAGAGCTTGGATAATAATTTATCTGCTTTTTACTACATATGCAGCATGTCAGAGCTTATGGTGGGATTTGATTTGCAAGGTAATGCCTCACTGATGAGCAGTAACACCTCACTTGCAGCACAGGCAAGTTGCAGGGCTGTGGGCGACTTGCTGCACAGCTGAGAAAGGATTTCCAAATAAAACCTGCCACCTCGCTGCTCAGTGGGAAGGAGAGTCCCTGCTTCTTTTTTTTGAAGGGGAGAAAGTGTCTTGTCCCACATTTTTCTGGAGAAAGGGGGACATCCTCTCAACTTTCCCCTGTACAGGGGGAGGTCAGACTGTGCTGCCTTGGCTATGACAAGGGAGCAGGCTGATAAAAATTTCTTTGTCCTTGTGTGTCTTGCTGTGGTCAAGATTTCCTGAAGAAAAGAAATGGTCAGGCAATGTGCTCATACCTTCTATGTGCGATTCCACACCTCTATGAAATGGTGTTTCGGGACTCAATAATGGAAAAAAGTTTTAAAATCTACTCTTACAGGGTACTTAATAGAATGAGCCTTGCTTGACTAGCCAGAACCAACAGGACTGGTTTTATTATCCAGTCTATAAATGTTCATTGCCTTTCACAGTCTGGAGGACTGAAGATCAAGGGTCCAATCACAACCTCATGGAAAACATGGAATTTTGTACCTGTCATTCCAGTGTATGCTGTGGGTCACAAATATTTTGAGCTATATTTCACCAGCTTTCTGCTCTCGTGTTGCAGGCAGTGTTTCTTGGTAAATATTTGGATGAACTTTCTGAGCGTATGAGCATTCACTAGTCACTTTTTTGGAGCTTTTGCCATATCTTTAAACACAGAGTGAGGACCCCAGGTTTTAAAAGAGGAGCACTTCACAGCAAGAACATAACTGCCAGCAGCATCACTGCCAACACACGGTGTTTCCAATGCATGGCTCCTGCTATGGCTTCTATCTGATGTCCACTGTCTGGTTGATAATTTTAACACAGCCGTTCTCATGTTAATAACAAAATTCAACATAACACTGCACATTCTTGTATCCTTATTCTAACTACAGTTTGGGATACTATTCTTCTTCATTTGACTTTTAAATGCAGAGTGGTTGGGAAGTCCTCCAAGTAAATGTGTCATTTCACCCATCAGTTTAGGGACATGGTAACATCTGTTAAATTACATTGGTTTTGTTATTATTATTATTGCTATCTTCATCATCACCATCATCATCTCAAAATTGTGGATTCCTTACTGCCAATTTAAATGTCCTCCTAATCTGCATTTACCTTAAAAATGAATCACTAACAAACCTCACCACTTATTAACCTATGACATGGATTTCATTGAAAAAGCTACTCCTACCTGTGGAAGTGCTGTATTTCATGGCGTGCATCTAACCTTCATTTCTTGACAGGAAATGTCATGCTATGCAGAAATCTGTGAGATTTATATTCTATGCTCAATTTATTCAGCTGAGTGGATGTTCTAGCACATTTCAAGGAGGAGTTGTAGGATATAATGTGAAAATAATATGCTAGTTTGCAGTTAGAAGGCATCTTGTAAGGTCCCTATAGCTTCTGGTTTAGCCTTTTCGGAATATAGCAAATAGTACCATTCTTTATCGGTTTTCTGTTGTAAGTAAAAATGAAGAAAAGTGATAAGGCTTCTAATAGAGCCCAGTATATTTATTTTTAGGTACATCATTACCAAGTACATTTGTCTTTTCAAACGTGCTTTCTAACACATCTGAGAGGATACAGATGAGATCCACAGAATATATATATGCTCTGATCTCTATTACTTTAGCCAAGGATTGGAAAATTAAATAGGAATCCACTACTTTTGTGTCTTTCTGGACCTGACTTACAGATCAGGGTATTTTCATAGAATCATAAAATGATTTGGGTTGAAAGGGATCATCTTGTTCCAACCCCTCTGCCATGGGCAGGAACACTTCCCTCTAGGCTCAATGAGAGATTGCTCAATGCCCCATCCAGCCTGGCCTTTAATGCTGCCAGGGATGGGGCATCCACAGCTTCCCTGGGTAACATTCCATGAGAAGTGGGTAGAGGCGAAGGGAAAATCTGTGTCCTGTGGTGTCCAATTAGACACATAAGAACCCATTCACATGGATGTTCTTCCTTTCAGATTTCTGCAACAGCAAAGGCCAAAGCCTTCCTTGTTCTCAGTCACCTGCACAAGCCCATTTGCTACAACTGCTCTTATTTGTTACCCTAGAAAGGGCTGTGCTGATTACTCAGGCATTAGGAGGAGTCCCTCTACAGGAAATGTGGGTACTGGCCCTTATCTTGATAGCTGTGATATTCAGGGCTGTCAGTGACCTGTCAATCATAACAACACTGATAGATTTGAGGTTATTGTTAGAAATAGCTCTTTGGGTAGATTTGACCTTGCAAAGCAATGGTATGGATCTTCCCTGATTAGCTGACGCCATGCAAAGGACAATTTACTCTGGCGTAGTTGATATTGGGACATTGATGCAATGATTAAATGCAAATTCTAAGCATGAGAAAGATTTCAGATGTAATTTTTGAGTGATATTCATCTACCGTGGTATCCATGAGCAGTCAGGTAGGTTCATACAACACTCTTCTGCAATTCTCTGCAAATCAGTGTGCTTAGTCAGCCTGAATAATTAGAAACATCAAGCTTTGTCCAGTCTTTGCCAGGTGAACTCAAAATAGCTCTTAAAAGCACATTTCCTTAATTAAAATATTTCCTAGTTAAACACTAAATATTTGCAGGTCTTATCAGACTCCAGTATAAATATTAATGAGGTGTAAGTTTTGACCACACAGAATTTCAGAAAGTGGTTGTGACTTTCAAATTACCCAGTGCACTATCTGGTACACAATACTGATGTATTCATCTGCAGACGCTCATCCTGGGTTTGCAAAGTTATTTCTGCACCTGTCAAACCTTTAGAGGCTTAGACCATATGAGCTCATATTATATACATCTTTCATCTTCTTACTCAGCCTCACCTTAAGCCTGTTACTGCAATGCAAGGTTAGTGTGCTGTCTCAAGATTACTTTTCATGATCTGTTCAAAATAAAATGCAAAATCCTGAATCCAAAAATTTTCTAAGAGAATTGACTTAAAATTAAAAACACTCAAACACATAAAATCATGGAGTTCTCTGAATTCATTAACTTTCCAAGTTTCTAAGGCATCATATATCTGTTACCTGTTTTCCTACTGTTTCAAAGATGTCTGGAGTATAAAATCTACACTGTGGAAAGCCCATTATAGGAGAAATTACTTTGGTTGATGAGAAAGCCCTTCTGCCTGGATTCTCTGTTTTGTTTTGTTGTGTTTGTTTTTTCCCAAGACTTGTAAAGAGAAGAGAGCAGGCTGCAGTCACAATCTGGTGGATGTTGTCACCTCATCTGATATTTTTTCCATTCAGTGAAGGAAATAAAAATAAAATGGTGAAAACATGCAAACCTGATGTTGTATAGCAGCAATCCTGTTTGCAGAAGAGTTTTATTCCAGAGTGCTGTACGATTCACACCAGCGCTTCCTGGGGTGGTGTTAGCTCACTCATTTGGTCATGGGGCAATTATGTTCCCATGAAATTCCACACTACCACATTAGATACTGAGCATCATGTGCCACTGAAAACATGCTTTGCGTTTTCTCAGGTGCTGGATAAGTCCAACATAGATATACGGGTTTGACAATGTCCACCATGCACAAAAGGAGCTGCAGGGTGACTTTTGGCACCCCATGGCAGACACCCCACTCTCCCTTCCAACTCCACCATTTCAAGTGTGCCCCCTCTCTGCACTTCTTTCTGGGATTCCCTCCACATATTGCTTCCTTAATCCTGCACCTCCTGGAAGGGAAGTCCTGCTGAGCTTCCCTGCCCTCCCAGAGAAATGATTAAATAAATTTCTCAAATGATCGGTTTGTTTTTCTCTTTAGCCTGACGAGATTAAAACTCATAATTTTTTAGTTAAGCTGTCCTAGCAGTCCACTGACTGGAGATTTCTGTGGAATGTCAGATCCCAGCAAGTTACTTACCTTTTGGTGTTTGGACATTTTGTCAAAAAAAAGACGCATGCAAATGGGGAGAAACAAATGCAAATTGTTGAAATGAACATTAGAAGTAAGTATGAAAATGTCCAGAACTCTGCTTTTTTTCACTTTTTTTAGTGCTCATCCAACAAAAGATTTATGTCTGTTTTCAAGAACAAGATGAATCCTTTATATCATATTCTGGCCATAGCCAACTGTTCAACTTTGTGAGAGCAAAAACTACTTTTCAAGCAGCTTCACCTTCCACATCTCCAACCTCCTAACCTACAGTAGCTTGACAGTGTTATGTGTATTATTTAAAAAGATTAAACCACCTAAAAAGTACAGCTTAAAATTACATGGCTCTAAAATTCTTACAAAATTGTAAAATATAATGATAAAATATAGCATAAATTTTTAAAAAATGAACTTTCCACTGAACCTTGGCACAGACACCAGACATCTCAGAAGGATGCAAGAAGGTGTGAATGTTGTCCCCAGACTCACAAACCACATACATGTCACACATAGATTTGAGGTGCAGTAATCCTTGTATACTTTCCATGCCCAAATCAAATGCATGGTTACTTTAGCTAACCTTCCAGTGAAAGGCTTAACCTCCAATTCCTGTATGTTTTCCCTGAGATGGGAGTCATGGGTTGGTTCAAGGCATGTTTAGTAACTTCAGACATGGAAGCTAGAAAAGGTAGAGATTCTTTTCTGAGCAGCAATGCATCCCCAGGTAGATGTCTCTTGGCTCCCAGCAGCACCTGATTGCAAAAGGCTTTTGCAAGTCAGAGGTGATTGTGACAAATATGTCACTGAGACAGCATCTTGAGAAAGTACCTGCCAAGTGAAAAAGCATTTGCCTATATGAAAATTCCCTCACTGCTGTTTTGGATGCTCACCCAGGTGTATCTGTACCTGTGCAGCTTTATTGGAAAGTGATCTTCTTATATTTTGTATCTTGAATTCTAAGGAGAGATTCACAGGATCATTCCTGCTGGGAGGGTCTTTGAAGGCTAGGTAGTCCAACTCTCTGCTCATGATGGTAAAACTGAGATCAGATTTCTGAGAGGCTTGTCCTGTCATGTTTTGACAGTCTCTGTGGAGAAGATCCATGCAAATTATCTGGGTAGTATCTGGCAATCCTTGTGGTGCAAAACGCTTCTTCCCCAATCTTCAAAATGACTGGGGAAACCCAATCAGGTTTTCCCTTGCTGCAATTTGTGCTCACTGCCTCTTGTTCCACCACCAAGCAGAGTCTGCCTCAATCTTGTCTCTAATCTCCCATTAGAGAGTTAAAGGCAGCAGCAAGACCTTCCCATACCCCTCACTCTTCTCTTAGGAAGACGCAACAAACCCAACTCTCCCAGGTGCTCTGATAATCACAGATTTCTACTGTCCTAAAAACAGAAACCTCCACTGAAATACCTTGGCTGCAGTCAGCAGCTGAGCACGGCAACACACTGTGTCCCCACAGCAGCTGTAATTTCTGCTCAGCACTGTCTTCCTTTAAGCAAGATGTTACTGCAGTCAATGGATGTTTCTCTGGAGGATAAAAAGTGGAAATAATTCAGCTGTGCTAAAACCAAGCAACAAACAAGATAAAAAGAAGGTATAAACAAAAAAGAAATATCCAGCTGTCATTGGGCATAGTCAGCTCCAGATGAGGTCTCTGTCAGGTCAATGCTTCAGGCTCAAGTCTGCCAAATGTTTACACCTTAGATGTGTGTATGTCCTGTAGTGAAGCAGAGAGGTGTAATTGAACATGATTTGGATTTGCCAGGGTGGGAGGAAGCCTCCCATTCCAGGTGCATCCATAGCCCAACTGTGAATGGTTTATCAGTGTATTTGCTGCTGTGCAGGGAAAAATGATAAATTAGAACCCTGGCAACCTCAGGGACTCCTTTAGCTTTCCTGTTCAAACATACACACACACACACATACACACCCCCACTCCCTTGTCAGACTTTCTGCCCTATTTTCTTCCACAGACACAAGGGCAAGGATTCGAGGCAGTTTGGAATCCAGTAATGACTTCTTGGTGCTTAGACTGGGTTTATATTTCTGTCTGTGGACACGGATGATGGCTGTTCTGTGCCTCAGCTCTGCCTAGAATCTGAGGCTGCTGGAAAAGGAAAAGGAAGGGTTGGCACAGCTGCCAGTTACAACAGTGCCTGCTCACCTCAGAAAAGCCAGGCAGAGGAAATGTAATCATGTCCCTTTTCTTTAGCATCACGAGGAGTTGCTGCCTTTAACATAGAGGAAGCTGTGTCTGCCAGGGTATCTTTACCATCCTCCAAGGGCTGGCAAAGTAGGGCTTTGCCTTCTGACATGTCTGGAAGTAGGAGCCTGCAACATGTATTTGACATTCAGTATTGAGAAACAGCTATTTTAACAGTGATAGCAGTAAGAATCCCTTAATACTAAAAATCAGACAAGTTAAGTCAGCACTCAGAGCTCTTGAGTGACGAGGGAGAATCACAAAACTCTGTCCCCCTCCTGGATGCCCCACCATGGTCCATGTCTGGCAGCAACCCCTTGCTCCCAGCCTGTCCCTAGACCCAGCAGAGCTGGCTGCCTCTGCCCCATGGCCAGGAGCCCGTGGGCTCTGCTGCTCTCCCAGGGGCTCAGCAGGCTTGGCAGTCCCAAGCAACCATTGTCAAGAGGACCAGCTGTCCAGGAGCCAGGACATTTCCTCTTGAAATTTTAGGAAGGGTTTCACTAGGGTTTTTTCTTGAAGATTTGTCTACAGGGCTCTAATTTGAAACAGGAGGCATTGATTTTTGGCACTTTTTTGTTTTGGTTTCTTTTTCAGTTTCTAGCCAGCCTTTATTCAGGACTGAATTTCTATCAAGTAATGAATAATAGAGTGAGACAATGTGTTTTGCTGTCATTTTTATGAGCGAATTCCATATAGCCAGCAACAGAGTATCTGAATGTTAATGCATCCTTCAAATCTTCAAATCTGATTTTCCACTAATAATCTGTGTCACCTCCTTAATCAAGCATGTAACATTTTAATGTCTTATTTTAATCTAGAGTATAAAATAAGCAGAAAGCACCAAGACAGTAATTGCCATACATGAGAGAGTATGAAACTACCTTTGAGAGCAAATACCTCTCATTTCTGCCCTCCCATGCTGCAATGTGCATCTCCATTTTATGCCACAAGGAACAGTGAGATCATCAAATTAGTACAGTGTATTAACATGGCCAGAAATGGACCTGTGTCACATCCAAGTGCAGGAATGCCAGTGTCTATTTTCCAGACAAATCTTCCATGCTGAACAAGCATGCAGTCCTGGCCAGTGCAGGTGCAGGACTCACCCTTTGGCAGTTCCTGGATATATCTTTTTGTGATCAGTGACACGTCCCTCTAAATGTCTGGGCAAAATAATCCTGACAGTCACCTTCTGTATTGGTTTTTTCCCTCTCTTTCAGGCTATAAAGCAATTTAGTGGGAATTCTTCTGAAGTGTTGTAATGGTGATTTTCAATGACGCCCGTCTAGAAAAGGGCCAAGTTTTTATGTAGGAACCAAAGAAGATTTTCAAGAATGCCTATGCTTCACACTCTCCAAGGTGCCCATGGGAATTAGGCGTCCAAGGCCCTTAGCACTTGGAAAGTGAGGCTTTGGTTTCACTCAACTTTGCAAAACTTTAAAACATATTCATTTAAATGTATTTTCCTCCATTATCCCAACTCCAGTCTCTAACCTCCAAATGACACCTGGGCATTCCTTGGCACAAGAGATTTGCAAGTTTATTTTTTTCTAAATAGTTTTCGAAAGGACATCTGATATTATCCTCTTTTCAGTCACATCTTTCACTAATTCATCCATTCTCTTCTGCAATGTTTCATGACTACTGGCTTGAATTTCACTATGTGAAATCTTGCCTTTGCTGCACTCAAAGATAATTTTTTTGACTTGCAGATATCAAGATTTCAGTCAGTGTATCTATTTGACACTTGACCCAACCTCAGCTGGGCTTCTCAGATGCTATCAATGTTTTCAGCTACTGTTCCATGATCCTCAGATTGGAAGAGAAGCAGGACTAAGAGGTGTATAAATCTCCACAGTCAGGTTGCTTTGAAGAATCACAAGCATACAATCCACACCTGAGCGTTGCCGTTTTGAAATGGGAAAGTTCACATTCAGAGCTGGATCACTGAGAATGACTTGCCTGTATTTCACGCCTGGCTTTCATTCAAAAAGGTGCTATGCTAGTATTTGCAATAAAGCATTATTATTATTTATATAGCCCAAGTGCTTAAAAACACTGCTCACCGAGGAGGGCTCTACAGTGATAAATGCTGCACAAAGAAAGATAGGAAAGAGCTTAGATCTAGCCCAAGGACTTTGTAACATGGGAGAAGTGATAATATAGAAACGTAGACAGTCTGGAGAATACTAAGATAAATAAATCAATATTGGTCAGCATATCAGACAATAATCCTAGAACACTGGTGGCCTAAAATATATCAAGCATTTCTGAGTAGTTCCAGACACAACAAACAATTAAGGAGGGATTTCTAGGAGAATGCTGTTGGCTTGGCACAAAGAGAGCATCCCACAGCTGGAAAGTTGTGTAAGTAAAAGAAAGAAGTATTGTTTAAAAATGTAATAATAACAATAATAATAACTGAATTAGAGAAGCTCAGGTATGGAAACCATCTTCTTAATTCTCAATGAGAGATGACAGAGAAGTGAGGTAGGCCAGAAGGGACCTTTAACTGTGGGCAAAAATGCTGTTCTCTGTGTCTGAGAAAAAGCTGCAGGAAATGGGGCATGGCCCCCTCAACAGAAGCTGTGATTTGGTTCTGGCTCTTGCCCAGGTCCTGCCTAAGCCTGGCAGCCTTGACCTCATCCCTTATCTCCTGTCCTGTTCATTCCCAGCCCAACATGTCAGCCCTGCCTCAGTCCTCTGCACCTTGGCAGATACCAGTGGTTGGACAACAAGGTCAAAATACGGTGTAAGATTATTTTTGCAACCACATTTCTGTGTGCATAGACAGAGCAAGGATGGGATGTAAGAGCACGTGGAGCATTCTGCAGATGTGGGGAAAGGAGAGCAGCATTGGCCACATGGGTGGGCACCTGCAGCCAGGTTCAGATGGTTTGCAACAATGTTGAAATAAAGCTGAGAGTAAGAACCTCAGGGGAGGTTTGGCTTACAGAAGTTAGCAGATAACAGGATTACCTACTGGTGATATAATAACAGAGAAAGAAATTGTGGAGGAGGACTTAGGAGGAAGGGGACAGAGGCTGGGTTTAGCCACATTGAGCAAGAGCTGGTAATTGAACTGCCAAAGGATCAGAGGGACAAACACTGGAGATGTTCTTCAGGCATGTGAAGGCAAGTCTAAAGCTGAGGTTTGGCGATCAGACTATCAGTAAGCTACAAAACATGATTTATATCCAGGAAAAGTTCTTGAAAAATTAATTATATCTCTTCACTAGAGATCAAATAATTCCATTATTCCCCACAAGTAAATTATCTTGCTGGAATTAACTTTCTGTATTGACTGTTCTTTCTTCTGAGAATAGAAACACATGTATTCAAGCAGTTTTTATTTCAATGAAAATGTATTACCTACATCAAAATGAGGTTCTGTACTCATGTCCTGCTGTTACCAATTTCTGTCTCAACAGTTGCTCATCTGATCCTCATCTTTTTATTTTCCTAAATTCGGTGAGCAGAGAGGATCAAATGTGTGTTTGATTGATAGCATTTTGCTCACTAGAAGAAAGTCAGATTATACCTTGTTTATTAGACTTGGTTTCAAATGAAAAGTGTATTTTAGTATCCATAGCCTCAGTAGACAAACTGCTGTGGCTTGCTTTCCTCTGAGTTAGTAGAATTGTAAAATAATAAAACAGATCAGGCTAGAAGGAACTTCGGATATCATTTGATCCAGACTTTCATGGGATGGAAGCCTAGATGATATTATCTATTGCCCTGTCCAAATGCATCCTGAAAACCTCCAGTGACAGGGTCTCTACCACTTCCCTGGGGTGGTTGTCCAGTAAATGATTGTTCTCAATGTAAAAAGATTCTTTCTTACATTGAGGTGGAACCTTCCCCTGGGTGACTTGTACTATTGCCCCTTCTCTTCTCCATGTGGTTCCTTGTGTATAGAGATCCTCCATCTTACATGTGGTCACCCAATTACCAGAATTCTGTAGCTGTATTTAATAGGAAAGCAAAGAAAATTAAACTCTTATTCTTATATTAATCCATTTTGCAAAGAAGCAAGGTGTTTCTTTCCTTGTTAGGAATTTTAATATGTTTCATCTAGGTACTTTATACTTTACAAATTTTCTGGGAAAAAACATTTTGGAAAATCACTGCATGGCTCTTAAAAATACTTTGCTTCACATTCTTAAGTGGATGAATTATGGTTGATTCCTATTGAGGAAACGTTTTACCTGGATTTGTACAGTTACTTCAGAAGTAGGCACTGGCATTTGCTTTGAAACATTACCTTCATATTTTTTAAATAATATATTACTCCAGATTTTTAATTGTTAGTATCTGTCAGCAGACAGATATTCACAGACATTTAATTATAATCTGAATTTCTTACCTCCTCAAGGGAGTGTAAAGTGAATTCAATAATATTTCTTATATGAACCAGTTACCATTACACAGGATGATTTCTGGTCCAGGCATTTATTTAGGATTTGTCATTTTCTGAAAACAGGAAGAAAGGGTAAAATATTAAATGCTGATAGAAGATATTCAGACAAGATGATATTCAGATAAGATGAAATTCTTGAAATTTCATTTTTAGCGTACAAAGGATGTGTGAAATTGTCATCTTATCCTGCTCCCTCTACCTCCCAAAGCACAAAGTAAACAGATATTTTACAAGTAACTATTCACAGATGGGAAAATGCCAAAATCTATCAGCTAACAGGCAAGGCCAAAGGGTAAATCTTCTGTAAGTATTTCACCATTTAAACATTGCAGTGACTAGAAGGCACTGCTGAAGGTTCCTACCAGGTCTTGTGAATCATGTTTCCATCCAGTCACCCCCAGTACAAGTGGTGGAGTCCATTGCAGCAGCACGTTCATGCCTCACGTGTGTGCCTGCTGATCCCAGAGTGAAGGTGTGATGGGTCACAGGGAGCTGTGCTGCCACCCCTGGGCTGGGCTGATTGTTATGGGGCAGTGCTGGATACTGCTGGTGCCAACAGGATAAGAAAAACAAGAAGCTCATCATTCAGATGAATCAAGCCTGCTCTGCTGTCCACCCTATGTATTTTTGCCAGTTATCAGAAAGATCAGAGATCATTTTCAAACTGGTACAGGTCTGGGAATGGCAAACACGTGATGAGGATATGGGCATTATACAGGTAAGTGGATGTTTAAGGCATCACTATGCATTAAATCATCAAACACTTAGTGAAATAATTTAGAATACACAGAACCATTTCACTGAGGGTATGTGTGGGTGTGCATAAATAAATCATAAAATTATAGGAAGATTAATTTTGGAAGGAGTCTCCTGGGGTGAACAAGTCCATCTGCCTGCTTAAAGCAGGGCCAACTTCAAAGTTATGTCAGGCTGCTTAGAGCCTTCTCCAAGTGAGGTATGCAAATCTTCAGGGATGGAGATGACATAGCTCCACTGCGCAAGCTGTTTCAGTGTTAAGCTGTTGTAAACATTTTTCTCCTTATACCCAGACAGAACTTTCTCTTGTCACAACCTGTGTTGCCTTTTCACCGTCCACCATCATGTGGCCTGTTCAAGAGGTAGAAGACTGTAACCATTCCCCTCTCTCAGCCTGCTCTATTTTCTAAACTACACAAACCCATTTCCCTCAGCCTCTTCTCACACATGGTGTGCTCCTGTTCCCAGCCAGTCTGCTGTGGGATTCTGTTCAGTGTGATGACACACAGAGATTGCCTAGGAAGGCACTGTGGTGAGGGCACCTGGAGTTCCTGCTGCTGGAGAGTGAAGCTCCACTTGTTATTTGTGGTTGTGCTAACACCTTTTCTTTGCCCAACTACATGTGTAAAGGGAACTTGGGCAGGAGGTGAGGTGCTGTGCTGAGGTGTGAGGCAACGACCTGGAAGGTGGCACCCATAGTGCTCACGTTCACTCTCTGCAGCCACAGGACACTGTGAAAAGCACATCCCCTGTCTCCGAAGGGTGTCCTGATCAGAGAGTGTGCTGAGCACAGCATCCAGCCTACTGTGAATTTCAGTCTGTCATTTACTCAGCACAACAGGTGCCTGATTTGAGACAGCCCAAATTCTATCTGATGAGACACAACATCCTATTTCAGTTAAAGCTGAATCTGGGGATGTTAATACCAAACATATTAATTCAATTTAATTATATTTTGAATTTCTTACCTCCTCAAGGGAGTGTAAAGTGAATCCAATTACAATTCCTACATGGGCCAGTTGTCGTGACACAGGGTGACTTCCGGTCCAGGCATGTATTTGGGGTTTGTAGTTCTCTGAGGAGGGGAAGAAAGGGAAAAATATAAACTGCTGATAGAAGAATATACTAAGAACTGCATTATGAACATGTTTCAGGTCCTTTTACAAACCAGAGAGGGGTTTTCTTGTCCTCTGAATTTAAGATTAAAACAGACTGATAACAATATTGATCCATCTTCCACTCCTATTCTCAAAATACACTCCCTCCATACAAAGTTAACACAGAAATTAACCTGCAGTGAGATCTATCGCTGACCTTAGGTATATAATGGATATAGAAAAGCTTAAAAATTTCCTGACAAGTCAGCTTTGGCTATTTTTTAAATCTTGCTGTGCTTCTCTGCAATTCCTGGCATAAGTGACCCCTTTAAGTATTCTGAGACTGAAGTGGAAGATGACTACTCTTTATCTGGAGAAGGCAATTTGGTATGGGTCACTCCAGTCTCTGTACATGACATCCATGACACAGATGCCACCCATTCCATCCTGTCTTCAGACTGGATAAAGCATGTCTGTTGCTGCAGAGAACAGAGGACACATCCCAGAGTGACTGGCACAGATAGAGGGGAATGGATGAGCTATCTAAGCCCAGACATCTAATTCAGGCAGCTCTAGGGTATCTGGGACATCTCTGCTAGGCTGGCAGATATGGCACAGGACGTTCACAGTCCCTTTGATAGTCTGGAGTGGCAGGCACAGACCTCCCTGGACGTGTGATCTCAGGTGTCATGTGGTCTCATACAGCATCTCAGGTGGCATTGGACACCTTGGTGTAGGCAGCTGAATCTTGTTCTGTGCAGCACACAACTCACAGACCACAGCATTTACTCAGGTGTCACACGCTGTTGTTCTGCTTGGGTGTCAAGCAGTGTTGATCTGCTGGAGGGTTGGAAAGATTTGCACAGGGATCTGGACAGGCTTGATCGACAGGCTGAGGCCAGTTGTATGAGGTTTAATAAAGCCAAATGCCAGGTCCTGCACTTCAGTCACAACGACCCCATGCAGTGCTACAGGCTGGGTCAGAGTGGCTGGAAAGCTGCCTGGTAAAAAAGGACTTGGGGCTACTGGTCGACAGCCACTGAGCCAGTGTGTGCCCAGGTGGCCAAGAAGGCCAGTGACATCCTGACTTGGACCAGAAATTGTGTGACCAACAGGACCAGGGCAGTGATTGTCCCCCTGTACTTGGCAGTGATGAGGCCACACCTCAAATCTTGTCTCCAATTCTGGGTCCTTCAGTACAAGGGAGACACTGAGGTGCTGGAGCATGAGCTTGTCCAGAGAAGGGCAAGGGAGCTGGTGAAGGGTCAGGAGCACAAGTCTGATTTGAAGCAGCTGAGAGAGCTGGGGATGTTTAGCCTGGAGAAAAGGGGGCTCAGGGGAGACCTTATCACTCTACAACCACCTGAAAGGAGGTTGTAGCAAGGCGGGGTTCGGTCTCTTCTCCCAAGTAACAAGTGATAGAGTGAGAGAAAATGGCCTCAGATTGTGCTAGGGGCGGTTTTGAGTGCATATTAAGAAAGTTTCCTTCACCAAAAGGGTGAAAAGTGTTAAACATGGTAATGGACTGTCCAGGGAAATGGTTGAGTCGCTGTCCCTGGACATGTTCAAAAGATGTGTAGATGTGGCACTTAGGGACAAGGTGGACTTGGCAGTGCTTGGTTAATGGTTGAGTTCATTGGATGCAGTCTGTGCACTGGAGTCACTGTCTGTGTCTCTGTGCCAGTGGACATTTGTCGGAGATGGCAAAAAATCTCTGACTTGTGCAGAGCGAATATCAGTTGAAAGCCAAAGAGAAGAAAAACAGTCATTGCTGCTGGTGTGAGTTTTCTGTGACTCTTGATCCTTATAGATAACTTCAAAACCTGATGCTGCCTGAACACGTCTGCTCCATTGCCAATACTGAATTGACAGATCTTGACCTTCTTTAATCCTTTAGGTTTAACTTTATTTACAGTTCATTTAAATTTAATGGCTTCAGGCAACCATGAGCAGTCATGCCTTACTCTCTTTAGAGTTTTTGTTATGTGCAAGGACTCTGTCTCCCACTGTTATGAGCCTTCCAATCCCAAAGGCTCCTCAGAAGGATCACGAGTTTTGACTTCCGTCAGAGCCACTCATTGTAGCCACAGTCTGGAAAAACACAAAGTAGCTCCAACCAATTTAGCTTGCACAGATCTGTGTTTGTTTTTTTAATGGACTCTCAAGCTTGACTACTCATCCTTGTCATTGACTATACATGAATAATACATCTTGCTTGAACTAGGTGAGATGAATTCCCAGCTGCATTCAGTCATCATCTACCTGCCTCATGCCTTGGAATATAAAACATGCCCATTTATTTTCAACTATTCAGGACCAAGAACAATACATTTAATGTGTAGAGACTGGTGATTCATTTGCCCTGATTGCCTATATTAATGGAGATGGGGGTTGTCACTACTAAATAAAGTATTGTTGGCTGAGAGGGAAGTCAATGCCAAAGCCATCTTGTATCAATAGAACTTGAAATATTGCTATTAGGCCTTCAATCCTCAGGCTGATGCCTAAGCTTTTTATATATTTTTCATATATTTGTAGCTTTGTAGATTGCTAATGCATGGCTGTAGCTCCAATACTTTCCTACCCTTTTCCCCTAGATTTTAAAACAATAAGCTGACCAACCCTGTAATACATTCCTGAAATACTGTTTGGTCTTATTGTCAGGAAGAGGGCCTGCAAGAAGAACTGTTTCTTACCAACCAGAATCTGAGAAGTCATAGCAAGAAGAGGGGCAGAGAAGCCCTTGGACCAACTCCAAGGGGTTGACCCAGGTTACTGGGGCAACTGAATCTTCTATTGGATGTACCGGTTAGATATCCTAATTAATTAACCTTATAAAATTGTAGAAGTCCAGTGCTGGGTGTGCCCATTGCCACTGGGACACCTGGAAGCTTCCAATAAAGGTCTGCTTTTTACTTTGCTATTCTAACACTGTTTCAAGGGCTTTTTTTCTCTTTTGATTTTAGGCAACAGGGCACATAAAAGACTGTATGAAAAGCCTACAGCCTGAACCTTCCTGGGATGGCTCATCAGCATCAGGGTCCAGCTCCTCAGAGGTAATCCCTTGTGCCACTCCCCAGGTGTATCTGATTTGGGATATTCTGAGTATTGTACACACCAGCTTGTGCACCATGTGGTGTGTGTGAATACATGTGCTGCTTTGGGCTACATGGGACTACATTGATATATTCAATCAGTGTGTGTGTATCCACATATTTCCATGACAGAGAGAGGTTACTGAAGGGAGTGCAAGAGTAATACTAGAAATCAATCCCCTCTGACAAAGAGAAAAGGGTGATGCAATGCTTCTGTCCTTTCAGGGATACATTGGGAGGTGTGATGGAAACCCAGGAATCACCTATTCTTTCAGTTCCTCTGCAGCTTTCAGTTTGTCTTTCTTTGGTACAGATCAATAAGGGTGTTTTCAGAGCAAGAAGGTCCCTGCCTTTATAAGTTTTCTGCACTTTTCTGTTACTTTTCTGACTTGGTAGTGGTAGGTTCATAGCATATTTCGTTTGCTGCTAAATGGGATGGAGACAGTATTTTGAAGTCCTCTAATTTATTACAGAGGACAGTCTTACAAGCAGCAACTACAAAAGATATCAGCGAAGCTGCTGTCACAGCATCTTCTCTCAAACCCTGGCATAAGCTGGGGCTAGAGCCTTTGAAATGTTAGAGAAAAGGTACAACAGCTCACGGGACCCAGGAAATTGCCAAAATAACACCAAAAGAAAGGCTATAGTCCTCACAGGGTAGGTCTCAAATCTGGCTAGAAGTGCTCTGTTTTTGCCTGTATTCATGACCTGCAAGTTGCATGGTGGGCATGTCAGAGGAAAATTGACCATCATAAATTGAGTATTGCAATGATGGGGGATGAATGAACAAGAGGAATGGATGAATTCTTGAGAAAAATATTTCCTATTGGGATGTGATGACAGCCGGCAGTGGGCACAAACCCCTGCATGGCACCCAGCTCTCCCTGGTCTGGAGAGGACTTTCTACTCAAATAACAGCAAAGGAGAGAAAAACCCTGACTGATTACTTAAAAGCAGGAAGACGATTTCATTGTGAATAATTTGCAGTTCACAGCACTGCTTTGCACAGCAGGGGCAGCTCTGAGGGAGCCCACATGCCGGGCTGCACCGCCCTGGGAGCGCAGGGGACACGGGTGCCATGGCAGAGGCAAGGTCAGCTGTGATGGATGCAGAGAAAGCTGGAAATGGTCCCTTGGCTGTGATGCCCCAGCGTGGCTTGGCTTCTTCTGGAGCAGTGAGGACATCTGTGGTGTGAGCCCGGCCTGTGGCTGGGATAAGTTGGAGCCCATGAACAGGGCAGCTCCACTGCATAGGTCCAAGCCAGTAATACCCCATTTCTCAGCCAGGATTCCTTCCTCACTGACAGGATCCCATCAACAAAACACAGTAACTGGGAAGACGGTGGTGGCAGGCAAGGAGGGAAGGCTTTCCAGCAGAACAGCAGAGACATTTTCCAGATGGCTGTGCTGCTAGCAGACCTGCAAGTTGAAAATCTGACTGCCTTAGCATCACTGCCAAACAAACACTTCCAGGCTGTCAATAAGTGAGGAGGTGGAACCTGTAAGAATATTGACCCCATTCCCCTGTGGGCAGTGATTCCCCCATCCATGCCTGTGTCCTATTGACTCTGGAGCACCTGCCAAGTCAGACACTGAACAGTTTGGGGGGTTTCTTTCTACTCATCCTTTGCATCATCTCGTTCTTCTCAAAAGATACTTCATGTGGGGAATCACTAGAGGCATTTTTGTGAACTTTATGGATGATAGCATTATTCACCCACTCCAAGCTTGGAGCCCCTTTTCAGTAGCTCAATGCAAGTGCTCATTATTTTCACAGGCTCTGCCAGTTATCTAACAGCAGAGAACTCTTTCATCTTCAAGGATCTCAATTTGTTGTGAGATCAAAGGTATTTCAACTTCAAATTAAGAACATTCGTTACTAACACTTTCTAAGTAATGTAGGTTCAGGAAAACTTTTCCAGTGAAAATAACTTGACCAGTTTATGTACTGAGTTGCCACATAAGAGGTTTCAACCAGTGTTAACAGACTTCTAAAATCTCTGAATCCCTTGATCTGATCTATCTGGACCCAGTTGACAAATAGAATAATGTTGTTGTTTGGTGTTATGCTTGCAGGCCATTTTCTTAGTAATGCTGGTGTTATTGTATGCTTAGTGCTGGAAAGTTCTGCCTCTACAAGAGAATGAATTTCAGCACAAATTAATGTGATTTCTGTAATAACAGCTAATGAGATCTGACAAAGCAAAACCAAAATGCAGAGATGACAGGAGGAAGGGTGTCTGAAATAAATTTCAGTGCGATAGTCACACTCACTTAGGCTTTCAGTGGAATAAATTTGTGCAGCATTGTTTGTTCCAGTGGCTAAACTGCTGTACTGGGCATAGCTGCCACAAAGTGAGCTCTCTATACGCTGTACTGCATTGTGAAAGGTGGATGCATTCAAAGGAAAAGTTTCACTTAGATAAAATTAAATTGAATTTATGCAGACCCCAGCTGAAAAAAGGTATTTATAGGAGAAAATGCTGTAAAACATATCAGAGTTTGTGAAAAAGAGATAAGTGGTACAAAGCCTATTTTTCTATGGAAGGCCATGTATATGCAGTCCATAGAAATTAATTGTTTAGATTGAAAGGGGAAGTGTTTGACACTGGTGTGGGATTTCCCAACGTGCAACACACAGACTCTGGGGAGGTGATCCCAGGTCCCTCACCTGGCCTCAAAAATCACTCCAGAGTATCACATTTGTCTTAAGCCATTGCCCAAAGATTGCTGATATTTCCTGATGTGTTATTCACACAAAATGCTCCACTTTTGTTGCTAATGCATCATGATGCTAACTCCACAATGTTACCAGGTTGGCTAACTCCATACTTTGGAGCTCAGTGAGTTTATAAGTCCTTACTGGAGTAGTTCTCCTCCAAAGGCAGGCTTTTGTTCTGGAGAATAAAAGATAGACCACAGGGTTTAAAAACACTTATCATTAAATAATCCTTAATATCATCATCTAGGTGGGGCCTTGAGAAGAAAAACAAACATTTCAGAGAAGAGAAATTACTTCCCAGTGCCAACCAGTTGCTGGGAACACAGCAATGGAAGACATCTTCCCCTTGTATAATCAATACACCAGGCGGTGTCTATACCTTCAAGTATGTGCATATACAATAGTAAATATTACCATATAAAGGTGCCCATGGACCATATATGATTGCTATCCTTTTTTGAGAGAACATGTCACAAGTTATTAAGTTTACTTTTGATTATTGCCAGCACTTACTAGACCTATAGGGAGAAAAAAAAAAAAAGAAACAAGAAGTATTTTAGAGTCTTCCTCAAAATTGTAAGTGTTACCGTAGTTTCCTCAGTTTTTCCTTCATAGTAGCAATGTTTGAGTACCTAGCTCTGACTGTCACAAGAACAGAATATTAAAGGATCTTTTTTGCTTTAAATCAGCAGATAATTATTTTGGCAGTGGGCTACCTGGTTACAGTGCAAGAAAACTATTTCTAAAGCTATACAGTGTTTTAGAGGAAAAAGAGGCAAACCAGTGTTGTATGTTTGGTGCTTCAATGTCTCCTGTCTGGATGAGTCATGTGAAGTACACTGAGTATTTGCCCTAGTGAATGGGGACAGGAGTTCAGGTCATCCGAGTCCTGGCCCAGGCTGTGCCACAGGATCATTCCTCACCTTGTCATGACCTTTGACTTCCACATTCTCTCTTCCATTCAACTCCAGTGGGAATTTCCTCTGAATAGGAACCAACGACAACATGTCAGTTCAATGTTCAGCAAAATAAACTTTTCAGTCCCAGCGACCCAGAGCTGTTTTTCATATTGCAAAAGCACAGCATCACATCTCAATTGTGCAGCCACCCAACCTGACAGCCTTCAGGACCAGGGACCTATGGAAGAATGCCTGGCTCATTGACTTGGGCTGGTGAATCTGTTTCCTTTTGTCTGTGCCCAGGATGACATTATCATAGCAGATTTTATCTGCTCATCAGTGCTGGAGGATTCAGGTGCTCCTGTTCCCATAGATCTTAGTGTTCTCTGATTTGGACACAGCAGAAATGCAGACATGGCTTCAAGCAGATCAGAAAAACCCAAGTGCATACAGAAACCTTTCTACCAGAAAGCATCCTTTATCCCAGGCATGTCAGAAGCTCAGTACTAGACTCAATTAAGCAGTCTTCCAAATCATCTGTCAGTGGTAGGAACCCAGAGCAGCTGGATGCTCTATTTAATTGAAGTTATCTGGGGAAGCAGTACTCCTTTAGGGGTGCATTTTTCTCCTTAAGAAGTCAAGGAACCAAATATTGTTTATGGATACGTCAGCAGGTTTTTATAGACATCCTTTGAGAATAGTCAGCCTAATTTATGACATTTCCACAGCTACCTTATTAGGAGGTTGTGAATCCATATCTGCATTCATCTTGGAGTAAAGACGCCTTTATCTCCATCCCTCACTAGCCTCAGGAGTAATGCCACTGGAGTCAATTGAATTGCAACTGTGTAAAGCCAGCATAAGCAAAGCCAAGCACAGAATGCAAAACAGCATGACTCACTAGCTGGGGGAGCAGAGGGATGTGCTGGGTGTAAAAACTAGTAAGGAATGAAGAGCCATGAGGAGATTCCCAAAGCAGTTTGGGTGGCAGGAGCAGCTTGCTCTAGAGCAGAGCAAATTGACCAGAAAGGAGCCCTGTCCTATGGCAGCTTCTGGTGCTCAGTGACCTTGCTGGGAGCGGGCTGGGGGTCCCTGCATCAGCCACTGTCATGGATGTGCCACAATAGGAAAGTATGAGGGAGAGTGAACTAAGCTTCTCTCCATGCTGGGATTCAGGACTTGGCTATTTTTTCAGTTTTATCGATGTGTCCAGAATGAATGATAAGACAAAGCACATTCCAGTCTTTAGGGCGTCTTTTTTTAAGTATCTGCCAGAGTTTCTTCTGACCTAGAAAGTGAAAAAGAACAAAACAGAACTGGCAATCCCCACTGCACAAGACCATCATTTAGTTGAAAGTATCTCTGTTCTCAGGCATTCAGCTGAGAATAATAATATATGAAGTAAGAGAAATAGGGAGAAAACACAGCTTCTCACATCTTTCACTATATGAAACTCTGACATTTGCACTACATTTTTAATTAACCGGTTTTCAAATATTTATGTTTAATGCCATGTCTGGATTTTGGAACAGCTCATTTTAAAATGAGCCTCAAATTACCTCATAAAAGAAATAGTGATGTAATATAAATTCTGCATTTCCCTGAAAGTTCTCTGTAATTTCAGGGGAAAAAAACCTCCAAACATGTTCTCTTGAAATATGTAAAAATTGTTTGCTTTTGGAAGGCAGAAACCCCCTCTGCTTATTAAGGGACCTTGTAGAAGCACTTAGTGCACATGCTCCATGATGGATTATGCCACTGCACTAGAGCATTATCAGTTCCATGGCATTCTGATAATGGTTTAGTACTGTAAGTCACTAGCACTAAAGTGCTGATTTTCCTTTTTGAAAATGAAGGTATGATATATTGCTCCAAAATGTGGTACCAGGAAGGATATACTAGTTACAATTGAAAGTATGTGAGGAAGAAAGCCCTTCATGCTGTGCTAGTATTTTCTCATATATCTTTAACTTCCTGTTCTAGGAAGCCTCTGTAAATTGCCAGCTTCCCTGAAGATATAAGCATATAATAGAGCTAAATCAGGGAAGAAAATATGTTATTGCTCTTAGCTGGCATGGTTCATGTATGTTACAGCAAAGTAAGGAGTTTGAAAAAAAATTACCATTGCCTGTATATGAAAAAAAATCCATTGATTTACATGTGATCATTTCACAATCAGTACTGTATATTTAAGAGAAAACACTGTGGTTGCCTGCACTGAGTGGCTGCCTTTCATGGATGAGTTGGCTGTCTTTAACTTGTCTGAAATGATGGGATGAGGTGGCTTCAGCAGCACCACGTTGTCCTGCCACTGGCTTCTTGCCCAGGAGAGCACACCTCCCCTCTGTGTTGTTCGCTTTCTGTACCAGAGACTTTTAGTTTCAGCGCCTTTCATCTCCAGACAGACTTCAGCAGCTCGGTTTTCATCCGGGTTGATTTGCATTAAAAGCTACAACCTATCAGCCTTTATATAGTAAAAAGTTCTGTGGGACAGTGCAACTAACTTTGTTGAGCTATGTGTTTTCATAGGAGGCTTCCCCCTGAAGAGTTAACACAGCAAAACTATTGGGAAGACTGATCAGCTTCCCAAAGTGTTTTTTTAATGGCTAAGACACATGATGAGTAACTGGGAAAGTGTTATCCTGTAGTAACCTGTATTGGGCTATATGCTGATCTCATGCTGCTGAGGAATAACCTGAGGAATAACAGGGGATCCAAACTCAGATCTGTTTTCTCAAAAAGGTACAAGCACAATGCTGTAAAATTCAAGTCTGGCCCTCTTCCTTCAAGCTGGAGGTGATTCTGAAGGCACACCTTCCCTGCAGCTGAGGAAACGGGAAATGTCTTTTAGGAAGAACTAACAAAAGTTGCTGGCACTCTGTGTGTGTGTGTAGCTGCAGCCTGACCAGTGACTGGCAACTAGATTTTTTACCAGATGGAGGAGAAGGGAATAATTTTATCACTAGCCCTGTTTAGCACAAAATCATACCTGGTTGTTCCTGTAGGGAGAATATGAATGAGCTGTGGATTCAGAGTCCAGTTTAGCCAATGCAATGTGCAACCAGGTGAGATTTCTGTGTTATTGGATAAAAGATGTGACACAGTGCATCTAGACAGATAGCAGAAGTGTAGGTAGAGAAATGAACTCTACCATGGATGGCAAAAACAAGGGAACCAGCACTGTTTAGTAGTAGACAGCTAATGTGCCATGGTCCCTGGGCTACAACAGGCATTAGATGTAAGCTGATGGAAGAGCTTCCCTTCTGTCTGAATCAAGAAGAATTTAAGGACTTATTTCCTTCTGGAGTCTGGACTGGAGAACAGTGCTGCTGCCACAAGGGCTGAGCAAAAAGTGTCTTGGGGAGAATGGCATGAACCTCTTCAAGCCTCGGATGTGGAAGTTTGGGCACTGCATGGATGACACCATGTGCAGGGAAGCAGAGTGGTCACCAAGAGAGGAATGGGCAAAGAACTTGGAGAGGACCCAAAGGGCTTTTCCAGGCACAGGCTGCAGAGGCTGACTCAGACTTGAGGAGCAAGGAAACTGTCCTGGCTTGGTTCAGTCATGCTCAGGGGAAAGGACAGGATTTTGTAAAATAAAATACTTCCTCAGGACATCCCTTAGTGCTGTTAACGTCCCTAAAGAATCAGATGGGACACACAACAGAAGTCAATAAGCTGCAGAATCATAGAACTTGGTAAATCTTGTACATTTTAGCAACAATTACAATATTAGCTTTTGTGTTTTCTAGACGTGTCCTTGATGCCACAGCTTCTGAAACTACTTAAGCACTGGCTGCCATGATAACAGACAGACTGTTATGCAACTTGACAAAGAATTTAGGTGTCAGATTTTAGTTTGTATTAATTGACTGTGTTCTATGAAAATTAATGGAACTGCACAGCTTTGCACAACTTGAAGGTGTTGCCCATTAGTTTCAGTTTTTAAACAGAAAGAACAGTGCTCTGGTGTGAAAAAATATCATACATGGGCTTTTTCTTATTGCTTTCTAGTATTTTAGAAATATATGGTAAGGAAAAAGTGATTTGTAGAATAACCGAGATTATTTATGTACTCCAGCATTAAAGATTTGACAGTACTGGGAAATGCCTTTTTTTCTATAGTAATCCAAATAGGTGTCTTAAGTCTTAAGGGAGAAAAAAACCCATGAATTATCCCATGCAAGTCCAATTATGCAATGAAGTTCCTCTGTTTGGCATAACAGATAAATAGGAGTTTTAAACTTAGCTGTGTGCACAGATCCCTTTTACCAGTGCAAGGAGCTAATCAGGGAAGCCATAGGGACCCTTTCCCTTTCTCAGTGAGTTTCTTAATGAAGAGTTATATTTCCAGGACCAAGTTTATTTCAAACACTGTTGGTATCTTCCTGTGCATACTGATAACTTGCCAAGACAATTTGCTTTGATGTTGCACAAGGAGAAATATGGTCCACAAGGAGGAAGAGTTTCATAGTGTGCAGCTCAGCAATACCATACTTGTACATGCCTTACTCTGTACAAAACCTTCTTTTCAAAAACTTGCTATGTTCCTCACACATTTTCCCTATGCCAAGAATCAAAATGTTCTGAAACAGTGCTCTGGTAACACAAAAAAAGTATGTGCAAGCCCTGAGCACTACTTATGGGTCTTATGGAAAAGATTGTGAAATTCTTCAAAAAATGCATATATCTTATATTTCAGGGGTTTGTGTGCAGCAAATTTAGCTGACAAAGAAGTAAGCTAAAACACTAGTCACAAGGAAATTTTGTTCCCCAAAGTATAAAAATATATTCGATATGGGAGCATATATGTCATAGATCTTTCTACCCTGATAATTCAATATTATTTTCCTATGTAGATTTTAGGAGAGTGTATTAAAGAGTTTGCATCTGCCTACCAACTTTCTACTCTGTTTCAAAATAATCTGGTATGATGCCACAGAAGAACACCCTATCATACCTATATTTCACAGGAGACAACCTGGCAGGGTGGCATAAATTAGAATCAAGACCTCTTTGAAATGCCAGCTAGCTGTTCTTTTTATCCAGATCAGTGGAAGAGTCTAATTAATTTGGCAGAATTCTTGTGTCCTCGATTACAACATCTGCTCTGCTGTGGAATGATCCAACACAACCATCTGTCTTTCACCATGCAAAGCAAGTGGCTGAGGGAAGATTTAATATTTTTCGACAGCAAAGGTTAGAAATGAACACAATATCAAATTTAAAGCCGTGTTCTTCAGACCGTCAAGGTTAACTACTGGAGTTATGCATAGACCAGCGGATTGGATTGGGGAGAGGTGCTCAGTGCCAGCACGTCATTAGAGAAGGATGAGCAGCAAAGGCACTCTATTGGAGCTCACAGGGTTCATTACAATTTTTGTCCCAACTAGCTAATCAGCATAAATCCCAATATTATGCCTGAGGCATTCCTTTTTGAGGCTCTCTCAGGCAGAGTATAATCTTCCAATCCTAAATGCAGTCTTCACTTTGAAATTTGCCATCAGCTCAACATCAATGAAAACAGCAGGGGGAAAAAACTTCCTTCTCTCCATCATGACAGCCATGCCAGCAAAACCGACAATGTATATCGAATTATGCAGGCAGACAAGTAGTTCTGTCAGCTTAAATATCCTTGTTTTGAGGGACAGCTTTACATTTACCAGTTTAGGGGGATCCTCCTGTGGCTGTCAGGGTTGCATTACCCAGCAGAGCTGCACATCCCTGCAGAGAACGTGCCTGAGAGATGAGCCTGTGACCTTCAGAACTGTGTCCTTCTCCAGCAGGCTTTGCTTTGGCTCCCTCACAGCCAGGTGTGAGTGGCCAGGTGTGCAGTTTAGTAGCCCCTGTCAGAATGAACGTGTGCTTAGTTCTTCTTTTAGAGGCACAAACGCTGGTTTTCAGGAGCTATCAAGCATTTCCAGTGGGAAAGTGTTGCTTGCACTCTGTCTGGAACATTTTTATTGTAAAATTTCTGGTGCAAAATACCTCTCTGACTGACATGAAAACTTCTGCAATCTGTAGGGCTAACGTGGGGTGGATCCATTCATTTCACTGGTAGGAAATGCTGACTGCTCAAAGGGCAGCAGCATCCCAGACAGGTGTTCTGCAATCGTTCCGTGACTTGCAGCCCCAGCTGTGCACTGGTTATTAGCCATATGGAAACTGCACCTCCTTCTGCCTGTCCACTAAAGGTAAACAGAGGCTTTAGCAATAGAGCCTACCATTAATAAGTGTCTTCTTACCACGTGAGACTGATGACAGCCAACTGCGAAGACACTGTGCTGTGATGCCAAAAGAGGTAAATTTGGGTTTAAGAGAAAGCAATCCAGCACTGTTCACTGGTGTACCCATACCTACCATAAACTACTGATATGGAAGGGCAGCCTGTGGCCTCTTTTGTCCATAGATTCAGTATTGCAACCTGTTCTGCAGGAATATAGATCCTGTATCCTCCTCTAATTTTTTTTTGGTCACATTCAATTTGCAACAGTTCAAAGTTTTATCCATGTAGCTCATTGAACTTTTTCCATCAATCTCATTTTATTTCTTCTCATTTCACAGTTGTGCCTCTCTGTATTTTACTCTCTTATGTTGTGAGAGTTCTTTGGTTTTGCTTTGGTTTTTGGAGTTTTTGTTTATTTATTTATTTGGCTTCTAAGGAGTGCCAGTGGTTTTTCTCAGTGGCTGTATTGGAAGCAGCACAAGGAGACGAAGGCAGCAGCCTGCCGTGGTGTGTTCGCTGAAAGCCACTGAGTTTATTTGCTATTCAGTCCCCCACTTTCATATATGTTGGCTCCAAAACAGCTGTTCTATCTGCCAATTGCTGCTGCCCAGACTGAAGAGGGAGACTATCTGGCATAAACTGTACCTTCCTAATCACATCATAGATGTCATCCAAAGCCCATTGAATGCAGTTCCTATTAACTTCACTGGTCTGCAGGGAACATGGCAAGGTCTTCACTCTCAACAGCAAGAGATAGTGTACATGTACCCCCTATATACTCAGCCTCATTTTTCTCAACCTCTTCCTCTTCCCAAAGTGGGGAGACTGCACAGACCTTGCTGCTTGTTAAAGCTCTGAGTTTACAATCTGTGGTAATTTGTTTGGCCTGAAAGGTAGCTACAGTAGATGTGTTAATGGGAACATGCTCCTTTTATTCCCTTCATCCCCAATGCCTCTGTAAAGCTGTGGTTTGCACAGACTTTAATTAGAAAAGAGGAATTTTGCATGCTCTCCAGCTGAGCTTTCTTGGATTTATTGTCATTTTAGCTTTTATTTTTATGGAATTTGTAGCAAAACAAATTGGTGTAATCCTCCAATCCAAAATAGATATAATCCTCCAAACCAAAAGGGAATGTAGTAATGGAAAGAGAGCTATGATAAAAATAACCCTCTTCACTCTGGCAAATATCTCCATCATTCAACAGAAGCTACCTGCTGTCATGAAGACCAAAATCCCTTATTTCCACAGCACTATTTTGGTTTCTTGAGTTTCAGAGTTTGCTAAAACTGATTGAATGACACATTTTATCTATTTTTTTTATTTAATTTTTAAAAAAAGTAATAACATTGGTTTCAATCTAGAGTTCAGGGTCATTGCTGACAGCCACAGACTTCAGCAAGAATTGGGCTTAGCTGTTTTCATTCTGAGATAATGAAAATCCCCCTTCTCCCATATGATCATTGGTCTTCAACATCAAGCTGCCTCTGTGAAGGGTCTGATGTCTGCATCAGTGACCCATCTGGCAAGAATGAAAGGGCTTCATTAAGGGACATCATCTGTCAGGTGACATGCCAAAGCCACAACTCAGAGATTTCTTGTGGCCAATGTCAATTCTGTACACTGCCAGTTCAAATACACATCCTGCTCGGGGTGTGGGTGATGCACATCGACACCTGGCATATGGCAACAAAGCTTCTGCATCTCCAGGGAAGGAAAGGTGAAAACATTTTTGTCAGCTATGGTGGAGGTAGATCAGAACTGTTGGGACAAGATACTGTAGCACAGAAACAATGTGAATTAACTTGTTTTTTGAATGGGGACAACAGACCTAGGTTTAGGCACAGAGGTTAAATCTTGCTTAACAAAATTGGCCGTTGCAGTGGGGCTTAGCAAAAATTTAGTCATCTAGGCTAAATAAACCCCTTTAACCACTGTGTGTCATGGTGCACACACTCACACACAGAGGCATCCATCTATCTACCTTGCAACCCTGGGTACTTGATATCCCAAGTTCACATGAAGAGTGTCCTCTGTCCCAACACCCCAAAGCATGTAGGCTGAACTTCTGGGTGTGGGAGCTGAGCCTACTTTGGTTAGGAATGACTTTGGTCATAGTGTAACACGCCTCACAAATCCTGCAGTCACCAGACTATTATGTGAGAGATCATTGCTAATACAGATTTATTCTCAGGTAGTCACTTATTCCCCTTTCATCTGCTCTGGATCCTGAGAACCTGGTGGCCACAGATGGTGACCTGGGCGTATGTATATACTTACTTTAGATATGAGGGGCTTTGGTGTCACTAGAGAGACATCAGCTCTCCTAACTGATGGTAAGTGTCTGGATCACCTACAGTAAGGCTACACCCTAAATCCTAGATATTGTACCACTGCTGCTGCTGCCAAGCTGGGAACCGACAAGACCTGAATTTGCATTTAGAACAGCCAATGGTTTTTTTTACAGTCCCACAGAATCAATAACAACAACAGGCCTGTGCTATTAGTACTAGCTCTGGCTGGGTCTCAGGCAGGTGGAGGAGTCCAGCTCATTGTTGGGGGTGAATAGCTTCTGGCTGTGAGCAGTCCAGGGAATCTGCACCATTGGTATGCCCAAAGTGAAGGTAGGGGATAGAGTGAGGATGATGGCTAGAAAAAAGGTGGATAAGTAATTTTGGTGCTGGACTCTGAATGGTCTGCAGGCCTACTACAAGAGCTGCTACCAGCAGTGTAAATGATCTGTTCAGCTTTAAGAAGGGGATGGAGATAAGGCAGTGACCCAGTGACAAGTGTCAAAATTAGAGATTAAGCTACCATGAAATGATGACATAAATTTGTTGATCAACCAGTAACATTTTACGATGTTTGGAAGGGATTACTTGCACAAACAAATTACTTACATTTAGATATCTGGTGAAGTCATACCCAACGTTCAAGTCAGACAGCATTTGAGTAAAAGCTTAGATTAGTTTAGCCTTAGGGGCAGCAGGGCCGGAAAACTTTTTGATAGACTTTGAATGCCCTGCAGAGACAAGGTGATGTAGGACAATGACAAATACAATTAGCTTTTGGCTGATTCCAAGATGGGCTATGACTAAGACTGGAGCTGGGACTATATCAGCATCCCCATCCTGCTTTTAGGCAGTAGAAGTCTGCAGGAGGATGTTGGCAGGTCATGCCAAAGTGATTGAATCACTTGGGTTTCTGAGAATGCCTGCCACTGGTCTCTAATATTAAAAGTAGCTTTTATTTGGGACTAGATTAGGCTCTGGGCTAGAGAAAATATAAAACTAGGTTTGCAGCTGGATTACCATGGAAAATGGAAGATTAGTAAAGCTAGGATGAGGTGTGGTGTGGGTGAATTAAATGATGTTAACAAGAGTCACTGGAGTCTTAAAGAACAGGTCAGAGAAGGTATTTAAGAGTACATGTAGTGATAAAAGGGCTGAGCCACCAGATTTGTCACTGAGTTTTCCAGAGACAGATGGAAAGAGGTTTGTGTTAGGTTGGTTTAATGAAAGGTCAGCCTTATATCTTTACATCTGAAGTTAGGACTAGAGGAAGATTTTTTAATGGCAAAGACAGAAGATGCAGGGTTATATTTGGGCTCTACATTGTCCATTAGTATGTCTGGGCTTAAAAAAAAAATTATTGTAGAGAGTAATTTTCTTCTTTTTTTTTTTTTTTTTTTTGACAAGGATCGCCAGACTCTGATGTTAGAGGAAAGGTTAGATTTAGCTTTAAAAGCAAAGGTTTACAACAGCAGACTTGAAGAACGCAGTTTATAGCTTGCTCCCAAGAGAAGTGATTGTCTGCAGTGAGATTCTTTCTGAGTGAATGACTTCATAGTCATTGCAGCAGGTTGTTAGGTTTTGGGAGAGCAAAGGTAAAGGAATAAGATTTGCTACTGTTACGTGGCATGGCAGGTATTGACGGGCAAAAATGGCATCAGCTTAGCACTGAAGATAGTCACTGGAGTGTAAAGGATAGGGTTGGTTTAGGGTGAAGACTTACCAGAAAGGTTGTTATCAGCAGGGGAATTGTGAAATGCAAAGCTGGATGCTAAATGTGGGTGATGGTGAGATGAACAAACATCCAGAATCTGCTAGAGGCCACTGGGTTGTCGCTGGCCGCTTGACCGCCCAGCTGGTCAATGGCCGACAGTGTCCTCGTGTGCCCGGATCTCGCGTGGCACCAGCGCGTGTGCAGCGGCACGGCAATGCTTTTAGCCTTCGCGCGACAGCTCCGAGGCTGGTTGATATTTCCAAAGCCCAGGCTGGGGCTAGCAGCAGCTGATGATGAGAATGCGACGCAGAGACAGCAAAAAGATCAAGGAGGACCCGCCCGTGGTGTAAATCCAAGAGTTTATTCCATGCCCTGGAGGGGGCAGGGGAACTCGCAGCAAGGACGGGAACCACAAAACGAGCCCCGAAATAACTGTTGCACCAGGTTTTAAGGGGGGGGGGG
>VZTJ01006516.1:50650-81252 GCA_013397795.1 Orthonyx spaldingii
TATCTAAACCATCTATGAGGAGAAAGGGGAGGGGACGGTACCTAGCTGGACAGCAGCCCACGGCGGGAGACTGCCTCAACCTGCCTACCTCTCAGGGCTCACTGTCCCAAGAGGTATCATCTACCCAATCTGCAATCCCCACTGAAAAGGCAGGTTGAGCTGCAGCCTCGAACGCCACGGGTGACTCAGCCGGTGGATCCCCCACCAGCTGGGTGACCGCAACACTGGGTTAAAATGAGGACCAGTTGCAGTAGGACCAATGGTATAGAAATACTTTTGAAGCTGTTGGATTCACAATAGATAGATTTTTAAAGTTTTAATATTTGAAAAAAGGTTAGGATTCAGTTTTATTGCTGTTAGGGATTCCTAGAGCATTAATTAGGATATATTACATATGGGTTTATTACAAATGAGGTTAAAAAGCAAGGTGGTTTAGTGTGTGCTGAGTACCTCACACTACCCAAAGGCTACAATCCCAAATAAAACCTACACTAAGACTAACCATGGGACTTTGTTAACTAACCTGCTCAACCTCTTCCACTTCTATCCTGAGTGGAGTCTAAAGACTTACTAAATCTTTATCCAGGGTGTCCAGAGACCTATTGTAAGCCTTACAGTGTCAAGGATTTTGAAAAGAACTCAGAGTAACAAGTCTGAAAGACTTGCTTGATTTTTTTTCTGGTGGAATTCTGAAAGGTTGGTTGACCAATGATGTCAACTTGTCTTATTTTTTTTAACAGTGTTTCAAAGATACTGAGCCTGGAGCCTTCAATGATTTATGGCTATGTTTCTCATTTCAGTCCATGGAGATTATAGCACTGCTTTTTTATGAGAACATTTGAAACTAGTACTGCTATTACCAGGCATGGGAAATACGTCTTGACTTTTGTGGGATTTAGGTCAGCACTCAGGATAAAAGGACTTGAAGAACAATTTCCTTCATGACTCCTCAAACTCTGGCAATATAACAAATGGAATAGTGTTGGGCTTGAGTTTGCCAACCAAAGAGTAATGTTGCAAGATTTCAAAATGGGGAAACAGGGTTCAGTACGACGGTGCTGAGTCAGATTTGGGTGTATACCTGAAGGCTGTGGTTAAGGGCATCCTTTGAGCAAGTGTACACAGAAAAGCAATTCTGGTTGTTTAACGTTGTTCAGCCCATTTCAGGCAGACCGGGGGGTTAGGTTCCTGTGGCTCATCATAGAAACTTTATTTTAGGGTGAGACAGAGTTCAGATTCATATTTAGAATTGGTTTTGTTTAAACAGAACACATCAATACTTTTTAGTGGCAAGAATGAATAGTGTTTTGGTAACCTGGTGTTGACCATAATCTTGGTTTTGCAGTTAGGTTTTGATTTAGGACTTGAGGTGTGCTACTAACCCTTGATGGCATCATGTCACATACTGCCCTGACAATCTTGGAGGACAAGCTCCTGAACACTACCCCTAACCCTGACTTGAGTCCAGTGGATCTGCAGGTCTGGGCTGATACAGCAATACAATTTACTCTTCAGTTTTCTCTTGCCCTTATAGCTTTTTCCCTCCCCTCCTGCAAAGTCTAAAAATAAGGCTAAACCTTATACCTCAATTTTCCCAATTTTAGCCCTAATCCCAAAGATGACTCCATCACAAGATCCCTACAGATCCACTTCTACTGCAGAGCTGCTCATCAGCCGTTCTTCCCCTCCAGCACCAAACTTCACTCTGGCTTTGCAGGACTTCCTAAACTGAATAGCTGTATGGTATTATTGCTATCCATACTAAACCCAACCCTAAACCTAAATTCAAACCTAACCCATGTCATATATGCAATAGATTCACGTCTGCTGCACTGGGCACATTAGGATTTCATATCAAATCTAGATTTTGACATGCACTTATTATTTCTCCTTATTCTCCTTCCCCATCGGTGGTAATATGGGATAGGTTGTCAAAACCAGATTGTGGCAAAACCCTGAATATAGATAAGCAGGGGTCTAGTAGGCCAGATCTGTAACAGAAAAAAAAAAAAATCAGAAATAGCCATGGAGCCTTCCACCTTTCTTATAAATTGAAAGTTAGGAAAGGTGCTGGTCCCTGTTTGAGTTCCAGTGATTTTTTGGTGCCTAATTCTCTTGGAGACAATACTTTCTTTCTGCCTGATAAAGATTGGATGTTGAGCAGACACAGAGTCCAGCCTGTGAGGAACAACTCAGTAGCCACATGGATGCAAATGTGACATACAGTATCTAAGTCCCAGCATCCCATGTTAACTTCAGGTAATATAGTGAAGGACAGGATGGGAAGAAAAAAGGTGAAGCAGGAAGAGAAACAGAAACCTTCTGAGTCCCACTGGTTCAACAACACTAGGATATTTCAGCTCAGTCCAGTGTTTTGCTCATATCCAAAGATGTGAGGTGAAGCTAGTGGGCATTTCCATGGTGCAGTGCTTGAACAAGGTTGGTGACATTATTTTGAAAATATTGTTCTTTCTCCCATAATAGAAAGGGGAGAAGCTTTGAAAGAGAAGCGACATCAGCCTTGCTGCACATCTTGCTGAGATGTTCCAGGCGGTGTTAGATGGCTGCAATTGATAACACAGCCTTTTCTGTACATGAGTTAATATATTTTTTTGGAAGTGCAGAGGATGTAGAGAAAAACTCACATTAACTCATGTCAAAGATGAGAGGATTTGGGGTGAGAATTGGTGCAAAACCTAGGTTAGGTTTCCTAAGAAAGGCAGCCTTTCCAAAAAGAATGCATGAAAACTTTCTGTCCATCCTGTTTTGGTAGTAGATAAGTCTTGAATGTCGACTTCTTTGTGTTACACCATCCTGAAAATCCTTACTCCCTTATTCTGCATGGATAACCAACACCAAAACTTTCATTTCCATGCTCCTTCCCCAAAATATAATTTGTATTGTAAAGATCTATAACTAATCCCTTAAGACAAAAGCAGGAATTGATTTGGGGGGTCCTGTTGTAGGCATCCTATTAGATAACACTTAAGAAAGCCCGTTGACTTTCAACAGAAGGGGAACCAGTTCAAGGATATAAATGAAGGATGTGCTGCTGCTATTATCTAACCTGGATTCTTGTTTCCCAGGTCAAGAATAAGGAATAAGAGGTTGAATCATTGTTCACATTGCCTGTTGTCTGTTGAGAAATAGACCTAGGGCCTGTATAATTTAGCAAAATATTTCAATTTTCATCTTTTTTACCCAATTTTGGGGACAAATGACTGCTGCACAGCTAATGTGGAGAATATTCAAGAAAAAGCTACTTAAGTACTCTCCCTGATATGCAATTTTAGAAAGCCCAGAGGCAGTCCCTGTGAACTGGAGACCAGGTGCACGCATGGCTGGAGTGCATGGCAGCCTTGGGGTGTTGAAGGAATATGTAAGATACCAAGAGGGACTGCTTTTCTGTATCTTTCAAACAGAAACTCTCACTGCTCACTGCAACACATGACAAAGACCTCTTCTTAATCCAGTTCATATGCAGGAGGATTCCAGGTGGATATTTCCTTTCCCTTGAGATGCTTTGCATTTTCTGTTCTCTTGCTAATTTATGGTTTTGAAACAAAGGATGTATTTTTTTCTGCACATCTCAGACAGGAAACAATGCTTGTGAGGAGTCAGAGAAAATATCTCTGGAGGATAAGGCATCCTCCTCTCCCCTTGTGGCCCTTGTAGCAGACTGTGCTGAGGGATGGTGAGGGATGCTGCTGTTCTGGCTGCTGCTGCAGTGATAAGCCCTACATATACACAGTTCTCCTGGTTCATGGAAGTGTGTGTCTTCCTCAGGGATGCTGGGAGGCACCAGCAGTACACCCTGCACACCCCAGCATCTCTCTGCTACCTCAGACAAAAGCATTTTACAGACAAACCAGAGTGCCTTTTCCTACTGGTGGTTTTAAGCTGCTGCACACCACCTCAGCTCCTGCATGGTGGGAAGCCAAATAATTCATTAAACAATTAATGTAAGTTTGACACTCTTGGGAGAAACACTGTAATTAATTGTGAGTAATGTAACTGTTATGCTACAGGGGAGAAATTAGGAATGTTTTGTCGCTTAGTGTAAAGAATTATCAGAGGGCAGCTTATTACCATACTAACTACTGTCATTTAGTCATGAAGTCACAAACTGTCTGCAACATGATTTAGATATTTTCCGCTGTAATGCACCAATCCCACTCTCCAGATGCCAAATACTGTTTTGAAATTTTTTAGATTAAATTCTTCAGAAGTCCTCAGATGACATTATCATTGAGACTCTGTCTGACATAGTTTTCTCAAGATGACAAGCTACTTTAATGACATATTGTCTGACTAGGAGAACTGATCAGAGTTCAATTCTATAAAAGGGACACGTTCAGGTATTGGGACAATTACTGTACATGAACAGGCATTACTCACTCCCCACCTTTTCTGGATTTACTGCTGCACGGATACTTAGGTAAAGACATGGATATTTAATCACATCCACAGTACCTTTCATTGCAATGTATTACTTTATCTAGCTTTGAAATGAAGTTTATTGGTATGTACACTGATGCTGGCATGGCTGAAGTTGATCATAACTGATGAGAAACCATACAACTCTGTAGTTAGTGACAAGTAAATGTGAGGTCAACTTGCCAGCTCTGCAAAATAGCTAAAGGGGAAAATAAAGAGGAAGGAAAACAAGGAGTGCAGACCATGCCACTGTGTACAGCTGATGGTGAGAGCATTCCTGTGTGTCCCCCTGCTCTTTTCTGGGGACATCCCAGACTGCTTCAGCCAACAATATTCAAACATCTTCTGATACAGGAAATATTAGAAAAGGCAGAAGTCTGTAAATGAACAAAGCCTTGCAGACAAGAGCAGTGGCACTCAGTCCTGAAGTTTCCACTTAATCACCATGGTATCCTATTGTGCCTAGTTATTCCAGTGTGTCAATAGATGCCTGTCAGGAAGAACTCTAGTTGCTGCAAGCATGAACATGCTGTTAGACTTTTAAAAGACCTTTGTTGCACATGTTTTCTTTGTATTTTTAAAAGACCTTTTTCCCTCCCTCCTCACAAAATCCTGTGCAGGTGGAAATCCAGGAAGTCAGCTGGCCTGTAACAAGACATAGTTTCTCATGTCTGTCTTCAGCTACTTGTCCAAATTCACTACTCTGATTAGTAGTGCTTCAAACTGATATCCAGATACATAAGGCACAATTTAGTTGCCAGAACATGGGATTCAAGGTGTTTCTGCCTGGCCCTTAATGCTTCTTCCATGAGGGCATGGGCGTCCCACATGCCTTATGTCATGTGATCCCATTTTATGCCCCAAAATCCTGGATACCTTGGCTCATCTCCGAGGGCAACAGTCATCTCCATGTAGGCAATGGGCTCTTACCAACAGTTTGGTGTCCCTGGGCTGGTGATAATACAGCCATGAGCAGCAGATGCTGCTGGGATCACAGCCCAGCCTTGCTGGGTGGCTTTGCCACGCGTGGAGTAGCAAAAGTCCCAGTCTCCTTGGATGGTCTGTGCTTACCTGACTCCACAGCTTTGCCTCACTCTGCATTCAAAATGCTGCTTCCATGCCAGGCATGAGCCACAGCCCCAGCTTCCCAGGGCCAGCTGTGCTTCCCCACCCAGGGCACTGGGACTGGGGCTGGGTATGACAGGACATTGCAATGCTGCTCCATGGTCTGGGCACTTTGTCACATCTCTGTCCCCATTACACAGGAGCACTTCAAACAGATTTCCTGCACATATCTGTGCTGCACCTCATAGCACAAGCAAATCCAAGGCACCATCATAATAATATATGTTAACAAAAAAACTCAAACAAAACCAATTACCAGTACTGTAGTTAGGAGCTGTGATGGTCTAAAGGTAAAAGTAAATATTTTTAGACCAATTCTATTAAAAGTAATGGCAATACAGATATATAGATACTAAAAAAAAAAAAATCCCATTACTTTCTTTTTCAAAGTCTTAAATATGTCTTTACATTGGGTTGCAATTTTGCTTTTGGGTGAAATTCCCTTGGTAAAAGTTACCTGTCGTTCTTGTCAAGTCCAGTAGTTCACTTTTACATGCATTTTCTATTGTCCTTGCCATGACTTAATGCCTGCACATTGAGGAAAATATCCAAACATAACAAAATTGTTGTGCTCTTTGTTGTGCTTATCAGATATTACTTCTGCTAGTCATGGAATATGTGTCTACCATTGCATGCTGCTGATGATCTGTCAGGTCCAACAGTATCAAAGGACTTGCAATATTTTTTAAGTTAACGCAACATCTAATCAACCTCCCAGGAATATTAAGGAGCCAGGAATGGGTAGGACATTTGTCTCTCCATTCTCAAGTAAAGCTCATGTAATGACGGTCTGAATTTTTTAGAAGAGATCAGTATATAAAAAATTATTTATGCTTAGCATTTGGATGCACAGACATGTGATGAATGGTGCATGAGGTTTCCAATATTTGACATTAGAGGAGACATTAAGGTTTTTGTTATTGCATGTGAGTAAGTAATTGACAAGTTAATTAATCTAGCCCAAGATGTCACAAAGTTTGTTCCTTGCTCTTTCTCTGTCCCCTTTTCTTTATCCTCAACACTCAACAAAGTTACTTGAAGGTGTTTTCACTGAAGTTATTAAGAATTTTCACAAGCATAGTTTTGTGATGACAAGGACCTGCAGTCAAGAAACACCAACATTGCAGTGTGCAGTCATTGTTATTTATCCTCTTTGCTGCAGACCTGGTGAAAGCAGCTCCTAAAAATGATAGCAGTGCTGTTACAGAAATCAGTGACATATCCCACAGGGAACAGCCTAGGACAACTCTCCCTTTGATCCTGTTAATATAAATCAACTTGACAATCAATGTCAAGGATGACTGTCAGCCACAAACTAGCATATAAGGGAAAAAAAGACTTCTTAGGGAAAAAAAAATTGAGATGGACAATTTAGCTAATGTTGATATTATACCTAAGGACAGTTAGTTACAAGTCTAAAGTCAGGCATTTGAGTAGAAAATATTAGGAAATTCAGCTTTTATTGCTAGTGTCAAATCCTGTTGTTTCTTTAGGGAATAAACAGATTTTCACAGACAGAGTTAAAACTGTGTGACAGCTAAAATGTGGGAAGTAGCAAAATCTTTGTTTATATTACCCTGGGTTATTTGGTGTTCTTATTACTAGTTATATAATAAAATAATAAAGTGATATTGCTTTGTTTATGTTTAGTTGCCAAGGAGGAGGAACAATACTCTCTGAGCTATCCAACATGCCTCCCAGCCTTTTTGATTAAAAAAGACAATTGCTCAAGATTTATGGAAGCACCTCACCACCTGTATTAGGAAATCTCTCTCTAAAAAATTCCATCATGAAACAATTTCCTTTAAGAAAACCTTCTCTCTCTTTCCCAAAGAGTCAGTGTGGCTGTAATGAGCACAGGTTGTCACCTTGTTCTGCACCTTGTGCGGTTTCTGGTCCTGAAGGTTTTGACTTCCAGTTGTGCTGCTGTTTATGGCTTGTGCACCAGATAACTCCATAGCAGCACAGAATAGCCTATTCCTTTGTATTCTGTCAATACTAGAAAAATTAATATCCTTGGATGATAATAAACAGTTCCTGGACTTGCAATACTGTCAATGATTTATTGTGACTCTTGGTAGAGATTCATCCAGATGTAGGACAGCAGATATCCCCTAGCAGAACATCACAAAAGGTAAAAAAATACAAAGAAGAAATTATGGCATTTTTTTCACAATATAGCTATAAACAGAGGGTAAAGTTTTCAGCTTTGAAACTTGCATTTCTATGACATTATCTGAAATCTAATGGCTGATGCTTGTATGTGCCTGCTTTTTCAGATTATGAGTCTACCTTTTGGGTTGTCACTGCAGAAGATGTTGAAACCTTACTTGTCTGTGTAAACCATGAAAGGCAAAGGCTGCCTGGTGTTCAGAACAATGTGGTGAACAGAACTCTAGTCTAGTGACAATCTGCAAATATCCCTCTCCTCAAGACTGTTCCTGCTTCTTCCTTTGGTCTGGGAAAAGAGGAGTCACTTCTTTATTGATGAGAGCGCAAACCACATCCCAGGGCACATCAACCCCACCACAACCAGTCAGCTAAAAGAGGTGATCATCTCACTGTGGTCAGAGCTGGTGCAGCCTCACCTGTGTGCTGTGTGGAGTTCTGGGCCCCAAAATTTAAGAAGGGAAGGAACTCAAATGGGTTCAGAGGAGGGCAGAAAAGATGCTGAAGAGGCTGGAAGGAATGCCCTGTGTGTTATGGCTGAAGATTTTGGGCTTGTCTGGTTTCGAGAGAAGGATGCTGAGGAACAAACTTGTTGCTCTCTACAGCTTCCCAAGAAGGGGAAGTGGAGAGGGAGGTGCTGATCTCTTCTCCCTGGGCTCCTGTGACAAGATGCATGGGAAGGGTTCAAAGCTGCAGCAGGAGAGGGTCAGACTGAATATTAGGAAGCATTTCTTTACTGAAAGGGTGGTCAAACACTGGGACAGGCTTTCTAAAGAGAAAATCGATGCTCCAAACCTGTCAGTGCTTAAGAGGCATTTAGACAGTGCCCTTAAAAGCATGCTTGCAACTTTTGATCCACCCTAAAGAGGTCAGACAGTTGGACTAGATCATTGTTGTGGGTCCTTTCCAACTGAGCTATTCTATTCTATTCTATTCTATTCTATTCTATTCTATTCTATTCTATTCTATTCTATTCTATTCTATTCTATTCTATTCTATTCTATTCTATTCTATTCTATTCTATTCTAAATACCAGAATTATCTGAATTAGGTATTTGACCAAGCAGTTGGCAGCATCTTCCACAACACTGTTTTCCTCTTACTTAATGAAAAACAGCAGTGCTGATGTTAAAAGTGTTTTGTATGCTTTTATTGTGGTGCCTTCAAATCAGCAAGCCTGGATTTTACTCCCCCGCATCTTTTACTCAGTGTTTGAAAACGGTATTATTGTACGCAATACATAAGTACAACGTTTTGTACACAATGCACAGAACATAACTTTGTAGCATTCCTACATTTTAAAATTTTGGATTTATTTGCATCTTATATAATTTAGTAAATCATAAAAATACTTTTCACAACTGTCATTCTCACTTTTTTCAGGGTTAGATAGACTTCATGCTGCTTTATCCCCTACCAGAGTCATCCGCACCTCCTTCATGGCAGCACGACACTGAGGCAAGACTGGCATCCTCAGATAAGGCTGGGAGATTCACCTCCACTTAGTCACTGAAAGTGGAGTTAAGTCTTAAATTACTTCAGACTTGTGAATCTAAAAATTACCAATGACTCTAATATGCCTAAGCAGTTTGTAGAGCAGAGCCCAAAGCCCAGTCCTTTTCCCTGGAAAATTAGTGGAGTCGCAACAGTGCTTTTACCATCAAGCTCTTGGCAAAGACTTGGGAAATGTTCCTCCTCTTTTCTTGTAACACACAGTTGGATACAGTTACTCTTGGTATGACCAGGGAACTTTCTTTGGTGTCCTTGGAATCTGGGGACCCTCCTTTGTAGATCTTAATAGCTTGAAATAAAACTTCTGACCATACTGATTGACTAGACTTTACTATCTCTCACAATCTGTGTCCTAAAAGAGACTTAGAGAGTTCTTATCAAGTTTCAATCAGTTAAAAGTTTTGCACTTTTCAAAATATTTCAAACAATCTACTGACAGAAGTGATATCCGGGAAGAGTGGAAGTCAGAACACCGAGATGAAATAAGCTCAGTGAGGTCTCACAAGAAGTCACGGTAATAGATGCAGTTTCCTGATGTGCAGCCCTCTGGTCTGATCTCTTGATGACATTACCTTCATCTGTCTTGACCCAATGTTATTTTCAAAGTGTCCTATGAGCTTCTTCTCTTCCAAAATTGAAAACTATCGCATCCTACACAAATCCATAAAATTAAGACAGGAACATAAGACAAAGCCTTACTGATATTTGGTCTCTTTTCTTTTTTCACAAGAATGCTGTTCTCTTATACCCAGTGAGTTTTCCCTCAGTTTTCCTGTTATTTTAAAACTAGTGTGTAAAACTATCCTAACTATTTGTCTCAATAGTGCTGCCCCAGCTTATGATCCTGTCTGTGACAGTAATGTTGACTGCATGGCCTTTGTGGCAATCCAGACCTTATATCAATGGCAAACAAAAAACATGAAAGTGATTTCTTTCCTCATCTTTCTCTAATTCTGCACACAATTATGCATGCATTAAATACCTAGTTATTTTCAATATTTCCACACATGTTCTTTGTAGGGTACCCAAACGAGTCTTTTCCTCCACATTTTGTGTTCAGTTGGGTTTATACACATCCATGTGATAACACAAATTTTATTTTATAGTCTCCTTTCCCTTGCTGGCATCCCTATTTCTCATGTTATTCCTCTTCGATTTTGTATTTGTTATCCGGTAATGTGCATCAAAACCAGTACTTTTAAAAGGCTGTGAGGTGTCTGAAGTAGAAGTTACATGCATCAGGATATGGAGGTTTTCACAGTTTTATAAAGAAAAAAGAAAAAAGAAAATATGTGTTACATGATTTATATCACTTTGCTCCTATTTTAGTCATATTTTAGCCATATTTACTCTCTCCTTTTAGCATTGTGATAGATTCTGTTATCTCTGATTTCTGTCTGAACAAAGTGTGGATATTGAAGAAAGGCAATACACTATCAAATTTCATTGTGTAATTACAAGCTACAGTTAGCCAGCCAATCCAAACAGTGAAGGATCATTAAAACCATTATCAAGAATATAATTTCAAACAAGCTCTAGTAAGCACCACAATCATGCCTTTATGTTAAAATTCGAGTTTTGAATACTCTTCTTATCCAAAAGTTACTTTCCGTGTCTCTTTTATGAATTTCATTCTTCTGTCAGTGACAAATATTTCTGAACATGAAATTAAATACACTTTGCTTTTACTCGTTAACATCAAATTCTGCCACATTATGAGCAGCAGCAAGGGAATGACTCTCCTTGTCCCCACTACATTTGACACAGTTGCCATTTTGCAGTGCTTCCCCTCCATAAACACACACACACACAGACACACACATCCCTTTTATATTTCTTTTCTTCTTTTCCCATCAACTCTGAGCCCAGTGGCTCCTTTTAGCACTGCTTTTAATGACTCCTTTGAAGTCTGACACTTCTATTATAAGAACTAAATTGGAAGACATTTAACACCCCCTATTTCATTTTCACTATAAAAAGTAGAGTATTAAAGGCAGGGAAGCACCAGTGAAAGTCATATCCAGATCCACATGGGGCTGATTTTATTGAGAGTGGCTCTGTGAGGTGTCTGTGAGTTTAGTGCTCCAACTCCCTCTCAATCCAGCTGGGGGATACAGGCGAGAGCTCTGGCCTCCCTGTGGCTGCCCTGGCTGCCCTGCTATGTTTTGCTCACATTAATATTAAACATGTTTTCCAGTTAGACGTGTTTCATCCCAAGAGGCCTAGCAGATTGCTGTGGCTCCTTCCCTGTCTCAGGCCACTTCCCATATCTTCCCACAGTCTGCAGTGGAACATTCTCCTCCGAGCAGTCAGGCTCCACACCTGGCTCCTCACTGCAGTCCAACCTGAGGAGGAATGGCTGCAGTCCAGCACCCTGTGGAGAACAGCTCTTCAACTGACAGATCTTCTGTGTTCAGTTCAAATATTTGATGCTCAGTGTTTCCCAGTAAATCCTTGCTTTAGGGGGTGAAGTGAACAACTGTAGTGATGATCCTGCAACTGCCTTCTACAGAGAACACTAATGGGATTGTAAATGAAAAACAAAAGCAATGCAAAAAATATATTGACTGGCCACTAGTTTCACAAAAAATACCATGAGATACTGCTTTTATTATTACAGCAAGCAAGAGGAAAAACCTTATTGAAGATTTTTAAAACACCGGTAAGTTGCTTCTGAAGCCAAGCTCAGAAGCAAATCTCTCTAGAAAATATGATAGATTGCCAGGAAGCAGCAAATATCTGACAAAGATGGCAGAAGCCATTCCTGAAGACAGCAAACTTTATGTTCCTGAACTCCCAACTGGCAAAGAATCCAACAGAATGGTAATGTGAAATAACTTCCAAGTATCAGAGCAAAGGATTCTGCTGTAATTTTCTCATCCTTTGAAAGGCTTAGATAGAGTCATGATGCTGTTATAAACACTCTTGTTTAAGAAACAAGTTTGAACACTGCCTTTAAGGAAATTGCACAAGGAAGCAGAGATAAATCACAACCTGTATTTGGTTTGTTTTTAGCTGGATATGCTCTTCTCAAAGTACCATACTTGCCAACCAAAGGCAAAACATCGCAGGACAATCAGACACAGAACACTCATGACCCTGTTTAGACTATAGAAGCAAGGTAGACCTGAGATATGAATTATGGGAAACCAAGGTTGGTTTTCTTTGCTTGGTTGATTATTTTTAAGCATGTTTGCAATTCCTGCTTGGAGTCCCCTCTGTCTGATTTGGATTGTCAAGCAATCAGAGCATCCAAATATATTCAGCTTTTATGGTATACATGATTTTGCAAATAATGATGTCAGGTTGTCAGAGGAGAGCTCATAACCCCTAGAAATGTAATATTGCCCTTTCTCAACGATTTTTATTTTCCCTCCACACTGTACATTAAATTCATATGAACTTGAATGATATTTCAATTTGGTGAAAACTTAAATTATAAATGAGTTCATGCAGCTGGAAGAAAATTATCCCATATAAGTGTCATGTTTGAGGTATTGAAATAAGGGAATTTGAGCCCACTCTCAAATGCGACAAAATTATCAAGAGATGTTCAGTAGTGTTTGTAGCACACACTAATGTGAAGCAACTCTGCGTGGCTCAGGCCTTTCCTCATGTGGTTGGATTCTCCTTCCTTGGATTCCATGTAACTGGTTTTGGGTCCTCCTGTAGAAAGAAAACCCTGTGCTTATGCTCACTCCTACATACCAGACTGGTTCATTGATCTAAACTCACTTTCTGATCTCCAGCTCTCTCCTTCAACTTGTTGCCACCTGAGGAGCTGTTGGTCCCAGCCTGCATCTCTGCGTCTGAAAGGGCCTCCCCCTGGCTCCTGCTGTGATTCCCTCTCCCCACTCTGCCCTCCATTTCATCCTTTGAAGAGAAAGTATTTTCACCTCCATTTAAACCATCACCACCTCACCCCAATGCCTTCGAACCTGTCTCATTGCTAAAGGTGTCCTGCTAAGGGTATTTTCTCCCTTGCACTCAGATGGTCCTTGCTGCCTCTTGAAACAGCAGATCATGAAATAAAGGGCTTCAGCTGCAGTCGGAATCACATAAGGAGTGAGAAATGTGAGTGTCTTCAGAGGCCCTGGCACTGTTTGATTTCCCTGTCATCAATGCAACCCTGTTAGACCTAAAATGCTGAAGGGACCTGTTCCCAGCAGCCTCGCCATGAGCTCCCAGGGGAAACACTCAGTACAGACACAGCAGAAACTGCTCAAGCTGGTGGCACGCATTTCTGAGCTGGTGTACAAAGATCTCCAACTACCCTGGGGGAGGCTGCTTTACATTTGACAAGTGCAAGAAAAGGTCATGTTTTGTGTCTGGTGCACTCTGCATATTTCTGCACCTCTTAAATATCAGCAAGCCACCGTGAGTCTCAATTATGAGTCTCTTGAAAAGGGATTTGAATGCTTTTCTCAATATAATAACAGCAGAACAAGAGTGGTGTCATGGCAAAAGCATATTCAGAGAGACAGCCATTTCCCAGCTTTTCTTTTTCTGTTGATAGATAAAGCCAGAAATCACTGACATTTGTGCTTCAGAGTCTGTTGAAATGTGCAAAAATAAAGTATTTATTAGAAGTGCATAGATAGAGACAGACATACATATGTACCTGTATAATCATGAACAGAATGCATGCAACAGACTCCTTAGGTGTCAAATGCATGACAGGATAAGCAGGATTACTCAGGTGCTGAGCATCCCCAGATCCAGTAGCAATAAACATGCTGAGATACTTCAGGCTCCATCCTGGGCCTGAAGACTTTTGTATACTGCTCTGTCCTGACACAGGCACCAGCAGAGCTGGTCACAGCTGTTTACAGGAAAACTGGGAGCTCCCTCTTGCCTCCTGTCTCCACTGGGAGCACAGGGGACATCTAACATGGGAAGAAGAGTGGATCTCCTGTGAGTTTGGGGTGAGAATTTCCACTGTTTTCTACTCTCACTCATTCTTAGTTCCTGTTTCACAGGCTGCCACCTGCCCTGCAGGTCTTCAGCTCCTGCCAGCTCTGGAAGCAGCAAGACACACAGTGGGCACTAAGCTCTCCGTGGCATGGCAACAAAACCTGCAGCAGAAGAAACTCCGTCACTTTTTGTGTATGTGCTGGGAATCTCCCCTCCAAGCAGAAGCACGGATCGTCTGGGGGAACTGCAGTCCCTCTGGAATGGAGCACGGACTTTAATCTGGTCTCCACAGACTGAAGTCCAGTGCCTTTGCTGGTTGGGCCAGCTTTCCATGCAGGAAAACATGCAGATTCCCACTCCTGAGGTTGTAGCACACTCTCTCCCAGCCATGCCACGTCAGACAGGTGGTCCATCCATCCCAGTACCCTGCATTTGTGAGCACCCATGTCTGAAGTAGTGAACAGAAACTGTTCTTTTCTATCTCAGAATCCTCAGGCTTGGATCTGAATGAATTTAAGAGGAAGAAGTTTCATTTCCTAAAGTTTGTGGAAAAAACTCCCTTGGTTTATATTGCTACGTGGAAGTCTACATATTTTTCATGAGAGAAGAAAGTACCTTACACAGCACTGCAAAAGGCAATCTTTCCCCTGGAGATTCATATTGAGCTCACAAAGAGAAAAAACAAATATCTGTGAGGAAAACCAGCTTGCTTATCCATTCCTCATCTTCAGGTAGCTTGCAGTCTTCAGCATATTCATTCTCCATCAGAAAATTTAGCACTGGTTCTCCTAGTTCCTAGATTTTCCAAGAGCTTTTTTCTTTGACAGTCAGCAAGGATTGCAAAGGAGCACTCATTCCCCCAGTTGTCATTTTTGCAAATCTCTCTGAAATGAAATGCCTTCACACAGACTTTGTTGATACAACAGAGAGCAGTATTTAAAAGGTTCATGAAACTTGCTTGGCACAGAGTCTCCTGGTGGATATGGCAAGAGTATTACTCAGATTTGGGTTTAAACATTTCCAGTAAAGCAACTGAGCAATTTTTGCCAATGATGTTGGGTATTCCATCTGTGCAAATCCCATCTGTCTAATTTAGATCAATCCACTTAAAGAACATTACTGGCTGTCATGCCTTTGAGAGATTTTCTGCGTTCTTCACACATGTCAGAGCCTGCGGTCAGAGGCTGAGCAATGGGAGACCCAGCAGCTCTTCATCATACCAGAGTTTGCAGTCTCACACTGAAGAATAAGCAGATCTGCATTCAGTAACATCATGATTCATATAAATTATGAATGGTGCTTATCCACAGCCAAGAAATCTCTCATTTGTGCTGACAGACCACTCGACATCAGTGTATCACTAGTGTTTGTGTAAGTGTAATCCCAGTTGTTTACCAGGCTCATGGGAAAGGGAGCACTAAAACTGGGAGGTTCTACTTCACTCCTTGAAAACTTAGTTATCTGCAAAAATATTTTCTCTTTTGTGACAGTAAAATGACTATTATATGCAATATCTACATAGAATGTTTGCAGATATAGTATCAATAGAGCTCAGTCCTGTCTCCTTTGGGTTTTTATTAAGACTTAGACCTTTTAATTGTTTCTTTTTCCTATACAATCAGATTGCAAAGCAGACCTGACAGGACAGTTCAGATCTGTTTCTGCATGAATTTTGGAAAATTGCTGCTTTTCACTACAGCACTACTGTGACATAATTGTCTGGAACTGCTCCCTTTCTCCAACAGGCACTGGCTCATCCAGGCAGGGTAAATCGCTGCCTTGTAATGTCAGCCTTGTACTTTTAAGATGATACATTTGATCACCCTCGGCGTTTGAAGATTATCCTAGCTGGCAATTACAGTACAATTTACATAAGTATGATGCAGAGCTATTAGAGAAAACTGCAGGCAACTCCCAGTCTGCTGGGCTCCTTGTTCCACACAGCCTTCTGCCTCCTGCGTTAAGCATGGCCAGCAAAGATGCACCCAGGGCCATGAGCCCCCAACCTCCCTGGGAGCCTGCAGTGTGCACCAGCCCTTCGCTTCAGCATCCCCAAGTGCCCCTGGGCTGAGGGACATGGAACAGAGGTGCTTGTTATTTTCATTTCAGCTGCTAAACAATTTGTCCTTTATATTCGGTAACCTAAAATTGCTTTCCAGCCCTCCAGAATTCCTGGAGTACCTACCATCTTTACCCAGGGCCCTCCAGGTCTAAATCCTAGCAACATACTGCCCTTAGTAATCCAATATTTTCTTTAACTCCATAATATTTTGATTCCCTTATCCTCCAGCACTCTGTTGCAAACTATATTGGGAATTGTCTATCAGTTTCTCCCTCAGCGTCTGGCAGAGTTGCTATATCAGATGTGTTCTGGAAGGAAATCCGATTGTAAATAACAGCACAATATATCCCTGACTTCAAAGAAGACACAGATCCCTACTCTAAAAAAGTATGTCTCTAGATAGAGAGTTGGCACCTCAGTTTTCTGTTGCAGAACTCTGTACATTTCCTAGAGAAGAAATACACCCATTTAAGAAATTTTACTCACAAAAAAACCCCAACCCAACCCAAACCAAAAAAAAAAAAACCTCAAAATATGTAAGATAATATTTTGATATAGAATAAAAACCCTTGAAATGTAATTTGCTTACATTTTTGGTCATCAGTTCATATAAGATGGTTATGATTACTTTTTGGTTTCAAGTTCTTTACTCAAGAAGAGCATCAGTTTCAGGCATAACTCTCTTTTCAGCAAGTGAGGCATTTTTGTAGTTTATTTTCACTTACTGTATAATTGAAAACTCCCATTCATATCATAGCTTGATGTGAATAGTGTCAGTATAGGCACAATCAGCTCTGCTAGTTACTGCTAAATACTACTATTTTCTTTTTAGCTGAGAGAGATAGAAGTGTCAATACAATTTGCAGTACTTACAGTTTTTATATGATTTATTTTGTCTTGCAACTAAAATTATAGTCCTCTACAAACAGATTTTATATCTAGATACTGCCTGCACTGGTATCAGGGAAATACTGAAAGAACTGGCAATTTGATCACTAAATAGTCCCCTATTTCTTCTTTTACTTCTTTTGAGGATCAACTCACTATTCAGCCTAAAAATTGTCCGGTATTATACATGTATGAAGGCCATCTTTGCTGGTGTGACAGAGCTGTACTTGAAGCATCATCCCATTCCAGGCTGAAATCTGTTTGGGAGAAAACACGAGAGCAGCCCTTCCCCCAGTAAAGCCAGTCTGTGTTTCGGGAACATCGTAAGCCAGGTGTTCTGCCTGCTGATCCACACAGGTTGGCAAGAAAGATCCTTGCATTTATGAATATGGTTGAAAAACTCTAACATGTATTTTCCTTTGAGAGACAACAAATTTACCTGCAAAGGGATTCACATGGACACCTGCCCATCATTACACAGAGATGACTTTGCTGGTCAAGACAACATTTTCACAGCATGGATCAAAACAATTTTCAGTTTGGCTACCAAAGCAATTTCCACTTTTTCTTTTGTGACTGCTTCTTCCCGGAGAGTGTTTGATTTGCTCCTCAAGGACAGCAAAACTACTTTATGCTTGCACACAGTAAGCACGAGAAGGTGTCTGTCTTTCTTGCACCACCCCCCTTGGGCAAGTTTGAAAGCCTCAGTCCTGCAGCAGGCCAACAAACACGGGGCACACTCTGCCTGTTTAGGGGCTTTCATAAGCAGAGGCAGAGTAGGACATCTGCTCCTGGGTACCTGCCCAGTAGGAATTTCACACATGCTGGCAAAACAGGGCTTGGAAAAGTTCCTGTAGGCTGTAAGGAAAGTAGGAGTCACTCCTGCACTGTGATTTTGCATGTCATTACTGAATTCCAAAGTGCCCAGCGCTTTGATGCAAATCCATGCATGTCTCCTCTGTATGGCCACTATTCCAAGAACACTGTTTTCAGCCTCTGTTGGTGTACTCTAACATAAACAGGAGAGGAAGAGGTTTTAGGTGAGACAGGTGGAAACAAGAGTTTCAGCAATAACTGCCTTGTCCTGTGTCACTGGTTTGCAGGTCAGGGCCTATCCTCCAGCCTGTCTCTAACTGGAGCAACTTTTTTCATGGTTTTCTTTGCATCATGTCAAGCAGAGGAAATTCAACTTCCTCTCCCCAGAGACTCCAGTTTCTGCTCTCACCCTCCATGCCTGTCGCTTTCTGCAGCCCAGAACCCCCTGTGGCACACACACTGCTACTCTCAGAGTGGTATCACCTCTCTGGAGACTCCCACCTGCCCCAGTGAGCAGCTGTCAAGCAAAACATCAAAGTACATTATATACAGCTTTCCAAATGAGCTACTTTGTGGTTTGACTGTAATGTGATGTGCTCTACGTACACTTTTGCTGCGAGATGGCATCTATGTGACTAAGAAACTTAAGATATTTTTTCAAGGTGGCATGGTTAATGGAAGGTAAATCTCACTGAAAATGGGCAAAGCATAAAATCAACTTGTCTACCATGTCTTTTCAGTGTGCAGCTTAGAGTAGACAATTCTTTGGCTATTTCACCTTTTGTTTATCATGTAATACTTCAAGTTTTCCAGCAAATGCACTTAGGCAAAGAAATGAAATGAAGCAGTTTCTCCTTCTCTGATGCTTTTGCAATTTCTCCGCAATTTGGGAACTTGTTGGAGTAAATGAATTCTCTCTCTGACGACTCTCAGAACAGAGTGGATGTACCAGTTCCCCATATTCCTCACCCATATACCAGTACAGGACAGCCATCATGGCAATACTGGAGTCTAAGAACATATGATTTAACATCTACTCTGAACTCCAACACACATCCAGTGTGAGTTGTAGAAAGACAGATCATGTCAATCACAATGCCTGTCTGGAATTATATCTACATCAACACGTGTTTGTTCAGGATTGTAGTTAAAATTCGCAATGGATTAGCATGAATGAGCTCTGCTGTTCTGAGGTGTCCCACCTAATTCCAGACTGCACTTCAGAGCCATGTTTATACAGCCTCTTTGTAGAACAAAGCCTGTTAAACCGTGAACTCAAGAAGACAATGCTACTTTCTTTAGAGCGCACTGAAAAATCTTTTTGTGAATCATCACCATCAGCTGCAAGTTTAAATTTCATACAAAATTGTAAGAAAAAAAGAAAATATGATAAATGCTACTTGGGTACAAGAAAATGTACTTCAAGGCATGGAAATTATAGTAATTCAGATGCCAGGAGGTCAAGCATCAATCTGTAAATTTTAGTTGTACTAGCTTAATGAAGCATCTGTGATGTTTGCTCAGACTCATTTTTCCTTTCACCAATTTATCAATTGTAGCATTCTAGACAGAAGTAGTTAGAGAAATTCTGTTAATGCTTCGCACTACTATTGCAATCTATGTTTATTTAAATGGTGTTCCTTACTTTTGTCATTTTCCCTGCAGCTTGAAGAACAGGTGTTCAGATATAGCTCCAAGCTGTCAAAAATAAAACTGGCAATGACTTTAACAGACATAGGGCTGAGGAAATACAAGGAAGTTGTAATTTTGAAAAATTAAATGCCACAGAAGATTTGTTAGAGTAGAACATGGTTGCTTAGAGGGTATTTTAATTCAGATTTCATCATAAACACAAAATGGGATTGTGGTTATGGTGGGACTGAGAGTGGAGACATTTCTTTGCAAACTTAAGGAAAATGCATCAGAATCTGTTAAGATTGCTTTTGATCCCTCTCCTGAGGCCAAATTAGGGGAACACTTACTCTAGAGACCACTTATACAGCCTGCTGGGAGAAGACCATATCCTTATGGAGCATTTTTCCACTTTGCCCTCCTCATTGTCTGGATAAAATTGACCTATGGGGTGCATTTTTATCACTTGTTTTCTCATTGAGCAGCAATGCAAGTTTATTGTTCGGCTACCTCTCAGTATCCTACAGCCGTGTACTGGAACAATATGAGTAGATGAACCCTTTTATTTGTGTTAGCGTAAAAAAAAAATAGCCACGAAATGATTATGCCGGTGCTTTTATTGAGAGCACTCTCTGGGGACCAGGGGTTCAGACCCAAATCATGATCCCGCCATAGATTTGGAATGGACACACTCTTATACTCTTCCTTACCTAACTGTTATACAATCATATGTTAATCATTAACTTATCATTGTTCTATTGTATATACTGTTTTCACCCAAACATGAGTTTAAGCCCCCCTTCCCACAGCGTTTCTCATGATTGTTATCCCTTTCTCATGATCCTTGTTGTGATCAATTATATTTACTAAGCAATCATCGCATTATCTACCATACAGGTGGGTACACAGGTGCAGGTTCACCCTGTGCAGGTTCACCCTGTTCACTGCCTTTAGCAAAGACAATGCCCACTCCCGTTCCCAAGGCCTATTTTGATTACCACAATTTTGGAAACATTTTAACCCTCTGCTATCATTTGTTTTATAGTCTGCAACAGAAAGTACAGATCCAGCTACCTGTTCCTTCTGGGAAGTTCCCACAGGCCAAGTTTTTCACTCCTCAGTTGAGTAAACTTGGGTAGATTCAGTAGCAAGTTTTTATCAGGATTAAAGAAAAGAGAAGCAGAGTGAGTTGTTTTTGCAAAAATGAAAAAAAAAAATCTTTGAATACTTTCAAAGAAATCACTGCTTCTTGCTAGCTGAATCACTATCAGGTGCTGTCCTATCTTATCGATTAATCAAGATGAATGAAACATAATTTACCACCATTCTAACAATGTATTTTTAAGAGAAAGGAAAACCTTCAAAAATACTTTGTGTGAAACCACCAAGTGTCAGTAAAATAATGAATACATTCTATTGCTGCCTAAAGAAAATGACAGATGGATAACCAGAAGTTACAGACACTTGTTTCATATCCAGGTTTTCCAGCATTTCAACCAACTCCAATACAGTATAGCACAACTAATATTAGGAGAACTAAAACTGAATAAAGAATTACTGACAGATCAAGAGACCCTGAACTGACTTGAGAAAAACTGTAGCAGTCCTTTGGGTGGGCTGCTGCTACGCTTCAGGCTATGGTGAAGACAACAATGGGCAACTGATAAATACTCAGGGTTTTTCCCTTAAAGGGAAAAAGGACTTCATTATTAACATCAGAACAAATTGCCTAATGCAATCTAAAAACAACAAGTGCTATTAGCTGCAATCGTATAGCAATAATTGAGCACAAAGTGCTTCTTTCAGTGTTTAGGAAGACAGAAGTGACTTAGAGCATGACAAACAGGTAGGCTGATGCACCACTCTTGTGAATAAAGCCAGATGAGATACCCACCAGCAAAAATCTGTCAAGCTGCTCACTTTTTGCTCATGCAGCCTGGGAATTTCCGTGCTTCTGCTGAGAAGTAGCAAAGCAGTAATTGCACAGATCTCCCAGGAAGCTGCCTAAATCAGGCCCAGAAAAGGCCAGCACGTGGAACTTCACTCTGCTCTTCCACAAAGAAGAAAAACCTCTCACCCTTGTCATGCTCCTGGAGAAATGGATTTCGTGTGCTTTGAGCTGTCTCTCTGTTCTGTGTCTGTGTGTATCATATTACTGTGTGCAATCACTAGCAAGTGTCAAAAGCAAGAACGGTGAGGCTCCAATTGAAAAGTGGCACTGAAACGACTGAGAAAACTGAAAGAGGGAGGTTATGTTTCTCATCAGCTGCAGGAGGCACAGAGCCAGAAGCTGCTGATGCTGGAATGTGCCAAGGAAACAGGCATAATGAAAAGCCTAATTGGAATCATCACCTACCATCACATACCTGTGCTTACACAAACATCATGGAAATGTAGCAACTGCAGAACACCAGGCTGGCAATTCCTCAGTGAGCCATCTTCCAGGGAAAGTAAGACATGCACCACAGAAACTGACTGGAAATGTCTTTTTTAACCTCAGAAATGAGGACACAAACTGCTCTTCCTGGCTAATTAGAAGTGATTAGTTCTTCCTAAATTAATACACATACTGTACTTAGACACCCTCGTGTCTTGACCACAATGCCCTATGGGGCTATCCCAGACCTAAACCAGTGAATTTTTACAGCCACCTGTGAAGGGCTTTGCAGGATGTTCTGTTACTCTGACTGAATGCCCACTTTCACAACAAAGCCATGGAAAATGAAGGAACTGACACTGTGCTTACCAACAGAGCAGCACTTACACCCTCACGCTGCCAGGGCAATACACAGCACCACCGAGACAGTGCAAAGACTGAAAATGCTCTCCCATAAAACCTCTTATAGTCAAAAAACCCCATATAAACTAACAACCCCTGGAAACAGGGACAAACTGAGAGATTCTGAAGGCAAACAATAGACACAAATTAGTTACAGCTACATCATTTCACTGATGAAATACAAAGGTAATATAAAACCTCTGCTCCTGCCCCTACTGCCTCTCATCCCCATGTTGTTTTGGTCTTTTTTCTTTTATAAAATGTCTGATCTTTTACATAGTAAAGTACAACAATGAAGCTCAGAAGAGGGAACAAAAATTTCTTGCTAGGAAAAAGAGTATGTGCTTTTTTGGACCAAAAATTGCTAATTTTTAGGATTAAAATCTTCGCTGTCTCTTAATTGTCTGTAAAAGCAGACAGAAGTAGAGTATGACCTTTATCTTTCCTTGATAATCACTTCTCATCAATTGAAGTCAGCAGACAAAACTAATAAATCTGTTAAAGCCATTTGTAGCAAAAATTAATTCAAGTAACACAATTATTTTACATTTTTAAATGTCTTAGAGTGAAAATTTTAAATTTTCATGAGGGAAAGGAAACCTAAATATTAGATCTTGATAATTCATATAATCAAATCCTATTTTGTGAATTGTCTAAGCTCTAAAATGCCCCAGCTTTATAAACGGAGTTTCCTGTAGTGTGGGAAAAAAAATGGAAAAATATTTTGCCTCTTCTCTCAATTTTGGGTATCAAATTATGTTATTGGTGTGCACTCTGTAACTTCAGTGTGTGTTAAGCACTAAACTTTCCACAGTGAGAACTGTTTCCAAGGTCTGGGAAACAAAATCTGAACTACTAACAACAGAAAGGTTTGAAAATACTGGGAAAATAACCTGTGATTATGGAAACAGTGATGTGCTCAAAGAAGAAAAATACAAATTGACTGTTGTCCATTTCAAGTTAAAAATCATTACTGTCACTTTGGCCCTTTTTTTTTTATTATATATATATTTACATTTTCTGAGTGATGCTTAAGCAATAGCTCATTTTACCAAGATCCACATATATGTATATATTAGTATTGTGTGCACTTGCATCACTTGTGCCATGGTACCACTGCCATGCCAGTATCATGTGCTCTGTGATTATGTCAGGCATTCTGTCTGAGGAGCCATTATCATCCTATTTTACATTTGTCTGACAAGTCCCATCACAACTTCTGTTCCACAACAGACTATTGGTCATCACCATATTGACCCCTCCCATATTAAGTATCTGTAGACTAACAAGAAAGCAAAAACCTCAGGAGATGCAGCTGTTTTTAAAAGACTAAACATTTAAGACTATGTATTTCCTCATATTTATTTTTAACTGTATTTTTCTAAAACATATTAAAATAGAAAAGATGTTCATCTGATTCATACAAAGAAAATACCAATAATAAAATAAGTAACAAAATACTGAAAATATATGAAAGCACCAAAACATTAAAATATCCATATTGGCAAAGACTCTAAGAATATATTTCTGGCAATTTTACAGTAAAGTGCTATTCAATCCACTCAAATTAAGGAATTGGCATTTTAATAGCATGGTTATTAGTACCTCAAGGTTACAAACTACTTTGTTACTTTTCTCACTAAGACAACCCATTTTGTTGGAAGTAAAGCATTTGAGTTGCATGCACATAAAAATAACCCAAGTAACAGCTTCATTATAAGCAGTTAGCAATATGAATTGCCAACTCTTTAGGAATACAAAATACTGAGCAACAAACTAGGCAGAAATGAGATTAGTGAAAAATTAAGAAAATGCAGATGTGGTAAACCAATGTGTAAATTAAGAAAGGACAGAAGACTGCACCAAACATTTCCATAGCCTTGCTTTTTACATAGTACTTTTTAGTAATCATATTGCTGGCTTTACTAGTTAATCTGTTTATTAATGCATTATTTTAAACTGCCCTTTTCTATTTCCTAGAAATGATCCTACATCACCAACACACTGTAAACAGAAAGACAGAAGCAGAGTATGATCTTTATTTTTCCTTGATAATCACTTCTCACCAATTGAAGTCAGCAGACAAAACGAATAAATCTGTTAAAACCAATTTGTAGCAAAAATTAATTCAAGTAACAATTATTTTAAATGTTTAAATCTCTTAGAGTGAAAATTTTAAATGTATGAAAGATACCATCAGTCTCCTTTAAAGTTTTTATCATTTTAATATACATATTTACAGCAATGAGTACAAAGAATCCTTGTTAACCAAGTTCTTTCTAGTTTCATGCACCATTTCCACAACAATTTCTGTGAAATGGCAGATGTAATACTTTTATGTTGCCTTCAAGTGTATTTAATCTTCCTGATTTGACTTGCCTTTTTCATAATTTCATACGTAATTTAACCATATTGCACAACTCAGAGTAAGTTCTTATAGTGACTATTTAATAGCCTTTTTATGAACCAATAATAGGCCATCACAGTAAAGAAGTCAACTCCCACACTCCCTCTGTAATTAGAATACAAGTTTCTTTCCAAAAAAAAAAAAAAAAAAGAATAGGAATAGTGTCTTGTCTTGTGTGTGTATTACTTGGCAAATGTTTACAGTAACTTTTCATTTAGAAGCACAACAATAAGGAATTTAACCAATGAAAGCAATGACTCTGAATTATGAAAATAATTACTAGCAACAAATATCTTCCTTTATGTGTATGTACATACACAGATTATATAAAAAAATCCACTTGTACTACATAATTTCTGTAAATTTTCCTGGATGAACAGATTAACCTTGGAATACACTAAATTGACTGCTTGCATCTTCTTATGGGAGTGATTCAGAATGTAAAAATGAGTATGATGAAAAGAAATGAAATATTGTATTTAAAGTAGTTGAATAGAGGAAAAAAAAGCTAAACAGTCTTAAATAATGTTGTGTTTTCCTCCTTCCAGTTCAGTAGTTTTTATTGAGTTGTACAGTGAAAACAGGTCCTAGCTTTAACATCTTCCTTATGCCCTACTGTAAGTGTCAACTTAGACAATAATTTCAGTAATTTCATTTGCTGGTCATTCATTTCTTCTATCTCTTTTTTTTTTTTTTCCCAGTAAACTGTTCCTTGTTCATTGCTGTAGGCTCACAAACCTCATTTTGGCAGTTCCAGAACCCAAGTGCAGCACTGCAATCTTTCTGACTCCAACGAACCATGAGAGGCAGCAGCACATCCAGGGCACAGCAATTGTTTTTAGCTTCTCTGGGCATAGGCCAGGTAGAAGCAGAAGGCAGCAACAGTAACTGACAGCAAAGATAAAACAACTGACAACTGCTGGAACCAGAGGCAGCGACTCATCTGCTCTTCAAGTCTTTTGTTAATCTGCAGTAAATGAGTTAGCTGAAAGTAGAATAGTTTCATTAAATTAGAATTACTGCACTTGAAAGCACTTGGCAATTTTGAGCTATTTTGGCAATAACTATAAGCACAGAAAAGAAAAAGCCTTCTCACAGTGGTGTCTCAGCAATACCTTTTCTACCACTACATCAGGAATCTGTTTCACTAAAGGAGCTTCAAATCTGAAGTTGTGGATAACCAATATGGCCTGTATCAAGCAGGCGATGTCTCTACACTCAGAAGCAAAAGATGCCACTGATGCTCATTCATATGCCAAATCTGTATATACACAGGAAGAATGAGCAAACTGCACTGAAAAGTAGTATTTTATTAAATCATTATCATTAAACAAAATGATTAAATCACAGTCACTGGTGTAGTTACTTTCAATTGCTGAGATGTTCAAATAGTATCATTTACAAAATAGCAAAAGGGTTCAGTAAAAATTCTGTTTATCTCTAGTATATTCTATAATTTTGTTGAATATCCAGCACAAAGGAATACACTATTACCTGTATATGTAAATCTTCATTAGTTTTTGCTGGAATATTAAATGCATTGTCTTTTAATGTCAGAGAAGAGGGCTTACTACTTTCTATGACATGACACCTGAGCCTGTGAAAAGTAAAAAAGAACACACACCAAAAATCACAAATTTAATGCAAAATTGTATAATTAACAGTAAACAATTCATCTAAAGTGGATAAAACACATCTAAAATTTAAGAGACAATAATTATAATTACACTACATTTAGTTTAGGTTTAACAAAAGGTAAAGGTCAAGTTTGTATTCATCAGTAACCACTGCACACAGCAGACTTGTAATTAAATAACCTCTATTGTTTCAGGGTCTGTCTTAAAAAAACACAAATAAATTGCACCACTTATGCAAGGAAACGTAAGGTCACTCACATGATGTAGATTTTATTCAGAGGGGAAATAAGGGATAAGCACTTTAAGCAAACAGAGAGCAAGATTTAGGCAGCAAGACTCACAAAATACTTCTTCCGTGGTAGTTTAGGCCATGAGGGGTAAAAGCAGCTCCAAAAAAAACCAGCCCCAAGAACCCACAGGAAAGCCCCAGGAGCAATCTAAGGCAAAAAACCAGTCAAAAATCTTTCCTAGACATGTTCAGTGATACAACCCAATGTGACTGGATGAGAGAGAAGAGTAACATGTGCATTTAAAAAAGTGTATGGGGAAATGCATTTTTCTAGTGATACTTTTTCACTCCTAAATATCAAAAATACACATATGAACATGTCATAGGTTTTTAAAGAAGTTTTCTACAAAATTCTGGTTTTCCCTAGTAGAACGGGAATCTTTTTTGTATTGTCTAGAAAATAGTTTTACATTTAATATGTCTGCTTTTCTTGATTGCTTCCTTTTAGAAAAGTCAAGTGACACATTCTTAGTAAAAAACCAAAACACCTATTGTCCATGTGTACTCTCACATTCATTCAAACTTTTCTCACTTAACTCTTAATCAGCACGAAAACAACAACAAAAAAAGAAGAGTATGTGTAGAACACCATGATATTTTATACATTAAACCCACATCTAATCAGTTAAAACAGAGCAAAAGTCCCAGCAGTGCATTTGGCCAGTAAATACATAAGTGAGTTTGGAGAATCCTTCATTGATTATGATATACAAGTGCTATAAATCAGCTAAATAATAAAAGCTAAAAAAACCCTGCTAACAGAAAATCATATGCTCACCTATGTTCCATCACTTTGGTCCTGGGGACTTCTTTCCAAAACTGAGTCAGTTCTGGCACACCTGCTCCAGAAGACTGGTCCATTTCCGCTGCCATTATAAGGAAACGATCCTGCAAAGAAGCTGCAAAACCTGCCCTCACAGAAGACAAAAAAAAAAAAACAAAAAAAAAAAGAAGCAAGAGCGTTCTCAGATAAAATGACAATATTACAAGGAGGATAGAAGCATTTTGAACAAAAGTGCCATAAAATGAGAGCTTGTTTATTGCAGGACACCAGACACTGACAAGAAATAAGGAAATCATTCTCTAAAGCTCAATAATTCTAATTACAGTTTTCCCAAAATTATAAAGGTTCATTTTAACAGAACTAGTTTCATCTGAATAGCTCAAAGGCAACCCAAAATTTTGTAAAGAAGTATTCTCCAGCAAATTCATCTGTCCTTGCAACAATTTAGGAAACTGATTTACTGCAGATAAACTCCCACTGCAATACTGAACCAGGGAGACAACTGCCACTGTCCTAAGACAAGAAACAAAATGGGCTGCAGACAACAGCAGCTTATGCCTGAGTGGAGTAGTAAAAGAGTACAGGCAGTTACTCAAATGCTTTCTGACAACCAGTTTTCTTAACAAATAGTAACATTCTCATACAAGAGTCAAGCACACACAGGCATCAGTCCGTCTGACACATCAGCAAGCACATACAACCATCAGTGTCTACAGCATCAGTCTAATAATACAACTTGCCCAGATTTCTTATAAACTCTGTTTTGAGTTTTTACTTACCACCATGAAGAGAGACTATTATATCTAATGATGTGCCAGGTTCACAGCTGCTGTTACTGGGTTTAACCCTGTATTTTTCAGGAGCAGTTGTTCTCACCTATAAACAAGAAATACAAAGGGCAGTGTAAGCACATGCACATTGCAAACTACGATTGCTTCCTAGCTTCTCTCATTCTGTAATAACTAAATCCCCAAAAGCTTCACTACCAGGACAAGCCTCTAAAATACATCATTTTGTAGGCATAATAGGACTCTTGCATATTCCTTTTTCCTCCCCTCGACTACTTTTATCTTTTGTTTTCTTATATTTGCTATTTTTCATCTGCATATATATTTAAAACCAGTCTTTAACCAAGAACATGTTATAATATGAAAATATGAAAACTTTAAGTTATTTTAATGTGCAGAGAATGCAAAAGATGGGAAAAAATCCACAAAGATGCAAGTAAACTCAGTATTTCTGATGCAAATATAACTATTAATTCCTTTGATGGTGACATTTGCAGATGGATCTGCATCATTTTGGAGTGTTACAATTTGTTTCCAGCCAAAATTTAAAAAGAAAAATTCTAAAAAGATGACTGTTCAATGCCCAAGCCTTTCTTTTTGAGGAAGTAACCCTCACTAAAAAACCACCACTTTAGCTCTTTTTTAGTCAGTGCTCCAAAGATTTGTAATACTCATTATCCCCTTTGAGGTGGTACATCATAGGCATAAATTCAGCCAGAAGACTTCTTTGATCTGTCTCAAACATCACTACACAATAAAAAATTTTGTCTGTAAAATGGATTTAATAGTATTCTTCCTGTTTACACAAAACAATAAGAAGTTACACATTCAGTAAACCATGCCACATATGAAACACTTACTTTAAAAGCCACTACATTTTTAGTGACGTTTGTGAGAACTATCAAACATTTTTTCTCTCCAGTTTCTTTGGATCCAAAATAAAGTTCTTCTGCTGGGCTAATAGGAAATTTTAAATGAATTAGTTTCTTCAGATTATCTTTACAACAGATCACAGAAAAAAACCTGACCACACCTCCAGGAAAATAAAATACTTTCTATACCCTGCAACTACAGTCAGCATAAACAGATTTACATCAGAAAAAGCTGTGAAAACAAAAAGCAGAAAATTTTGTAGTGAAGCTCAGGGTTGACTCATGACAAGCAGAACGAGCTGCCTCAGCTGATTGCTGCCCTTGACTTCTGCCATCTCTAACAGCAGGAATAGCCAACAGATAGACAGAGTCAGCTACTGCATCTTTGGGCAGCGTGCAAAGCGAAAGCATCGTTGATTTTAATTTACGCTCATTTTAGGGACTATAAGGTGTCACAGACAGAGTAATTTCCACCTCAAACACCTATCCTTGTCATGGATATAGTGCACACATAAGAGAAGGCAGATAACCACAACTGGCAATCATTTCAACCACGACAGCTAAATTCACTTGTACTTATGAGTCAGTCTTCACATACTTGTGGTATCACATGCATAAATAAAGTTATTGCTTGTTTTTAATATTCTTGTGCAATTAAGAGAGTCATGCATAAAATATTTTAAACCACATCAAAGTAACACAACTCATTTTGGGTAAGCATTCAAATGAACACTACTAGGTAAAAGGTAGGGCATGCTCATATACAAGTTGAAAGGAACCTTGAATAGCAAGTGAGGAACTTTGCTTTCATTATGTCACATTAGGAGCACGCAAAGAACTGCTGTACTACTCTGTACTACAGCACATTCTTTTTCAAAACATGTGATTTTTTTTCCCATGTCCTCTTTTCAGAGTTCCAATTTCACGTTAGTTTGACCTGCTCCTCAAAAGACCTCCTTTTATGGTACTAATCCTTCTTTCTCCTCCCACTTAAACCAGTGTATGAGCTGAGAAGAAACCCTTGGTGCTGTAGGGCAATTTGTGACGTCCATGCTCGAACAGATTCCAGTGGTGACTGTGATGTTGGGGTGCTGATGTTTTACAATGCATTAGTCAGCCCACATGACAAGACTACCTCTTTTGTGGTGGGGAAGAAGGAAGTTTGCCAAATAAGGTAGAAACCAAAAAATTGATGGGTTTAAAACAGCTTCATGGGGTAATTCTCTCCTTCTCCTCCCAGTATTTCTTAAATTTCCAAATTCTCAATTTATGTAACCAATGCTAGGGAAGGGAAGGATTGTAGCTACAACATATTTGAGCTACCTTAATACTGTACTACTGCAGCTGGGTGTAACAGTGATTGCAAGATGAAACTTAAATGAAACGAGATAACATTAACTAGCATCAAAACAAGCCACAAGAAGGATCAAGGGAAGGAACTTTCTGCCAGAGCCTGATCTTTCTTGTTCTACCAACCATGACCATTGATCA
>VZTJ01006516.1:81317-131802 GCA_013397795.1 Orthonyx spaldingii
AAAGAAAAAAAAAAGGTTTGGGGACCATGGCTGTATGGCTCTTGTCTGTGAAATCAAGTTCCACAGCACTGGGGGGAGGTGGTGTGTAGCTAGTAGGAGGGTGGGTGGGTTGTTTAATTTTTACAGAAGCATGAGTTTCTTTACTCTGATGTGTGTGACATAACCAGCTTGTACCAGAAATTCTCGTACCACAACACACCATGAGCTGCTCTTCTGCCAGACAGTGCAAGGAAACTGCTGCTTTTTGTCTGACCAAACAAATTCATTTATTGAGGGGGAAAGTCAGAAGCAGCCTTTCATTGTAAGGTATACAAGGCAAATACAATTGTGGTCTAAATGAGGGAGACAGCTGATTCCAAGCATGACTACAGAGACAAGAAACAAAAGAGCACAGGACCCAACTTTGACCCACAATTTATTGTGCCAGAGCTGCAGTGCCCCAGCTGCATGCTCAGGCTGCAGGCTGCTCTCTTCACAGGGCACTGCTGGGACATGAGCAAGGATGCAAGTTAAGCATGGTGGAAGAGCTTATGGTCTCTGTGACAGGTGCCTGTAACTGGTTATAAATGGCACTATTGATTATTGGTTTAATCAACTTCAGTTCAATGTCCTAAGAATCAGTGCAGGAAAATGAAAACTAGTTCTAGCTTCTGCAGAGGGAGAGCATTAATGAAGAGCAACAGCTGCACTCAGGGGTTTACTTTAAAAACAAAACAAACCAAACAGCAAGGACAACGGAGACACCAGTACTTTATTTTCCATGACAGCAAGACTACAAGTATTAACACCTCTATACTTGACTAAGTTTACTCTTCCATGTGTTGCAGTCCATGTAAGTTAGTTCTATTCAGTGGCAACTTGAAATGTTTTAAGAGAAAAAAAAGGCAGTTTCTGGGGGGTGTTGCAGGGTGTTTTTGCTTGTTTGGATTTTTTTTTTGTCTGCTTATGATTTGCATCCCTTTTTTTTTTTAATTAAAAAGTGGATGGAAAAACATCTACATTTGTCATTGTCCCAGAAAATGTTTAACATTCTTTTATGATCACAATTCTGTATTCTACATCTTTGTCTTGCCATACAAGAACCTAAGCCTATAAGCCTATACAGAGGAGGTTTTTCATTTCAAAATTAGGAAAAATTTACACATACAAAATATTTTTATGCTAATGAGCATGTCATTATTCAAATTCATTCCAAAACTAATTCATTACAGCACTGAAAAAGTTAGCTAAGAAATTACCTAAAATTTAGATATTTTCTTCATTCATCTAATAGCAAACTGAAAGTGAAAATAAAAGTTAACATCTAAATCAAATTCTAAACAAGCATCTTAACCTAAAAGGCAGTGAAAAGAAAAATGATATTGGCTAATTGATTTCATTTTCCTAGTTTAATGAAAAAAAGCAAATTAACCACAAGATGTAGCATCTTGGAGGAGAAAACCTTCTGGGTAGATGTGTCATTTACACACAGCCCTTTCCACACAAAATGAATTGGAGCCATTCATTAAGTTTAACTGGTGGAAACTACTAGTGTAGAGATTTATATCATCATAAGCTAAAAGAATTCAAGCAAGATTTAACAGTGAAAACTGTCTTGATAAAACATTGTTTTTTCTCAAGCCAATGCAATCAATGTCAAACCATTGCTCTCATTACAGGTAAGGACAGGTTTAACTTAGATAATTTCTCTATATAAACATTTGTACAATTCTGTGGAATATACACCTATTTGTACGAAAAGTATGCCAATCTTTGGTGACACCAAAAGATTCACTAAAACTTGTAAAACCAGAAAAATTCTTTGAGCTTTGTAAAAATCTTTCTTAAAAAGTTGTTTATCATTTGTTTTCCTCTAATAGTCTGAAAAAAGTTTATTTTGAAAATCAACTAGTTCAGTACTCAAGTGTCCATGGCACATTGTAAAAAGAAAATTGAAGAAAATTATTATTACCTGATATGTAATAAAGGTCCTTTAAAAGTGGTTAATGCTTTCTTTGCATTTTTTGGTTTGACCTCTGTTTTGTCAGTTTCCTCTGATTTGGAAATTTGTTCTATAGAATTCATCTGAGTGAAAATGATAGTTATAATGATTAACTAGAAACCTGGATTACATGTTACAGAATCATGCAGGTATTTCAAAGAATATGATGAGGCTTATTTCAACAGTTTGCATACTACAGACAAAGCTTTAGATACATTCATTCCCTGAAGCTGCTTGAAGTCCACTGAATAAAAATATTTACTACAGAAGTTACATAACATTAAACAAAAGCATGCATAAAACAAAACTTCTGCTTTTTTCCCCATGTATTTTCCTGCTGCCCAGGTCAGTTTTTGAAAACTCCAGACACACTAAGCATGTCAAATATCTAAGATTATAAAGCACCAGTATTATTCACCCACTGCAAATTAAAATGAAAACAGATGTCCCAATAAAATCTCTGTAACACTGAACAGAAACCACAGTACCAATTCCACACTTCATTGCATTGTAGGGTTGCTAAACATATCTTCAATGCTTTTAGATGACACTCTGAAGTATTGCAGAACATAAAAGAAATAATGCTGATTGAATTGGTGCTTTCAAAACTGCTGGTGTATCTTAGGCTCTGAGGGTTTTCTTCTATAACATTAAGAAAATACCTGCAGAACAGGGCAGGTGCTGGGGGAGTACAGAAGACTGAAAGAATTAGTGACATCATGATTCCAGATCAGCTGGCTGAAGAGTTTGCTTAGCCTCCTTTTTATTCCACTTTTAATACAGAGAAAAGACATGAGGAGAATTCAGTTCATGTGAGTTTGAAGTATGGGAATGAAAGGAATATAAAACTTTATATGAAATAGGCTGTATAAAAAGAAACCACACAGCAGCTTTCCATAATTATATAAAAGCTGTAGAAAAAGGTCAGTGTGTAAATACACGGCACTAGTTATATGTTTGGATTTATTCTACATAAACTACCAGAAAAAAATATACTATAGAGCACAAAAGTGGAGGCACCTACAGGACAGGCACTTACTAATCAAGTTTATCACTCATGATCCTCTGTACTGAAAAAAACTGAGTGGCACCTTGGTTACATGATATAAAAGTGAAAACAATTATTTGCTTTATTGTATTTTAAGAGTAAAAATACTTAAGTAGAAAGCTAAGTTACCCAAGCAATTTAAAAACCAACAAACACTGAGGCTTATTAAGCACCAAAGGCGACTCACACACTGAGCAGAAATTCTCCACGTTTCTGTATCTGAGAATCATAGCTTGAAAAACAAGCTACAAGCAAAACAAGCTACTGAGTCTAATCATGGTTACATAATGCTTCCTTTTGACCTTAAGGTCAGTGAATTTTACTTTTTTTTTAAAGCTGGCCAAGTTGCAAATAGCAGCTGGACTACTTAGTGAACTGCATGTTTCAAATTATTCTGACAAACCTGGAACAGTAAATGAAACTGTATTCTACTCCATTAAACAGAAGTTTTGCAAGTCATATTCCAAAATTAATTATGGCAATACAGTAGTGAATTGCAATTTTTTTCTACTATTTTCAAGAGCAATATCCCCAGTTACTATCATTGCATATTCCTAAATATCACTTCCTATGAACTTGTGTAAAACAATGCCTTTATTTCTGGATAAACAACACTGCTGGAAGATTATATTGCAAAACATGACTGATGGAGTAGGAATACAATTTCTCCTGAGAATAAATGAAAACATATATATGTTAAGATTTTATCAATAATTTAAGAAAACAAATTAACATCCAGTAGAGTATAAATATTTAACTTAATATTTTCTCACATACACACTGATTTAAGCATCTGAGAAAATTAGATGTATTTCAAAATGTACACCACTAGATATTCCAAGATTAAAACAAAACCAACTAGAAAGACAACCTTTGGAAACAAAATACAGAAACCTTTTTCATTTTACTGTACAATTCACTATATTCCAAAAAATAGACTATATATTTGGTGCACATTTTATGCTTTCTGAAGCAGAAACTTGTCTTAACAGACCAAGAGTCAAGGCTAAAAACTACAACTACAATTTTTCAGTTTTCCTGGGTTATTCTGTCAAATTGGAAGACAGAAAAACTGTTAAAAAATGCAACACAAAGACAGTGAAGTAACCAAAATTATACGCCTCTTGTCCCACTTTGTAACCATCTAGCTAGTCTTGCCTAAATCTTCACTTAGATACCTTTTTCTGATTAAGGTTTTGTGCTTCATTCAGCTCCCCAGCCTCCTTGGTGTCTGCATCTATCTCTTCTTTACTTTCATGCTCATCTTCACTTGTAATGGGCCCATTTTCACATAAAGGAGTTTGAAAATCATCATCAACCAATGGAGGATAACTGTACTTGAAAGAATCCTAAAAGATAAGGAGAATTATAAAAGATGAGTTATTCAAGAGGATTAGAAGTGCCTTCTCTAGGGTTTTTTAAATGGAAATACTGTCATTGTTTCTTGTTTCACATTACTTTTATGTTTCATTTATCCATTTCAACTTGCACCCCTGTACAGAAAGCTGACACCAAGAGTTTTTATTTTATCATCAATAGACAAATAAATACACTCATCCAATGAAGCCAGTAAACTGTAACTGTTATTTATATTCACAGCAGTACTGCACAAGCTGGTCTATCAAGGATCAGCATTCTATTCTTAGTTCTCAAAAATGTGGTTTAAAACTTATGACCGCTATTTCTAAAAATATTCCAAAAGTGATGAAAAACATCAGTTGTTTCTTTTATGTTAGTTTCATAATGGCCAGTTTAAAAAAAGGAAATAAACCCCAAAACCATGGAACAACCCCAAATAATCCCTGAAGTTTAATGTAACGTGTGGACCTTTAGCATATTCTGCAATTCAGATTTTAGTCTTTAGCATGACAAATGAATTAAAGACCATATTTAAGACATCTGAGTAATGCAGAAGCAGAATACTTAAATTCTCAATGACTCTACAGTAAAGGTCCCTTTCTCATTGAACGATCAGTAAAAAACAATTTTTGCTGACTAGAAATTCTCTTAACAGTCTCAAAATAGTTTTATTACATGTAATGTCAGAGACAATGTTTGAATGGGGATGTCTGTCCCTACTGCACTTTCAAACAGTTTTAAGCATGGAGTAAACTGAATTAGTCTGTCAGTTTTTCCAGTGGAGAAAAACAACACATCTTTGACTCCTGTGAGGCAGAATTGAGCAATGCCCCCACTTCCCACACTATGTCTCCCTCAGCAGGGAGTTACAAAAGGTTTTTAAAGAGAGCTCTCCATAAGCAAGTCCATTTTTTCAAAACAAGGAATAACGTGATAAGAAAAATTAAAAGGGAAAAGTCTTAGATGGAATCATTAAAAAAAACCACAAACGAAACAGCATACTTCCTGCTCCTCTAGAATCAAGGTCTAAATCTCATCTATTCTTCTGGCTGTAGCAAGAGCCAAAGACTTCTAGGTGAATGAAATAGGTATTCCCTGGCTCAAACAATATCCTATTAAGGGCCTGAAGGACAAGCTTTAAGTATCATTTACAGACTAAAACACTATTAGAAGAAAAGACTCCAGTCTGCTAGAAATATTACAGCACTCTTGCAGAATACTGACATCTCCATTTGCAAAAACAAGACAAATATCCAACTTCCCCTTATCCAAACCAATAAAGCCTTTTCACTGCATTCCAGCATAGGATGAAGGGCATATAACAAAGTGACCTTAACAGAGGGAAATTAATTTTACTGCACGCTTTACTTGGCCTTGTTAATCCATGCTGCTGGATAGTTTCAACAGCTGAACAGAATCTCACCAGTGGGACAACTCAAAGTCCCACATTTCATAGTCTCAGTGGCTGAGTTTCAGTGACATGGGTATATCTACTAACAGGGTGAAAACCTCAGCCAGGTAAACAAGACATTTATTCAATGCCTGATATATCCATTCTATAGACTTATGGCTCTTTTTTATAGCAGCTCTAGAGAATTCATGCTACTATTGTTGGCAATTTTTGTAGAGGTGGAGGTGTCTTAATCACAGCAGTGATATTTTCTAAGATTATGTGTACACAGTGGCAATGAAGTCATATGCAAGTTTAGCCATGTCTTAACTTCAGGCCACTGATCTACATAAGGTACTTTCAAGAAAACCTGTGGGCTATCAATTTTGATACCCAGGTGAAGAGCACAGCAGTTGCACACATTGTCTCAGCTGGTGCCAATATTGAACAATCTTGATCAATTCTTCCTTGTTAAATCCATCTTCTGACAATGAAAAACTGGGTAAAACAGCAAAGTAAAACCCTGCTGTGTGTACATGTCTTGCATCAAAGTTTATACTATGTGTATATGAACAGAAAATATTACTGAAGAGACAACAAATCTCCCTGGTCAGAAATGTGTATGCCTTAAGAACTGGACTGTTCCAACAGCTGGAAAAGGCAGAATGTGCGATACAATAGACAGGAAAGCCAGAAAACACTGAGTTAGTATATATTTATTACTAAATGAAAAATATTACCAAGTGGCTCTAGAGCACCTAGCCCTAATTTTGCAGGCTGACTAGCATTAGCTTCCTCCTAGACCTGCCTTGGGCAATTCTGACAAGCTCTCCAAAACAAACCTGCTATAAAGAAAACGACCTCTGTGCACTATGGACAAGAACAACTCAAAGCCATGTACATACTGTGTAGCATCTATGGATCAGCAATACGGTAATAACCACAGCCAGCAGACACTGCTGAGGGCTTGAATGGAACTTAGATCAAATTCATATTCCAAAATCCTGCAAAATTCAAGTTTCTGTTTTCTATAATTAGTTTTAATGCTTTTGATACTCTGGAGACACCTTGGTCCAGTGGTTGTCTAAAATCAAGTATGTAATATTCCTCCTTTCTCAGCTGGCTGACAGTCGATCAAAGGATTTTAAAGCCATGGAAAGTTTCTGATTCATCTTTTGAGTGACCCTGAGACAGACTTAAAACATGCTTAAAGGTAACTTCACTGAGACATTGAAGCTTGGAGGTTTCCAACAGAGACAAAGAACAGTTCCCTTAGTTAAGCCAAATAATCACGGACTCCAAGTTCATCATTGTTAATTCTATGGATTTTTTTTGTTACATCCAGGACTAGTCTCTAACACTCTCCTGGAATACAAGTAACATAAGTGCAGTGGAATCTTGGTATCTCCCCAAATTAACCCGCCAGATGATCTCCACTAGTTATTTACTAGTTATCTGGCAAGACCTGGCTCTTCAAAGTTGGATCCTAGTAGGGGACACAGAAGATGAGTCTTACAGCTACTGTACTGAATACAAAGGATGCACTGTGCTCTTCACTGGTGTTACATTCACTGCAAATATGAAGATCTGTAACTAAACATGTGAAAACCAAAGATGACAGAAAGAGAATTGGAAGGAGGGGAAAAAAATCACTCACAAACAAAACCAAGCACTTGAGAGAAAAATGGAAGGAATGAATTTGTGCAAGTCAGATACTACGTTTAAAAAAAGCCAGGCCTGACAATACTAATAATGTATCCTAGTTGCCTCAAGAAAAGCCAAGGTTAATCACATCAAGAAAAGTTAAATTCTGAGAAAAGGCATTAAGTTGTCTGGTCACTGAAAAACTCCTTGCTACCAGAGAGATGCAAAGATCCTGCTTTACTGTATACACTGAAGAAATCTTGGGAAGAAAGATCCAGAGTACAATTCTGAAGTCTCTGTATTTGTTAACAATTCTCCCAAATCATGACAGTTCTGAGGTTAAAAGCTCAAAACACCCACCAAGTGAAACTCAGTAGTTAGACAAAGCATGTGCTGGTTCAAAATACAGGGCTCTTAATATGCAGAGATACAGCTGATTTTCTGAAATTGTCAGAACCTCTGGAGTCCTTGTTAGGCAAGTTTACTACTATTCTACTTTATTTCTGCCACTGCAACTTCCTACTCCAGACAAATGATTTGGATAAGTTCCCTCCATGATTCTGAAACTTTTTAATGCTCTCAGAAGATGGGCAACATGGAATCGGCTTGATCAACAATCACCAAGCAGCAATGAAACCTTTCAGGCCCAAGGCAGAATAGAGATAACTCTAAGACTGTGTGTTCCATCAGATGCTTCAGCAGGATATTTAGCAAAACCACAAGTTCCTTCTTTAAAGTCATAATGAACTATTAGGTAAGACAGTCTAAAAAGTAGATGGGAGATACTCAGCTTTAATGAGGAAAAAACCTTGCCCCTCTATTGCAACAACAGAACAATACCACAGGAGGCAGGCCCAGAACCCACTGCTAAACAACTTTCAATTCCTTCCTGAGGCCACTTCAGCCATCATCAGCCCTTCCCTCAATGCCTGCTCCTGAGGTGCAGCAATTTCAGCTTTCTTCCACGAGACTGTTCTTCCATGAGACTGGGAGTTGGGGTAGCAATTTTCATGCAGAAAAAGGGTATCTTTTCTTCAAGAGTCACGTGCATTTTTTAAAGGCTGCTAATCTCAGTCAAATAAAAATCAAGGTTACATTCTTTTATGTTCCCCGAACAACTTGCACATGTTCTGGCCACAATAACACTACCCTGAATTCATATACAAAGGAACCAAGCCTCCCCTACTATTGCTGAAACGCAACCCTCCTTTTCTCCATATTGTTACTTCCATAATGCCAAAAGTACTTCAGAAAAGGTAGAAAAAGAACTATTAAAAGTAACTCCCCTGCAGTGAGCTTATTCTAATACCATAAATGGTCTATAAACATTTTAAAGCATTGTTTTTCTGCAAATTTATTATAAAGATTATGCAATACTGATCTACTAGTCTTGTGAAAAGTGAAACCTGTTGTGCAAGATGCTTGTGCTGTTCCACTCTTTAGATTGCACTAGAACTGGATTCTTGTTCTGTTAAACTGATGCTGCCTGTACCACTTTTGGGCTCTACTACCCTTTGAAAAGAATCTTCCACAGCCCTGTCTTAAAATGCAGCCCTAGAGACAACAAAGGAAAAATAGCTACAATATAACTGTCTCTAGTGAATCACAGTTTTGGAGCAGGACTAGAACTCTCAGAGGACCATGAAACCTGCTTTCCTTCACAGAAACCTTCATAGAACTTATTTCATAAACAAACACCATCTCTAACTCATCAGGGAGAAAAAAAAGTACAAGGAAGAATGACAATTAAAACACATAGTTTTTCTTAAAGGTCTGAAAAATTAAGTGGTTTCCAGTGACTTATAAGGGGATGAAAGACAGAAAAAATAGTTAGTTCTGTACTTAAGAGTGCAGATACCAAATTCTCATGAAGTTGACCTATTTTATATTACTGTGATTTTAAAATTATCATAGGAGATTTCTTGAAATTGTTTTGCCAATCTGTGAAGTGCCGACCCTCAACCCTACATATGGGACTTACGTAGGTGTCTCAACGTATCACAGTGGGAACAGGAAATGTTATTATACTTACAGTTCCACCCATGTGAGGTGGCAGATACTCTCCACTGATGTATTCCTGCACGTCACTCTTGTTTGTGAACTTTAACATGCTTATTGCATCTGGGCCAAGCCAACCCTTCACGATTTTAAAAGCAGCTTTAAAAAAATGAAACAAAAACCAAACAAAAGAAAAGGTGTTGAAAATAAGTTGTCAGGAAGGGAGTTTTGTTATTTTGGTTGTTTTCTAGGGGTTTTTTCAGTGTATTGGTATATCTTACACAACACAAGTGAGTTACATTCCTCAAGATATTGCAGAACCTGCTCTGAAAGTATCTATTATAATTGGAATGAGCAATGCAAGGGAAAAAGGTATTATTTACAGGGAAAATGGAGAGAGTATTTTTGATTTAATAACTGACAACTCGGTTGTCTTGGAATTTAGTTCTTGAAGTACTGAAGGGGTAAGACCAATTGTATTTCCAAATCTGAGTGAGGGAGGTTGGGAAAGATACATATACACTGTTCCTCACTGAAATGTTTTGCTGATTTAAAGGATATCTGTTTAGATCAACAAAGCATTTACAAAGACCATTGTTATTTCAGTGACAGCAAAACATGAATATGCAGTAAAATATAAAGCCAACATAAAAATATGTATTCATATGGCAACAATAGAGGAATAGCATATTTATCCTGTACATTATAGTTACAGATAACTATTGAAGTACCCATATCAGAACAAACGTAACCACACCAGCATTCAGTGTCAGGCATCTATCTTAAACTGTGTATTCTAGTTTTGAGCTGATTATAAGTCACCATTACTGCTGATGATAGGATTCCTGAAAGGATTCTAGTTAGAAGCATTCAAGGAACAGACTACTTATCAAGGTCTCTCAACCTTTAAAAACAAAAGGATGAATACAGACTTCATGTAAAGTACGATCCAAAATACAATGATAGAAGGAAAAATAAAAAGTATGCAACCTTTAAACTGACAGATTTAAAGATGCATGTTTTACAAACTCCATTATTCCAGTATCTACACAGAGCAGAAAAATGCTTATTTATGCCTCTAAGTTTTAAAAGCTATCACAGTCTGAAAAGAAAAAAAAGAAAGAACTTACCATTCATTATCCATGGCATTTCAAATATTACTATCTTTGCTGAAAAGAAAAAAAAAATTGGAATATGAAGTGCTAGGTATTTCTCTGTTTAAGAGCAAGCACAGGAATAATGTTCATGTAAAAAGTAAATATTCACTTTTACAAACCTCCATGTTCACTTCCCTGTAAAAGCAATTTTGTACAAAGCTATTGCTATTTAGAAACATTAGCTGTTTGCTTGGAAAACAGATAACAAAATTCTAAGTTATATATTGTTTATATACTTCCTAGGATATTACTCTTCTGACATATTGTTACAAATAACTCATCTCCCAAATAAGGCAGAGAAAGGCAAGATCTCAACCTGACCTAGAAAAGCAACTGCTGCAAGTTTAACAGGTATATTCACTACCCCCTGTTTCACAAAGACATAAATCACCATGAGTCTTTGTATATGTATTTTTTCCAAATATTCTTTATTTTAGCACAGAAGCTTGAAAATACCTAAGTGTCCAAATTTTTTTTTCCTCTTGAATGACAAAAAAAGGAAAACAATGTTGCACTTGCCTTTAAGTTTGATATTTGATAAAAGCTTTGAACTTTGATCAGCAAGTCGGAACCTAATATTCAGAGTTTAAGCAGTTACTGTATGGGATTTCAATATTCACAGACATTTTCACCTAAAATTTACAACATATTTAAGATGAGCTAGCATAAACTATGCAGTGTTTGCCTACGCATAAGAAAGTTAGCAGGCAAGTGTGCAGGGTTTTCTAAGTGTGCACACAAAAATGCCTTACTCATTTTCAGAATAAACCATTGCTCTTCATAATTTTCTAGAGCCATTAATTCTTTGACCCCTGAAGACTCATAAAGGATACAAACTGTAATGAAAGTTTGTAAAGCTTCTACCCAAGTAACAAGGAGCAAAGGAAAACAGGTCAATTCCTTTATATTATGTGCTTATAATAATTTTTATCATGTATAAACATGTATAAGATTATTACTTCACAAAAAGACAGTTGATTTTTGATGAAAGTAAAGTTTATTCACAATAAAAAGTTGTGCTGACTTAGAGTCAAGATAATCTTGAGTCCTTAACACTCACATGTTCCATGAAGTTACCCCAGAAAATACATGAAAAAAATCCCTTTATCGTACCCATCTTCTATCATATTGTAAAATGCTCTTGTTACACAAGTCTACAATGCTTAATATTTAATATTCAATACTTACTGAGGAAGTTTGGGTAATAATCTGTAAAACAGTTGACAATAAACCGGACAAAATCCAAGTCCTAAAAAAAAAAAATTAAAAATCACAGCATAAATGCAAAGCAAACCAAAACAGTAAAAAAAACCTGGCTTAGTTAAGGCATTCAATGAATATCACAAGACAGTTATATTGTAGTCAACTATGTTCAAATTTTAAAAATTCAAAATTTTCAAATTTACTACAAACATCCTCAAAACACAATGCAAGGCTTTTTCCTTCATTAAACTGCTGCAGGATTGCGGTCACACTTCCTTTTATGGTCTAAGAAAAGTCAATAGACCTACGATCAGTGCAATAACTAAGATATCTAAACTACTGCAAAGTATCAACAGGACTTAAGATGTGAGGAAGGATACAGGAAAAATAAACCTTTAGCACTAGAGAAGCTTGACAGATGGAAGAGTACTCATTATATTGAAATTTCCCTTCAATAACTATTCTGCATACTGTTCAATATACTACTGCACTCAGTATTGTATTTCCAAAGGAAAAAAATAGATTTTCCTTTGCAGAGAGTTGTTGGGTTTAGTATTAGTTGATGGCATGCAGAGAAACTGTGGGCAGACACAGCACTCAAAAGAGCTGCTTCTATACCACCAATTTTCAGAATGCCTCTATCCAATAAGCAACTGCACAGAAAATGTACAGTCAGTCTCCTTTGCAAAATCCAGTTCTAATGGAACTGGCCACACAGGAAAGGGCAAGGAAGGCTTTTTATGAAACAGATATAGAAATAACGTAAGAGATACCACAATAAGGTACCCAGGTGGGAAGTCTGCCATTAGTATTTTCCCCAGTCCTTTTAACAGAACTGACCACTACTCCTACTTTCAGAAATAGTACAGAACATTTCTGGCTGAAGATCCAAAGCCTGTCATAACAGCAAGAATGGGGAAGGGGCTCCTGGGGTGATGTAAACACACTATCAAAACATTTGCGGACAGAGCGAAGAAAACTAACATCCTGCAAGAGGACTACCCACAACCTGAAAGCTTTATGAGTAGTTTCAGCAACTAGAAACTAACTGGAAGCTTGACATCTTTACAGGCAGAAGGTGGCCTCTAATAGAAGCATTTATCTCAACTGTCTGTTGCTTGTACCAAATGTAGTATCTTTTATTTAGCAGCATGAACACAGTGATAGATTAGAATGATTAAAATCTCCATTAATCAGAATGTTGCTCTCTGTTCTGGTGCCTATCCAAAAGCAGCACTATCACATAGCAGAAGGACAGATCTGTTATTTTGATGAAAGTCTGGAATTAGAAGTGCAGATTTCACAGACCATCCAATAACTGCATCTATTCTAGTTACCTGAAGTGGTGCACCAAGCCATGAGCTATCAGAATTATCTCCTGCACACCAGTGATAAAAGTGATATAGTAGATGTCCATAGCAATGGAACAAACAAACAAGGCACACTCTGGAAAAGAACTCAGATATCCAAGTTCTTTTTCTTTTAGGATAAAATTTATCAATTCCTCCACGTGGCTACAAACAGCCATTAAAAATATTCCTGTTCTGTGATAAACATATTAACTGTAAAGCAAGACTGTACAATGGGACAGTTACAGCACTCAGCACTTGCTGAGATTTTGTCTCTGGGAGCCTCAAAGACACAGGGGAAAAAAGCAGCTTCGGGATATACTCCATGAAACCCAAATCAAGTTAGTCTTTCACATCAAGGAAATTATTACAATCCTTTACTCCTGCTATATAAAGTTATGGTTCCAGTATTATCTTTAGGAGTATGGATAGACAGCTCTCACTGCATGGGTAAGAGCACCAACCCTGCCAAACAGAATCACACCATATTTATTTGTCAAAATACCTCCTCATGAGCTGGTGGCCCTGTCCTGCACAGCTGCAAGGTCCTAATGCAACATTAATAATCTTGCCTATGTTAGGTATAAACAACTTTTTGGAGTTGGGTTTGGAGGTGGGTTTTTTTTTTGCTTATATTTGAATTCACTCTTGCCATACCACCACCAAAAAACAAGGCACAAAGATAAAAGTTTCAGCCATTCCTGTAATAATAGGACAGCATGGCACTTGGTAAGAAAAATGCAATTATTGTATAGAAAAATATTTTGGTTTTTAACCTATAGACAATCTAAGATTTGTAGTTATTATATTAAATTAATAAATATGTACTGATAGGCAAGATCTCAACCTTGCAATCTAAACCAGCTCAGTGATCAAACTAAAAGAAAGCTGCATTTTTCAGCATGTTGCAGAAGATGAAGTTTAATATGTAACAAAAGATTATGGAAACTGCTTGTGTCATGGGAAAAAGCTCTGCCTTTACTCATCTCAATGACTGTTAAGTTACATAGGTGTCAAGGACTGTACAGGGACTTCCTTTTTTCTAGGAACACAGGTTAAATAATTCCACAAGCAATCAAGACAAGACAGTAAAAACACTTACTATGTGACTGATTCCAGTTTCAGCCATATCAAACACTACTGTTAAGGGCTTCCCATGATCTCTCTTGGCATAATGTTCTAACCAAAAAGCGACCAGTTTCTTTTTGTCAAGTTGCTGTTTAGGATCTCTTGTATGATGTTTCACTTTGAACCAAACTTGGACAAAAAACACACACAAAAGTTGAAACAAAAAATCCATGCCAACAGAAAACATCATGCAAGTAACTATATAGGATGCACTGAAATCTATTAACACCTCTGAGTTTGTATTCTGCATTTCTTCTGATTTTGTGATCACTGAACAGCCAGAAAAACAACTCCACACCTCTTCATATAACCTACATTTCTAACTCACATTTTTTTACTGTAACTTTCCAAAAATTGAAAATACAATTACACCCAGAAGAAACATTAAAAGTAGAAAACCAGGTTTTGTGCATTGAAAGACTACTTACCTAGATCAGTATTTCATAATTTAAAATTAAATCACATGGTCTTGAGACACTATTATGTTCAGTGTATATTCTTAAAGTTGCTTAAAGTAAGTAACTTTAAGTATTACTTAAAATAATGTAAGCAAATTAATGTCTCCTTTTCTGCTTAGGTTTCCTACAGCACTGCAGTTGATGTGTTTTGAAAAACTATTTATACACACATTAAGAATTATATAAACCGCATGAGATCTTTCTAAAATAAAATGAAAAATTCCAGGAGGTGAGCAACATGGTATAAATGAAAGGCTAGTACATATTCTTCTGGAATAAAAAAAAATGAGTCATACAGAGACTTGTTTTTCCATGAAAAAAAAACCCCACAGGCATAATTCAAAGCAAAAGACTTTATAAAAATATCTGAAACCAAGTTAGTGATTACACAATAAGTGAGAAAAGAAATATTCAGGGCAGTAATGTGAAGAGTATTTTTCATTTTTATTACCCTTACAATATCAAAGTTGGACAAGCCTGAAAATAACTTTAGGTATGTTTAATATTCTTCTCCCTGAAACTTGGAAAGTCGTAGTAAAAAACAGATTTCTTCTCCATGTCTTTTACTTCCAATTGCAAAACTAAAGTAAAAGTACTTTGCCTCATGTCAAGAAACAAATGTTTTTAAATATAGCATGCTAGCTAGAATGTGTGTTTCAAGATTAAGAGAAACCCCTATTCAAACACAGAACATAGATTAAACTACTGTATTCTTGTTTAAGGCAGTGATCACATCACCAAGCCTGTGTGAGAGTTAGGCCCATAGTGTGATTCTGAGGCTGCCCTGTGCAGGGTCAGGAGTTGGACTCCATCATCCTGCTGGGTCCCTTCCAACTCAGAGGATTCTGTGATAAAAAAATACTTTATTACTCAATTACCTTTTTAAGTAAGAGCAGTAGCCAATACATACCTATGGCTGTTCTTAAAACACTTATTTTTCAAGATGATAAAATGCTGGAAACAAAATAATGATCAATGACTGAAGACAGTATATTCTGTATAACTTACATAACTTATAGCCCTCTTTATCGTATCCATGCAGAAAGAGAGCACCAATTTCAAACAACCATTTTGGAAGGACAGATTCTGACAAGTCTGCAAAACCAAATGAAATATTATTTCAGTAATCATATTAATAATCACACTGTAACTTAACAGAAGTCATTAAAAATGCAAAAGTCCAGCAATAAAATACAAAAACATCTTTATAAGCCACTTTGCAAGGCCTTTACTAAACTAATGCAAATACTGAGATCATTTGAAATCTTTACTATCTTCTTCTCATGCTATAGAGTATAATCTATTGAAGAAATTCTTAAAAAATCTACAGAAAAACATGATTCAAATGCTCTAACCTTTAATTCAGTGTGTGAAGTCCTGTAGATACAGTTCACCTTCAAAATATTTTCACAGCACAAAAATGTGATCTCTTTTATTTAATGTACCAGACCAGTGCTATTGCAATGAACAAGAGGGCCCTGTTTGTTGTGGGGTTTTTTGTTATTTGTCTTTTTTTAGGAGTCTATTCTATGATGCAGAGAGACAAGAGAGAGCTGCCTTCCTTCCTTCCTCTTAAACAACCTTTCAACAGACATATGGAACCACAACAAAACTGAGATACTACTGGTCAACAAAAAAAAGCAATACTTTTTCTCTTTTTTTTTTTTTAATTCTTGCTCAGCTCTCCCTGGTAGTTGCAAACCTTTAAGAGGTTCTTAATGAAACTACATATAGAGGTCAGTGGTAGTTCAATAGGAAAGCAACACACACCTTCAAAATCACTGTATAACATCCCTTACCATTAACTGTGTATTCTTTCCTCCACTGAAAGCTTTCATCGATCATCTTTAAAGTATCATCCACAACGTCGTGACGCCAAATCAGGTAGTTTTCAACCCATTTATCATCTTGCTGAAGTCTTTCCACATCTCTAGAATCGTATTTATCCGATTTATCTAGGAAATAAATAAGTTAGTGTCTGTAGCATTTGCTACAAAAATGTGAAGAGATTTGTCAAGTGTCTGTCTATGACCATCTACTAGGTACACAGGATTTCTCTTGCAGTTTCAAATTTAAGCAAACAAGGTACAGCATGACAAATTGATGAAAACCATCCATCTGCTGCAGTGATATTTAGGTGCACTACAAGATTATTCTCACTAGAAAAATATTTCCGTGATTCTTATGTAAAGAAAAAAACATTAGAAGACAACAAGGTGCATTTGGGACAGCTGTAATTTTCCTAAAATCAGTTTTCTGGTTCTCAGAATCTGTGTACTGATGAATGTGTTAAAACATGACCAGTACATGCTTGAGTTCTCAAACTTACAGGCACCAGCATGTCAGACCATAAAATGTCTGACAGCAAGTATTAAATCAGTGGCTTTGACCATGCACTATACACAATTGCATTAAACAAAATTGTATTCTTAAAAAAAAATTACAGTTTACATTTGTTATAAATTGTTACCCTACCCAACACAAACTAGGTGCAACTCTAGAGTAACACAAAAGCCCCCAAGGCTTCTTCCATCTTCTTGTATCACATTAGCAACACCATAACAGCCTTACATGCTTTTGGAAGTACTTCAGAAGAAACAAGAATTGCTGCTGCTCTGGGATTTTTTATTTTTAAATAGGAAAGTACCACACAAATGCTAAGTGGACCTATTTATATTGTAGATATGCTTAAACAAAGACTCAATTTTTAGATCCATGCTTCTTTGTCTGAGAAATTGGTATAAATAGAATGTAAACCAAGAGCCCATAATAGAAACAGGCTTCTGAAAGCAAGACACTGATACACATCTCTGCTAACTACTAAAAAACTGTAAGATCTTAAGCTATTCACTTAAATTCATGATTACCATGGAAAAAATTAAGACTGCAAATAAAAGAGATGTTAATTTTCACATACTGGAAAGACTATGCCTCTATCAGCATCAATAAACTGCTTTCAGAGCCTCTAAGAACTTTTTAGAGCTATGACAGAATGGCTTGGGAATTTGTATTTGAATCAGACATCTTAACTCTGAGGAAGGAGTTAAGAAAGAGACACCACTAAATTCTGCCAATATTTGTTGTTTTACTGGCCTACATGCAAAAATATGACCTATTTTACTTGTCTTTCAATTAATACTGTTTCCTGCTATACATCAGTCAATGTAACTGTAAGAATATCTCAATTTAAATGTGTCCATCCGCTAAGAGTTATTATAGTTACACTCCCCAATGAATCTTTTCACATCTGACTGCTTCTCACATACATCATCTACAATGCTCCATCTTCATTAGGCTTCAAATTTCTCCTTCCCTTGATCCCATACCTCTACTTCACTTTGTTCCTTAGATAAACCTAGAATTTAATCCCACTTTCCTTAATCTTAGTCCCCTACTCTCTCCTCTGCCCAAAAACCTCTAATCCACTGAAAACTTCTTAACTATTGAAGTTCCTTTTCTCATCATTTCCACACTTGCACCAGACAGCTGATTTCCTATATTCTTACTAAGCCCAGTGAAGTGATCACTCAGCACCAGACTGAAATGTTTAACTTCTCTGTGGCTCTAGTGGAACCACAGATGAATTGCAAAATTTTGGGGTGTGAAATTTGGTAGTCTCAACTGCTCATGTGAAATTTGTAGTTCCCCCAATGATTTAGGAAGTTTTGTCTGAGAAAAGCTAACAGTACTTAGTTTCAAGTTAACTACCTTACTTCACCTTGGTTTAATTATCTCTGACACACACTGGCTTCTACCTATGAGTGACTGCAGTTAATCAATCAGCCAAGAACTTTGCTGAGATCAGCCCCACCTGTGTCTTATATAAATAAGGGATTTGGGTACTGCATAATTAAAGAGAAAGCCCACCACCAGGTAAAAACTAACAGGATAACACTTCACACCACTTTGAGGTGCCCTTCTTTGCTTTCAGTATCTGTTTGAGAGCACAACTGTCAAAATGAGAGTATTGTGCATCTTGTATCAAACTGTAATTTAAAACCATTGACATCTCATTACGTAGAACAAACATCAGAACACATTTCTCAGCCACTAACAAGTTTTCCCAAACTCTAAACTTAGAGAATAGTTTTAAAAACATAGAAATTTAACTTTGTGAATATTTTAAGAAAATTAAAGAGAAACAGAGAAAATGTTTAATCCAAACTTCCAACATCAATTGAAAGCAAGTTGCATTCAGAGAGAGTTGGAAAAGTATTTTTCCTTCTCTTCTATAACTAAATTCTCAACAAGGCACATGTAATCTGAATTTACAAATATGCTACCATTCACCCTAAAACCAGGGGAAACAAATAGCCAAGTTCTGCTTGTTCTCCACAAGCACTTGCAGAAGGCCAGTATTTGAACCAGGTTAGCTTAACAAGATTGGAAGAACAACAGTACTGAGTACTGAATACTGTATGACTTTTATCTGATTTATCCAATTCTTGCTGCAAAATATGTAAAATTAGAATGAGAATGTGAATCCAGAAGAAAGTTATTTTATGTCACACACAAATAGCAGAGTGGTATAAAATTGATGGAGTCCTTCCAAGAACCCAGTGATTGAAAACGTGTCAATTCAGAGGAGGAATTCCTCTTCAAATCTGTACATGTCACTAATTCTAAAGACATCTGGAAACTTGTTTTCAAACTATGCTGTGAAATAATCAGAATGTTTCTAATTTTAAATCACTCACGGAACACTTGAGTGCAGTTACTGTATTATTAGAAACGGAGTCAAATGAGAATTAGTTGAAAGAAAATATAGCATTTGGGATTCTTAATACAATTTAAATACATCCTGCACAACAACTAAGAGGCCAAAAAAGAAACAGTAGTTGCAGGGCACTCATATGGAAATTTAGGTGAAACTATAAACTGAAGTGACTTACCTCAGACAATCTCCAAGCCTACCCATTTAAGATACCTGTGAACAAATACTGATGCTTTTCTCAAAGGAAGATTAGGTGCTTGCTTCTTCACACTTGCAGGACTGCCACTAGGGCACTGAGACACTAAGTTTAGTCACCTTCAGCTCAGGAAGAGAGACATCTCTGTAATTAAGTCCATAACAAACTTAATTTCGTAAGGTATTTGGAACACACATCCCTTGTCCCAAAGGTAACAGAAGAAACAGCACTACCAGCTATTTCTGTTAAAAAGAGCTACTGAAAACCAGGTGTGTAGCAGCAGTGTCAGATTTCTGTGTAACATTCCATAGTCCAGAAGCTTGGAAACCTGGTTGCTCCCTCAGTCCAAGATATCCAAACCTTGCAGTATCAAAGAATAGTTCCACAGCCCATGGAAGAGGCAAAACTGGAAAGCTGCAATAGTTTTCCATTGACCCAGGAAACTGCAGACTCAGATCCAAAAAAGGAAGAAAAAGTGTAATCTGCCAAATTCTAAGTTATACATAAGGGAGTTACAATAGCAAGGAGATGTGGCCATTATTAGCTTTCTTTATTCCTTTAGTTGAAAATTCTTCAGGAAAATTTGAGTGAGCAAAACTGACCAGGCATTTAACCTTATTGTGAAAATAGTTGGTTAATAAAGTTACTTTCATTTTCTCATTAAGCATTTGAAAGCAAGAGAAAAGACTGGAAGAAGGCAAAGTTCTGTTTGAACAGCAAATAATATTACTTGCCTTCCTTTTTATTTTTTTTTTTGCTTTAGTGAGGACTTCTATTCTTTTCATGAGCACATTTTGCCCTTTTGAAAGCTGTCTTCTTCAAGATGAGAAGCTTCCAGTGAAACCGTATCACTTAATTACTGTTTCAACATAAACACCAGACAACAGCTCTGAAAACAACTACAGAATTACGCAAAACCAAATGCACACAAATTTCACTGCAATACTTCCACTAGAAGATCTCATTGAGTTCTTTGAGGCACAAATTGTAAAATCCCTTCTCTTCACGTCACTTTTTTTCAGTGCCATCTAATTACACTGCCAGGAGCCTCTGGAGCAGGTCCAGCAGAGGGCTGCAGAGATGATGAAGGGACTGAAGCATCTCTCTTACGAGAACAGGCTGAGAGAGCTGGGCCTGTTCAGCCTTGAGAAGAGATGACTGAGAGGAGAGGAGACCTCATCAATGTCTGTGAGGATCTGATGGGAGGAGTCAGAGGATGGGCCCAGACTCTTCTCAGTGGTGCCAAGCACCAGGGCAAGAGGCAATGGCAAAAACTCATGCACAGGAAATTCCACCTGAGTATGAGGAAGAACTTCTTTACTGTGTGTGACCGAGCCCTGGAGCAGACTGCCCAGAGAGGTGTGGAGTCACCCAAGGACTGTCTGCAGGCAAACCTGTGCCCTGTGCTCCAGGACTATCCTGCCTGAGCAGGCTGGACCAGACAAGCTGCTCTGGTCCCTTCCAACCCGACCCATTCCGTGATTGTCAGGAGAACAGTGCTGTGCTGCTGTGTTTTCTTCTAGTGTTCATACTTTAGGAAGAATAATACAAATTTGAGAATATTCAGCAAGAATATAGAATAATAACTCCAGGAGATAAACAAAGGCAGCACAGCTGCATCCCACACTAAATTAATCCAGAGAAGTTCAGAATTAAAAACCTGAATGACCCTTCCCTTTCGAAAAAAAACTCTTATCTAGAAAAGCAGTGTTACACAACAAGCCATACATAAAGCTAAGTAGGGACAGCAATGGCATGCCTTTTAACAGAGAAAAAACCAAAAACATCATTGTACAAAGTAGAGAAAAAGAGAAACTTAGAAAAGTATGCTAAGTGCTACATTACACAAAGAGACTCAATTTAATTACTGTCTTAAAGCTATTTCAGCCAAGAAGTCTCAGTCTAAAACGGTCACAATTATTTCTCTTTGGCTACAAAGAGGAAACCCATTTTAATGGGCTGTTGATGACAAGCATTAAGCTAAGTACTATAACAATTCAGGTATGTGCCTTCAGTTGCTAGTTGAGAAAATCAGCAAGACTGAAACAATTTAAGAAGGTCAATAGCAATGAAGGAACAGGAATAAAAAAAAACAAACACTATTTCCATCCAATAAGGATTTACTTCAATAAGCTCAAGCAGTAATAAACAAATAAAAGAGAGATAAACAAACTTTTAGCAAAGCTGAACGTTCTCTGTGGCAATAAAGACTACTTTCAATAAGAAGCTCAATCATTAATGTTACAGAGCTTTTTATGGGAACATGTTTCCCGTTTTATCCTTCCACCATGCTCAGCCAGAAAGCCAAGAACCAGGGAAACCAGACTTTTCAAAGCATAAAAACACATCAGCAGGTATGCAAAACATTATTTCAAGAGTCTTCTACAATAGTCTTATCACTGTTTGTAAAGGGTGTCCCATATGTCTAAAATTTTATTTACAATCAACCCATATGATTAACAAAACACCTTTACTACTGGCTTACAGAAGGTCATGATGAAATTTAATCTTTACATTGGAAGGATGGGAAATCTCTCTTGCAAAATCTTTTTTGAAAATTAAGCTTTGCCTAAAGGAGAAAGGAAAAGGATGTAAATAGGGAGGGCCAGGAAATAACAGGCAATTAGAAATGGTTAATACAGAAAAGGAAATGTGAAAAAAACTAGTTTAATGAAAAAGTCTAAAAAGACATGACTGTAAATAATTTCCACTGTAACATTAAAATAGAAAGTAATAGCCCAGAAATAAAAGCTAATTTTAGAAATGCGCTAAGGAATGGAAATTCACTATAGAAAAAGACATGCTTGTTTGCTAGAAAACATTGTTAGTGCCAGTCAGTACTAGAAAAAAACATCTTTTGTTTTCATTGTTCCTTTCACCAGCAAAATCATTTGCATCACCAACTCTCACAAACAATCCAAAGAGGGAAAACAAAAATTAGGCTCAAAACCAGTGAAGACAAAGCGTTGTCTGCTGCCTACCACATCAGGCAGCATTTCCCACTCTATTGGACTAACAGGACCTTTCCACGACTGGAAGTGTACTTTTGAGATGCAAGGGTTTCATTATTGGGACACACATTCCTCACAAGAACTGAAGTTGTCTTTGAAACCCAGCTAGAAAATCACATGAAGAGAAAAAACCCACAAGATCTCAGTTAATACTGAACACTGCTTTGCAGATAAGATCCAAGGGTGGCCAAGCTTTCCTTCTAGAACTCTTCAATGGCCAAATTCGCTGAACAACTTCAGCAAGAAAGTTCTCTTGCAAACTCTGAGGAAATGAGCCAACAAGGTTCTCTGACACTTTATCTTTCACACTGTATCTGACTATCAAAAGCATTTTCTGATTTGGTCACATAAATGAAACAACTGTATAATTCAAAAAAACAGATTTATGGTGCTTTCAATTGCTGAACAGAACTTTTCCCATCCAACCTTGAAAATTGTCAAGACCACAGCATATTATTATAATTATAATTATTATAATACACGTAGGCATATTACACTTTTCTGAATCAGCTATATAATAATATATTTTTGTAGACTCTACAAATGTATTCTTGCCAATAAATAATTTCAATGAAGAAGCAGGGTTTTAAAGACACTCTAAGTTTTCATTTCATTACAAAAATAAATATTACTCTAAGGCTATCACAGCATTTTTGACCATTACCAATTCCTCCTGCATGAGGAGGGGCAGAAGGGAAACCAGTAACTATGAGTTACACGATATGGAAGAACCACTTCATCTCTGATGATCAGAATCACTGTGTTTCTAGAAGAACCAGCTACATTGTTTTCCTCAGAGGGAAAACAAAACAGTGGCAGCTACAAACTCCAGAAAAAAAAAAACCACCTGAAAACTTTTCTCCAACTTTAACACTTGCAGTTCACCTGTAAATGGAATAAAGTTTGCTCTGCAGAGGACAATTCTGTGACCACACTAAACCTGACAAGAAGGATCAGCTTCTCAGTCCAGCCTGACAGTGCCGTTAGTTTTGAAAGCAGACTAAAATTGCTGCGTCTGAAGCATTTGTACCTTTACACCCCAAAGTCACAGGTTTGAGGATGCCTGCGTACAGCCACCCCCACATTCCTTTGATTAAGAAGCATAAAATTTTAGAACATACATAGTAAAGGCTGATAGACCAGTACAAAATTAAAATCCTATGTTTTGCACTCTTGAATGTGGTCATGGGAACATTAATTTGCTTGTGGCATTCCTACGTTTGTGGCAGAGACTTAAGAATACAAACTCCAGAAAGTCTTAATCCTATTTTCTTGAAAGGGCCAAGAGCCCTAAACCATGACCCAAAAATGGGCTTACTGAGAAAACCTGTTCAAAATACTGCAAACAGGATTACAGCTTACCTTGCAACAGTATTCAATTTTAATGGCTGTACCAACCAGCCCAACAGAGGCATTGTTACAACTAGAGAAACTTGTGGATTCCAAAGTTTTAAGCAGCAGATCAACTGAAGACTTCAACTCCTTTTCCACAACTACTGTCCCAGAGCAGTCCTAGGTTTTCTGAAGTAATTATTTATGAATGTGACTCTGGGATAAGAGAATATGAAGCAAGTTGAATCACCTACCCTATGAAAATATACACTAATTAAAAACATTAAGAAGCAGAAAAATTTAGAGTTTAAGATGATCCTCCACTCATTCAAGCCTGAGCTTTACAAAGATATCTTTACTCACTCAGAAATATCAAATGGTAAAATAAGCTCTCTCTACTTCAAGACTTTCTAACAAATTCTGTCATCAGAAATAAAGGTCATCTCTAACCAAGGCCAAAGTAGTCTCCTTTATGAAAGTTAGCAGAGTAACCATTTGAAATAAAGTTGCACCACCCTCAAGACCTTCAAAGTTTCCCAAAAGCATGTTCTAGCCCACTACAAAGAAGTCATAGAAGCACATAACCCTTACATAAATGTGATATATAGGAAGGTAACCTCAATAACTCTGATCAGAAACATCAAAGCAAAGCATGTGTTTGCAGAACTGAGATATTAAAGATGATACAGGCAATACAACTACTAGACTTTTACTGTATTTGCATTAAAAAATTTGCACAGAAGAATGTTTTTAATAGAAAGTCTCTAGATAGTCATAATGAAACATACTGCTTACTGCAGTTGTTAGCATACTGTACATTCTTCCAACATAAGCAATGCAAATCAACCTTGAAATAAAAGCAAATCACACTAGGCTTACCCGAGTCTACCCTCTCCCCTAGGCATCCCCAGCATCTCCCAGCCTTCATCTACAAATTTAAATGCACCTGCACTTAAGAATAGAGTTGGACATGCAGCATGATCTTAATTATGGCCTGCATGAATTTCAAGTGCAAGTTACTCCAGAAAAACAACTCTTCCTCTGAGAAACTCCACGAGGTCAGAGTGCCTCCCTTCCCTCTTCCCTGACATGTTTTATGTCTAAAGAGCACCAGGCATAGGCAGAGTCCCAGACCCCACACCAGAGCCAACCAAAAAACTGCAGGACAGAAGGACCGAGAGCTTGCCCCCACACATCCTGCAGCCCAGGGCAGCGACCCGGCAGGCAGAGAGCACCGAGAGCCGGCACAGAAACCTGCTGTGCATCGTCCCCTTCCAATGGCTTCGGACACCTTAACTGCAACGGGAAGTTCAGGGTGGACATTGGGAAGAAATTCTTAAAAGAAAGAGTGGTTAGATATTGGGATGTGCTGCCCAGGGAGGTGGCAGGGTCACCGTTCCTGGCGGTGTTTAAGGACAGACTGGACGTGGCACTCAGTGCCGTAGTCTGGTTGACAGGTGCTCAGTCACAGGTTGGCCTCGATGATCTCGGAGGCCTTTTCCGACCCAATCGGTTCTGTCACAGCGCACAGACGCTCCCAGACCTGGGAAAGAGGGATATCCGGCGCCCCGAGAGGAAAAGCGACAGCGGACAAGCCCCAGAGCCCGCATCCACAGCCCCCAGCTCACCTGGCAGGTACTCCGCCTCGAAACGCCGCCGGATTTCGCTTATCAGCGCCGCCTTATCCTGCCGCTGCTGTAACAAGGAACATGAGGGCCGTGAAAGGAAGGGAAAGGCCGGGGGCCCAGACAGCCCCAGCCCCTCACCTGTACGGCAGGGCCCGGCCACCCGTCCCGCCAGACCCCCAGCCGCGAGCGGCTGCGAGGGCAGCAAGGCGGCAGTGAGGGGGCAGAGGCACAGGGACTCACCTCAGCCATGATCCAGCGGGGCCGCCCGCACCGAGGCGGCTGCGGCGGCGCGAGGGGCGGCGGGAAAAGGGGATGGAGCGGCGCGGCTCCGCGGTACCGCCCACGGCCCGCCCCGGCCCCGGCCCCGCCCCGGCCGCGCTCCCGTCGTGCTCCCCGCGGCGGGAGCTTCGCAGCGGCCCCGCCGGGAACCAGAGCGCGGCCCCGCCGGGAACCGCCGGGAGCGGCCCCGCCGAGGGCGGTACCGCGGCCTGGGCCGGGCGAGGGGCGTCGCTGCCAACCCCGCAAGTTGAGCGGGACTCGGTGAGACGGCGGCGGGTCCCTGGTAATCCCCGGGGCCTTCTCTGGGCCGGGAGGTAGGCTACTTGGCCGCAAAATGACTGGATGCTTCATCAGAGAACTTTCTCTTTCGAGGCCTTATGATTTTTACAGAAAATTAATTATAGCTATTAATAAGTACTACGCCCGAGAGAAGGCTCTTTAATTTGAGAATTGTTACTTATCAATCTGCTCGGTATATCTGTGGCGCTGACACCTTCACTGCAATCACACGAATTGTGAGTGTGTGGTTTGTTTTGTATCAATTTGTATTGTGCCGTGTGGCTGTTGATAAACAGAGAATTCATACCTTGGTAAAGGAACGTTTCTGAAATGTTTCTGTTACTTAAATCTCTCAGTACAAAGTTGCTTAATTTCATTATTAATCTGTGAGATTAAATCATATACTGGCCTCATTCTCAAATTTTTCTGTTATTGCTTTGCAATGCATGGTTTTTCTTAGGATTCTTAAGAGTCGGTTCAGCTAGTCCCAAAACAGTTTAATTTTTCTTTTCTTGTTTGCTTTTGTAGATGGAAAATGTCCAGATAGGTTAAAATTTCCAGAAAGAAATAAGCCTGACAAAAATGGGGACACATATGGTTTTCTTGTAGAGGAATATACATAAAGATAAATCAAGATGCTTCTGAGTGAGCAAGATCAATTCTTGTCCTACAATGGTGAAGTCCTTGTATTTCAGCTGTCACAACCAAAGCATGCAGAGGAAGCAGATGATAAAACAATGAATTTATGTGTCAGAAGAATGGCATTCAACAGAGACACTAAGCTGTTTGTTCAGAAGTCTTCTGGAGTATTCAGCATGCATGCCAGTCACTCAGAAATTGAAATGATTTCTTGTAGCTGCACAACGGATTCTAGAACAGGGATTATTCTTCCCTGCATTTTGATGAAGAAGAAAAAACGGAACAATGTCAAATACTTTTTATTGTTGCTTCACAGCTCAAATCAGTTTGAGCCGTCCCTTTATTTTAAATTGGATTATGAGCTGAAAGAAGACATCAGGTTGTTTTCTGGCCCATCAGTGTTGTGGAGACATGCCAACAAGCTGTTCTACATCTCCTCCAACACCTGCGTGGTTCAAAGTGCTCCTGTTCAGCTTTCTTCTGTAGTGTGGACAGGTGAAATTGTAGGTGAAGGCACTGTTGTCTTAGGGACAAGAACTACTTGCCTGCCAGAGGCTGAAGATGGAGATGGATTTTCTGTTTCAGACAGAGCCATTTGGGGTAGTGAGTTCTTTGGATACGCAATTCAAGCACAAAAAATGCTGCCTGGCACGTGCTTCATGCCTCATGCTTACGGCAGGGTGGTGTCTTCTGTCTACATCTGCAAGGCTGAGAGATGGAACAAACAGCTCCGAATATCACTTGTTGCTATAACCCACAAGAACCAGCTTATTTGCTTCCAGAATGGTGTCCCTAAAGGTGTTTGTGAGCTTCCCTACGAAAAGCCATGTTCAGTAAAACCAGCTGTAACCAGTAGCAATGATTTGCTATTTATTGTGTCTTTTGCCTCTGGAAATAGCTGTGTTGTACAGAGGAGAGGCAGCTTACAGGTACTGCTGCCTTTCAACAGCTCCATTTTACCACTGTCTTTTTTGTATGTACTGCCTTATTGAAAGTCCTGCAACTGAAAATCTGTGTGTTTAAATTCTTTAGATTCCTTGCTTGTTTATTATTGTTGCTGCTGGTAAGATAACCTGTCTAAGGTGTGATACTGTATTGCTTCCATTGCTTGCTTATATATCTGAAAATGAAGCTGGGATTCTCTCATTTAGTAATATATTTATGAGTCTGACCAAAGGTTCTGTTGCTAATTGAGAACTTCAATAGTGTGAGAACTTGAAGTTGTAAGACAGTTATGAGTGTGCCTAGATGATTTGTGTTAAAAGTAACTTGATGTCATTGCAAAGTATAAACTACTCATTGGAACATCAAAGTTTTTTGAACCTCATTTCCTAGTAACAAAAAGCTGTTTCTAGAAAATGTTGTTTTATGAAAATGTCAAGGAAAAGGCCTTGCTATTGTTTCCTAAAATTAGGAGAGACAAAGTTTCTGCTAGGGTTTTGTCGTAATCTGACAGGAGGACTTGTATAAGTCAGGAAATAAAAATTTGTACTATTTAATTGTTGGCATTATTATAAAAATTTGTCTTTAAATTTCAAACCTATTTAAGTCTGTTGTGAAACAAAGATATTTCTCAATGTCAAAGCTATAATGCCTTTAACTGGTCTTCCAGTATTACTGCTTCTAAGTAAATGTTACAATGTTCAGCTGTATGAATACACTGAAAAGTTGTCATCTTCTCTGCAACCTGTAATCTAGAAAGGGATCTTTAAAGAGAAATGGCTAATTTTTCCCAGAGTTACATAGGCTCTAAATGATGGGGTGAGAGTGAGAGCTTGAAACTTCTAATTATTGTATTTCACACAATTGAATAGGCTCCCTCTTAATGGAAAGCAAACTTCACCAAAATGAGATCTCATATACAAGGTTTATTCTAATAAATGTATTTTAAAACCTCCTCCACTGTAGGTGGCTTCCAAATGGCAAAAAGTGAAGTGTGTTCTGGTGGATGATTTTATTGGCTCTGGAAGGGAGCAGCTGTTACTACTTTTTAAGGATGACTCCAATACAGACGTGTTAAGTACATTCAAAATAACAGATCTTGGGGAGGTCAACTATGCAGTAAGTTGAGCTTGCCTTTTCTCAGCTACTCAGTCTGTGCTTACTAAATTAAGAAAACCTCAACAAATCATTAAAGTATTGATGCAACGTGGAATTGGATGTGTTCTGTGAAATGCCCTGAAGTTTGAATACAATATTCCTTGCTGTAATCTTAAATTATCTGAAGACGTTATTTTGCTTCTTTGATTGTATCAGCATTCTGTTAGGAAATTAGTACAGTTGAAAATGCTTCACCTATGTAACAGTTTTGCCACAGTTTTTACCTTTTGGCTAAGAACTCTTAATTTAATTAAGGGCATAGTGCTTGTTAATTATCTTCTCATATTTGGGTCATTCCATTATGTGCTATCAAATTCTAATTGCTTTCAGAAAATAGGATTTTCTTTTAAAAGACATACTGTGATTCTGCTGGCTTGCTGTATTTTCCCCCAGATTTTTATAATGCTGTCTAATAACCTGTGCCTTACTTTCAGCTTTTTGATTCATTCAGGGTTTTGATTTTGTTTTTTTTTCTTTCAGAGTGATATCACTTATAAACATGATGTTCCTGCTGCAGAAGGATTGCAAGAGAATGGTTTGCTTACTGTCCAAGCCCTTGAAACAAGATTACAGGTTTGTACTCAACAGTTCTGCCTCCATGTTTTCTATAAATTACTGTTCTGTGTCATCACATTATCTAAAGGATGAGACTAATGATACTGTTATTACTGAAAAGTGGTTCAGGGAAAAGGACAACATGGCTACGTATTTATACTTGAATCAGTGGTAGTCCGTGTTTCAGTTCTCTCAGTTGTTATAAATGCATTTGGGTACTTGTAGAGGTCTAATTTAATTTTAATTGAAAGTTTGAGATAATGTTGAAGGTATCAGAGCTTCTTAGCAGTCATTTTACTCATAGAAGTTTAAATACCAGCTTGAAAAATTAGAATGTTTACTTCTTTTGCTCCCCATTACGTACATAACTTTCAGGTCATGTAGTGGCAGGTTCCCAGTGAGTGCACTTGCACAAATTGGTGACTGTGGTTACTTTACCACCTTCTGATGTTCGTGCTTCTGTTACTCCTGGTTTTATCAGGCTATTTTGAAAAGTACTGTAGATAAAACTAAAATGTATCCTTCTTTTAACTAGCATCATTTATTAAACAAAGTGGGGGAAACTTGCTGGAGTTTCCCACCCAGCATACTCAGTCATATGTTCTTTTGCAGGGTGTATATTAGCCTATACCAAATGGGTAATAATTGACAAAGTAGGAAAATTATTTAAAAAAAAAGCTTTAGGAGAGAACATAAATCTCATACTGAGTCAATGTGAGGCTATTGTTAGTTTGCTAAGGGAGCTTTAAAGACGAGAGATGAGGTAATTAGTCCTGTCACTTGAGAATTAGTGAAAACTAAGTAGGGTGTTGTGGCAGCTTTATTTCCAGCCTTTAAACATGAAACAAATTAACTGGCAGTAGTTTACCAGTTAATAAATCTATTAAAGGAGTACATATCAGGAAAAGACGGAAAAAGAAAAGACTTTTCTAGTTCTAATAGCAAACAAGATGTCTAAAGAGAAATTGTACATTATCCAAAAAATAAAAGCTGTTTGGAGAGCAGTGGATAAAATGGTTTTTTGCTTTCTGGAAGGCACAAGAAAATAGAAGCTGGATTAATTTTGAGCACCTCTTGAGGTCCATTGTAATCCTGCATTTTTACAGTTTGCATGTTAGAGGCCTATTGGCTTTAATGTGCAAAAGTGCAATGTTCCTTCCAAATACATCTTTTTCTGTTTCTGCATTTTTTTCTTTTTTGACACTCATATTTTAAAATTGACTTTACTGCTGCATTCTTGCCCTACTCATTACATTACTTTCCTCTTCTACAAAACTGAAATTGGTTTCTGTCTCTTATTTGCTGCTCCTTCCATGACTATAGTGAAGGTTGTCCACCCTGCCATTGACAGCTTTATGTTCTATGCTCCATAACTTTGTTCTTTCAATACACAAGCTGGCTTCCAGCTGTATGGCTCTGTGAATCTGTGTCAGGATGAAGGGAATTATCTGGTTTGCACTTGCTACTGGTTCTGCTGGAGACAAGCCGCTGGCTGGATATTTTATCTCTCATATGCTGATATAGTTCTCACAGACACAGAATCCTTCATAAGACCTAGCTTATTTCTGTACTTTTAGATATGTTTAATCTCTAATTTTCAAAGCCACATGCTAGCACAAGCATTGTAAGCAAGTTGGAAGTTTACTGTGTTTTAATACTGTAAATCTTTGAAATTGTCAAGCTGATGAATTTGGAACTAGGTGCAGATATTTCTTTTTAACCTTACTGTTGCTTCCGTGTTGAAATCCCCATTGCCCTGTATTATATCTGCTGAAAACTGAAGTACTCTTGCTGGCTTTTATAATCTGATGTATAATTGAATTTCAAGGATGCTTGTTTTGAAGCAATAGTGCATGGGTTCTGCTTAGCTTGGGAATTTTCAAATGTTATTTAGTCTTGGAGTGGTGCCTCTTGATATTTATCATCAAAATTCAGGTATTCTAGAAATTTGCAACCAAATCAAGTTTTTACAGTCTCCATGGAATCTTGTGTTTTAGAGCAAAATGAGATAGCAGATGTAACCCTTTTTCATCCTTATTGCTTAACCCTTGTTTCACATCTGCACAGCTGTTTGCTTAGCCATGTGAGAACTTTGGCAGGAATGAATTATAGTCCCCTGTGTAAGTAAGTTGCATTTAAATTTTACACAGTAATATATATAAATTGCATTTTGCAGACAGTGGAACTGAAAAATAGATCAGCTTGAGCAATATTGGATTGTTCTATGTTTATTTTGTATACACTGCTTTGGGCCTGAATCCAGCCTTTTCTCCTTTGAAGATTTTTTTTGCTTTACCATGTGTTTTGGTATCTTCTCAAGAAGACATCCTTTGTGAGAGTACTGCAGTTACATTTTGCAACAGTTGAGATTACAGGGTTTCTCATGGTTTTAGTTGATTGTTTTGGTAGAAATAAAGAAGCATCTTTATGTCCACTGGTCTGTTCTCCCCTCCCTTCCCACTGCTCGACAGTTTTGTAAGCATTATAATTCTGGATTCACTCACAGCTATGTTGTCTTTGGCTCTGGAATGCCTTGTTTTTATGTTTATGTTTATTTTCTGTTCTAAGGTGATCTAGGTTTTTTTTCTTAGTTTCACAATGCAGTACTTGTAACTGCTGGTGCTGCTTGTAGTGCAGTTCATCTTGGCATGTGGCAGAAAGGATGTGCCTGTCACTTGAGACAGAGAGTTCGTGGGGAGCACAACTCAGTCTTGGGTTTGCCATGTGTAGAATTCAGGTCTCTTTCTTGTGTTGCTTTAGGAGGACAAAGGGCTTGCAAAAGCCAGATTGGTCAGCAAGGATCCAACAATGAAAGTTTGGCCATTTTGACTCCTCCCACATCTGTGCTTCCCCATTTGCTTTCTGTTTCTCAAATGTTTGTTCAGGAGTTAGCTCCAATGGGAGTAAATGATGGCTTAGTATTCTGGTGACCTAGATTAGGAAGGTATTGTAGACTCACCTTTGTTCTTAACTCTTCATTTTCATCTCCTAACTCAAGTCTGGCACTGGATTATTGCTTGGAATCTGGTGCTTAGATTCACAGTTTGACAGGTGACAATTTTTTTACAGAACTTTTCATGAGAGTGCTGCTGATCTAAATGCCCTTTGCCATAGTTTCAATGTCCTTTCTGATATGCTGTAGTCTAATGATTATCTTTTACAGGCTGGTTGGACTTCTGTTCGAGAGCTACAGCAGCATTTAGGACTCCAAAAGAGGGTTATTCTTGAGTCTTGTAGAGCATTAATAGATCTTGTTGAAGAAAGAGCCCACATTCTACCAAATGCCAAAGAGGTAAAATGCAGGAGATGGGCCAGGTCACTTCTGAATTCTGCCAAGCCATTTATAGAGGGGGTTGCTCTCAACCACTTACTACTTGCACCTGTAGGGGCTGCCACTATCAAAACTCATTAATCTGCTTTTTAAGTCTGGTTCATTTTCTTAACTTGCCAGTATATGTAGTTAGGAGTAAATTTAGTTGTCTGTACTTGAAATTGATGTGCACAAAAGCTCCTGACAACTGAGTGGTGTGGAGGAGTAACCCCTAACAGAGTTACTGACAAACATGAGGGGAGTGTACAGTTCTAATTGGCACAGTTGCTTAGATATTGAATATCTGTCTGTAATCTCATGTGTTACAAAAAGGGAGTTGTCATAGAACTATGTGAGCAAAATTGATTTTATAATGGGGGCAGAGTGAACTGTGGGCTGAGAAGGTGATGGAGGTTGGGAAAATTTTATCTCAATACGTTGCTCAAAAGAAATCTAATTTAATTGAAATGGAGTGGATCTCCCTTTCAGTTACTGTTGTGATACCTTTCAAGTTTTCCAGGTTTAGACAACAAAGTATTGAGCAATTAAATGCAATAAGATAAATTCTAGCACCTTAAATCTTTGGACAATGGTCAAGATTTTGACATGGGATGTTTACCAGGAGAGAACAAGTTTTACTTTACCTGATGATATCATGTGTTTTAAGAAAATTCAATTCTATTTATTGTAGAGAATAAACTAGTTTATATGTTTAATTTTATCTGTCTTAAAAGCTCTTCCAGCAGTCACTTGTGGTAAAACAGGAAGTAATGCAGTATAAAAAGAACCAATATCTCTACTTAATTCATCTAAAACCCCACATTTTTCTGTAAGGAAGGTCTTGTCTCTCTCTGGGATGATGTAGAAAATCCTCCTCATTCTCTTAGTAAAGAGACATCACTGGCTTCTGAAGTCCCAGAGCACTTCACAGAGAAGTTGTGGCAGCGTGTTGTGGGTGACAGCCTGGTAGTTGGAGTAAAACTAACTGAACCATGTTACTTGTGAGTATATACACTTATCTAATAATTTCACTGGTAGTTTTATAGAAAATGAATATGTAGGTTAAGCTCTACAGTAAAATTGAACTTTTCCTATTTTGAACATCTGCATATGAAGTGTTTCAAATGTGTCTTTGTCAGTATTCTTGCTGCTGTTTGTCTCTCTCTAGTGTAGAAAAACACATTATAGAGCCAGAAATCAGTTGTGTGAGTATAACTACAATATTACTGGAGACTTCTTACAAAGGAGTTTTCTTTGACAAAAATTATGGTTCTTCATAGTCCATGTTGACCTAGCAATGCTGACATCAGTATGTGTTATAAATAAAGCTCTGTCTTAGTTCCTGATGCTTTAATGTTGACAACTTACTGTTCCTAACAGCCTTGCTTCAAGAAGCACAAAAAATATAGTAAATTCTCTTGCTAACTAATAAATACTTAGCTTTTGAATTGAACTCTTCTAGTCAAGTATCTAATCAAAATATTTGCAAGGCTTGTGTTTTGTGTAAATTATCTGGAACAATCAGCCATGCAATACTTAAACCTTCAAAGTGATTTATTTATTCTTATTATCATGTTTAAAATTATTTGTTTATTCTGTTTATTTTAATTACTCAGTTCTAGTTGTAAATACTACTTATGTAATTTTCCCTTACAGAGAGAGAGAACTAATTTGAAACACAGTTTGAACAAACAGGATTACATACAACATAAATTTACAATGTGAATTGTGTAATATAAACTTGCCATCTGACCCATGGTCCCACAAGCAATGTAGCTGAGGCTGTGTTAGGCTGAGCTCAAAGCGTACTGATGCCACTGAAGATCATTCAGGTGGTTGTGAGGGAGCTGACCTGTTAGGCCCTCTGGCCATTCTGCTGGAGCTGTGGGTATATTCTTTCTCAACTGCCAGATTGCTGTAACTTTACAAGAAAGTTGACCTCATCCTCTTGACAGCCTCTCTTAAGAGCCACTGAGGCAAGAGATTGTTTTTGCCTTTCTAGTGTTTGTTCTTTTGGCTTCAATGATGATGCTTTTGCTTTTTTAAAAAGTGAAACGCTTCATTCCTGTATAGCTTCAGAGATCTTCAGCAGATTTTAAAAACCAGCAGCAATCTAGCCCTCTCCCCCATTTTTACAGCTGAGAAAAGATCTGTGGAGAAGCCATTTGTCCAAGGTCACCTGGCAGGTCAGCAGCAGAACCTGGGTCTTCTGAGCTCCAGTCCAGTACTGTGTACAACAACCTGTGTTTGTGGGGGAAAGGGCTTGCTTTCTCTCCATGCCCAACACTGTAATTCTTTATTGATTGTTTTTGTGTTTCCTGCTAATGCAGGATTGCAGTGATATCATAGATTGCATGATGAGGTGGTGATACTTCTCTGTAAAGACAATTAGACATAAGACTGTCAAATGTCAGTGACATCTTGAGAATGAATTGATTGTCAGAATAATATATTCATTGAGAGAGGATCTGGAACAGTAATATTAGGATTTCATTGAAAGAACCCTGTGTTGAATAAATAAAGTACTTCATGCATTTCAGGAAATTGCTGCATGTTCAAGGTAATGGTATCTTAAACCTTTTATTTTACTCTACATTCAATTTTGTTTGAATATCTATAAAAATGTAGAGTACCAGAAGAGTTTTGAGTCCTCAAAAGGGCAGAACTGATATTTTCTGCAGTTTTGTATTAAAAAGAAAGTTAAATCTTTAAAAATAATTTATAAATGTCATAGAGTATCTATATAGAATTTTCAACTTTTTCTGGCTGAATTAAACATCCAAATTCTTTTGGTTGAAATGAGGCATCTAACTCCTAGAAACTCTTTGAAAATTCAGTCCACATTTTGAAAAAAAAATCTTTATACTAAGTTTATATGAAACAGTCATGTGAAGGACTTAGCCTCTTTGCAAAGTCTGTGAGTTAATCTGGAATGGTATTGGAATTTATGATAGTCTTAAATGTCTGTATATATCTGAAGAGTTGTGTTTATTTCTCAGAAGGCAAAAATGTGAACTGGGAGTGCAGTCATATTGTATGGATTTTCACAGGTCACTGAGTGATGTCAGTTTATCTTTAGTGATGGATCAAGACTTGTCTTCGATTTCTCCAATTATCAAGTGTCAAAGTAAAATCATTAAGCTGAACAAAGCCTTCTCAGCATTGGCTGTCTCCTCAAGTCAAATTGAGCCTCCTCCAAAAAAGATTAAATTGGACTTGCATGGCAAGAATGATCTGAAAAAAGAGTTTCCTGAGAGATCTTCCAGGATTCAGTTGGGTGGAGCAAAGACAGTCATTGCTGTCACCAGCCTTTCACCACTATTGGCATTTCATCGTGTGTGCTGCGTAGTTCTGCTGCATGCCAGGAAGCAAAACCATCAGAATGATAGTTTACAGCAGAGCAAAAAGATTACTGTACTCTGTGGGAAGATTTTCTTAAGTCTGGAAGATATTTCAAACAGCAGATATTCAGTAAGGATGCTAAAGGATAATAATTACTGTACAGGTAAATGGATTTATATACTTTGGATTTATAAATATATATATATATATTTGATTCTTCTGGTTACTCTAGGTGACGCCAAGCTAAGTTTCTCTCTGAACGTGAGCTACATAGACCTTTTGGGAATTAAAAGCTGGTTGAAATAGGAGATGAAACATTTTTCAAAATGGAGGAAATGTTTAGTGAGTTGCTGCAAGGTTTTGCTAGCATTGGTGATGAAGGGAAATTATATCTGGAAAGGGTACTTGTGAAGATAAGTTTGAGTACAGAATGCTGAAGTCTGTTTTTTCTATAAATAAGATACTTACTGTAATTAGATCCATAAGGTTTTTTCTGACATACTACTACCTCTTAAATAATACCAAAGTATTGGAGCTCTTCCTCATCTACATGTATATTAAGATAATTCATTTTCATTGCTTTTAATATTCCTGACTGAATTGATTTTGAAATGGGCTTTTGCTCAGTAATGAAATATCCTTTTTATTGTTTGCAATGAACTTTAATTTTTCTTCCTTTAATGCTGTGTCACTGCTAAAGCCAACGTGTCATCTTATTATCACAGGAGGCTATAAATAGCCTTCTTTTGGCAAGGTGATGTTTATCTTAAGGGCTTTCATTACACTGGTGGTGCTCCATTAATCAACTGTTTTGCTTGACAGAATAAGAATAAGAATTTAGGTGAGAAGAAAATTCCCAAAGAATGCCTGAATTCAGGTGCAATGCTTCACAAAAAACTGGGAGCATGAGCCAAAAATCTAAGCTCATTTAATGCATGCAGCATGATCAAAATACTTAGTTTAAATGCCTTTTTAAACTGTATTTTCATGCAGGTTCCATGGAAGATGTGCTTGCTGTCCTTGCAGTGTCTGTCAGGTTCTCCTTTCAGATTGTGTCTTCCGACTGCACTTTGACTCCAGTCAGTTCATGGTTACTGGGAGAAATGGAGTGCACACCATTTAAGGAATGCCAGGACAACGTGTTCTGTCATAAAGCAGGAAATGTCAATGGTACAATTTTTAATTGGACCCTGAAAAATCCATTTGAAGGAGTTCTAACAATATTTTGCAGGTAAAATAACTCAAAAAACATCACTTATATTCATCTTCCATAGATCCTTTTTTATCTTTATGCTGTTTCTTACTGGTACCATAAACAGCAGCCGAAATTGTAACCAGTGGGCTGCCAATATATGATAACAATCAGCAATAACAGAACTGTTTTCAGATCAGAACTATGGCAGAACCTGAACTGTGTTGTTTAATTTTGTCTAGGCTAGAACATTGAATTACAGATAAGTCTAGCCTCCATTAATATCTGCTTCGTACCATTCCTTCTCTTCATTTTGCTACATCATAATTTTATATTCTTTTTTTTTTTTACATTATTCTTAGTATAATATGTAATTTTTTTCTTCAATGTGTGCTAATTAAAGAAAAATCCTTAAGGGAATATTAAAACAAAAAAACAACCAAACCACAAGTCCCAAGTTACATTAAATTTAAATTTATCGCCAAGTAATTTTTTAGTTTGATATTACAATATAAATGTAGTCTCCTTTTATACATTTTTCTGTTATATTTATTTCCTATCTACCATGATTATGTAAAGGAAATAATCTGAAGAGTCCTATTGATTTCCTTTCTTATGCAGATTCTTGGACAAATATTTCCTAAACCAGATTAAGCAAGTTAGTAATACTGCCATAATTTATGGCTTAGCTGGATAAGGCTTATAACATAAAAAGTACTTCTGGGATATTGACAAATATTGCTGTTTTGAAGAGTTCAAGCTAAAAAATAAGAAAAGGTGTAACTTTTAGGAGTGTATTTTTTAGTGAGGTTCAGTCTTTTCCTTAAATTAGGAGTTGATTTCCTTTATGTAAGAGGTAAGGCTGAAATGTTTAAGCAATCAATCGGTAAAATTTTAAGTCTCAAGACTTTTGGTTCCTTTTGAAAAGTTATTTTACTTGGCACTACTCACTTTTGATCCCATTTTGTTAATAGTTATTAAGCCACATTTTTATGGGCTAACTATGATTGTATTCTCTATATCTTTTATTCCTGTGTTTGGATTGATCTTTTATCTGACTAGGATATTTCTGTGATAGGTGGAAGCTACAGAGTATTCTTTTTTTGACACCATCATCATTTTGTTTCACAGAAATCTGACTGTGCTGTTCCAGTGCCTTCACAGCCTTACTGGAGTTCTCCCTCCAAGCTGTGATGTAAAACTGCTGAGATGTGGAAGCAGAGGAGGACTTACTGAACAGTTAGCACTGGCTCTGGAAAAGGAAATACTCACCTTGAAGAAGTCTCTCTTCTTAAAAGAAACTAAAGCTGAGAGCACCTTGACATGGGGGACTGAGTCTGGCAAGAAAATCAATAATGCTCCTCTGGCTTCTTTACTGGCCACTGAGGAAGGAGTCCAGCAATTCAGAAAGAAGCTTCAGAATGAGCGGGAAGAGAGTGTGCGAAGCATGAATCAAACCATGAATGGTGCCCTTTACCAGAAAATTGCTTTGAAAATAGCAGAAGCTCAGCTCAGTTCAGATATGATTGTGTGGAGACTGAGCAAATCCTAGAAACTATTGACTAAATTTATCTTGAATTTTTATTAAAGTTAAACTATTAAATAATATTTATATTTTGATGGGTACTTACACTGCTTTGTGTGCTATAGTATTTCTGTGTTATTTCTACAGATAATGTAGAAATAGAAATTTTAATTGATGACCATGGGAAGAATTTAATATTAAACATTGAGTTATTATTTTGTTACAGATTTTGAAAATATATTTTTGAGGTATTTTCTAATAATTCCTACTCCAAAATCATCATTCTTGAACTATGAAAGAACTATTTTAGAAAAAAATTAGTAAGTGTGTACTCTTTAAAATAGTTCTATTGAACTTGAAAGATGACTGTTTAGACATGTAAAGTGTAAGCCTTTTTTAGAAATCTTAAAACAGGTATAGAAAGGATCTAAGTTATACAACCAATTGTAATTTGTAATCTGAGTGTGGAGTTTGGCAAATTCAAGGAAGAGGCAGTTTATCTTCATGATATGTCAAACCTTTTAAATAACTTTTAGTGATACCACTTAGGGCTGAAAGGTACAGTTTTCTTCCTCATCTTGTGGAGTCTACCCTCAGATTTATGGAATATTTTTTGGAGGTGGAGAACCAGATCAGGCCTCTTAACCAAATTTCAAGAACTCATGAAGATTCACTGCATAATAGAGCTGCTTCAGGTTTGAGAGATCCATTCCCACACAATTTAGTAGTTAGGCTGATCTCACTGGTAAATCCTGGAGGAAACTGCCCTTGCTTGGATGTTAACCTGTCTTCAGTGTCAGAAGATCAGCTTGCTCAATCCCAGAGTCAAGTGATTGTCTGCTGATATGAGCTGCTCAGTGGTTTTGGCCTATCTCGAGTAGTTTAAATAATATTGAGCAACTCTTATTATTATTCCTCCCTTTGCTGGCTTGAACAAGATACTGCTTGTGCTTCCAGGAAGAGAAGGTCCTGTACTACTTGCTGAGATAGTAATTTTTTAATTAAATTTTCCCCACTAGCTTTATGAGAGGCAGAAAGGTTAGAAAATCCCAAATCACAATAATTTGCTTCCATTTATCTCTGCTGTATGTGAGTAAAACATTCCTATTGCTTGTCACTATTTTTCTGAAGTTGTCAGAGTTTTGCTTTTCATTTTCTCTGCAAACAGAGTTAATAGTTAACATCTCCAGCATGAACTCTCTCTGACAATAAAAGTCTGTCAGGAATAGTGGAAGATTTTTATTGACTCAAAGGAATACTGATGTTTCAGAATAATTCTGTTTTTCTGATCAGAAAGTTCAACTTCTGTATGTCCTCTAGAAGCATTAAGTGGTGATGTTTTTCAGTCCAAGGCAACTTTTCATACTGGCAACAGGAGTGAACTGATGCACATTAAATGCAAAACACTGGCTAGAAAAACAGTAAATGAGAGAACTGCTTTGTGAGATCAACCCCCATTTAGTGATATAGCTTCACTTTGGAGATACTCAAAGTATTAAATTACTCCTTTTTAGCTACACAGAAGGGAAATCTTCCATTAAGATGTCAGGAATGTCTTAAGAAATTGTCATGGCTATTTGAAACTCAGTATTTACTGGATGAGAAAGTTGAGGGTTTTTTTACAATTCTTTCTTTGTTAAGCCACAGTCAGGCAATAGTCAAAGCTTAAGAACTCATTGTCAGGGCTTGGCAGTCAGTTGTCACTGAAATTTCCAGAAGTTCCTGATTATAAACACATAAATGAAGTGAAAAATTTCAAAGTGCCATCCTGTAGCTTGCAGCTAAGGGCAAGACCTTGCTAAGTCATCTGGGCAGAAACCTTCACAGCAACAAAGCTGCTGTTCAGCTCATGGCACTTGAAGGAGATTTTGCAAAGCAATGTAAACAGTCCAGCAGATGATTTTTGTCAGCACTACTGTAGCAGCCTTCTCTCATGTTGTAACTCACCATCACTGGTCGGTCGGTCTGTCTTTAAAGAGAAACTTCTATTTCTGTTCATTTGTATCCCTTTATTGAACTAACAGAGTGGGACAAATGAAGGGAAGCTGCTAAGCATAAGTGTTGCCAGTTTCTAATTCCATGGAGTTGCTACTTTAAAGAACCAAACAGTGAAATCACACAAGTGTAGAAGTGAAATTATTAGAGTAGAATAGTAACAACATGTGCCTACTAAAGAGACTTTCCTGAGGCATGAATGCTTAGTTTGTAAATAATCAGATGAGGTCATTAAACACTTCCCTAACAGCTCTAAGAGTCCTAGGAGCAGTTCTCCAACTGACTGGTAATGCATAATGGCATGGTACAACTTTCAGAGGTAGTGATGCAATTGCTGAGTGTACTGCATCTGTGCCATACTTTTATATGTCAAAATCTAAAGGTCTCCTGGAAATACTTGAAAGGTTTTTGCTGGTAAATGTGTTTTTGGCCAGGAATAATGGAAAAATTGAGCAGGCATTAAGGAAGATTCAGGCTCTCTATAATCTTATCTTCAAGTGGCAGCAGCAGGTTTAGAGGTATTCACTTTCCTAAACTTGCCTTTCAGAAGTAAAAGCCACCAAAGGTGTTAACCTATTTATTTGGTCTCTCGTGATGATTAAGGTCTGCACATGCTGGTGTTCAAATGAGAAGTCTAAATTGCATGGAGTAGAAGAATGGTTAAGTTGGCTGTGTTTCTGTCATGAACAGTTGGAGTCCCATTTTCTGGACTTCCAAGGAAGTCTTGAATAGGTTTTTCAAGTACTTTTTTGAATAAGTCTTTTGAGAAATTAAAACAGTGACAGTAGCAGTCCTAATTATGGGTGAATTAATATTGCCAAAAAATAACTGGTAAAATAGTTGGATGTTTGATTCTGTGAATAAATTCCCCTTTCCATGATAGTAGATCGAGTTGGAAGACACATACCTCACGAGGAACAGAAGACTTTTTGCTGCTAAAGCTGTAACTAATAGCAGATAACTATTCACACCACACATTCACTTAGGCTAACACTCATAACTACTCTGTAGGAGTAACAACTGGGAGACCAGTCCCCACCCTGGGACCTCTGACTCCTAGATAGGGTAGAAAGTCCTTTGAAGGGCCCTTTGCTTCATCAGGTGTGGATATGTAATCCTGCAGGGTTTTTTGTTTGCACATAGCAACCACTATCTGTTTGTGCATGATCCAATTTAATGCAAACCATGGTTGATACTAATGTGGGTAGTGGCTTTGTACAGAGCCAGCAGGCTCCTGGTGTTCTGAATTTATCAGTTCTGGTGGATTTAACAGAACAAGTGGTCTCCAGAGCTTACCAGTCCTGGGAGACTTTCACATGCTGCTTCTCAGCATGTAATAATCTCCTCAGCCTGCTGCTTGCTGGTAAACATTCCTCCCTCCAGAGCTGGAGAACCCGGTCACATAAACTCACACAAAGGGGCCTTTGATAAGGCAGTAAAATTATGCCCAGAATCAACTTGTCTTGACCCCAGTAATTCTGATTTCTGGAAACCAGCAGATGTCAGTGGTTTCTGACAGGTATCTGCAGGAAAGGTTCCAGTCTTCTGGCCATGGCAGTGTTCTGTGGACAGACATTTACTTTGCAATGACTCTTTTATCACATGTTTCAAAAGACTGGGATGCAAAAGGGAAGTCTGACATAGGAAGTATGAGCTGTCATGCCTGGATGCACTCTTACGTCCATCTTAGCACTTTCAAAGTCAGTATGATTTAAAACCTTAGGAAGAGAGATTGTGTGTCATATAACTCTGTTTTTTCTGGCCAAGTTGGTGTAATAAATAGATTAACTGATAGTGATTTTTCTCTGTCATTCTAAGGCCTCTCAGGCAAAAGAAACCTGTCTGCTCTAGAGTGGTTTCTGTTGGACAGTAATATTTACTTTTTTAAGATTGTGTGTATGTATTTCAAATCAGCCACAGGCTGCTGTTGTTCATAGTAGTAAAAGTTAAGCCTTCTCTTTCAGCTGCTAATTTTTGTTTTCCCACATCTTTTGACAATTTGGGAACTGTGACAGTCATATGACTGTTCTCTTCTGAATCATACTGACTCTACTGACAAAATAATAATGGTAGTATGTTTATCCCTGAGTGAGTTATTCATTAGAGGCTATTAACAAAGATGATAGGCTCAGCAAAAGGAGTGTTCAAACACTGGTAGTTTTCTTCTCCTCCCTTTACTTCCCTGGCAGAAAAGAAGATGTAAACAGTGGAAAGTAATTAAATTAAAAATCAATGCAAGGATTTAAAATCTCAAATAGTTGTAAATTTGAGCAATTATTTATTCCCAAGTGTCATTTATTTTGGGGGTTGGTTGCAGTTTTTTTCAGTACTTTATTTCCTGCACTCTAGGCATGCCACTGGGTAAGGACAAGGTGAACTTCAGTATGTAGCAGGAGTTTCTAGCCAAGGAAATCCTCTCAGGGGAAAAGCTGAAGAGTAGGAGGTTTAATGCTGCTGTTTAGTCATGTTAATTATTGCTTTAAGGAGGTGATACTGCTTTGGTCTTTTCCGTGACCTCAGGTTTGTGGTATGTGACAACCTTACTCCGTGAATATATTGAGAAATTCATAATTCATAGGTGCAAGACAGGAGCTGCAGGTTTGTAAAGCACTTGGTTATAGCAAAGGCTGCCCAGTGCCGGGTTTGTATCAGTCCAGTTCCTGCCTCGAGTCCTACATTCACAAAACCCTGTAGCTTAACTGTGGTATTTAGGTCAGAGGCACAGGTTGGTAAAGCAAAGCAGTCTCAGGTTAACTAATCCTCCTCCTTATTGTCTAAATGGAGAGGCGGTGACTCGTGTGCCGGGCTGTGATCCTTACCTGCGCAGAGAGGAATCAAGGGAAGTCTTTGAAGCCAGTCCTTCAAAACAGCGTGTGCTGCCTCTGTACCTGCCCCTTCCCTCTCCCCGGAGCCCCAGTTACAGTTTCGAACCGAACATGTGATGTCTTCTTTTGTAATCCTGCCTTTGAAATGTTCTCAAGCATGAGGGGAAACGCAGAAGCTGCCAAAAACGTCCAAAATTCATGGTTGGTGGGAGTCTGCTGTTTCTGTGAAGTCTGTACTATTCCCTCTGCACAGGCTCTACTGACTGTATTTTCATGCTTCTCTCTTTCTCTCGCTTCAGTGATAAAATACTAAAACCCAAAACCACAATCACTTCTAAAATGCAAAAAAATAATTTTGCTGTGCTTTGTCCTGTAGGAAACAGGTATATGTTCTTTTCCAAACTGCTGAATCACAGAATCGACACATAAAAGTCATAAACAAACTGGATGAAATTTTCAAGTGCTGCAAGTAATTGTGCAACACAGAAGAAAGCATTTCTTCTCCACAGCCCTGACCTGAGCTTTCTACCAGCTTTTCATGACTATGCTGATAAGCTGCACAGGGGTTTTTGTTTGTTTTAGAAGATTTCTGCAGCTAAGTCCCATTCATACTTCTACTTTACTTATTGGTAATAGATTTTAATGCTGCCTTTAACATTTTAAGCTTTTGTTTTAATTTTGCCTCCTCTCAACCACACTTAGGAAAATTCAACACTCATGGAATGAGTTAGTATACTACCAGAATTTTTAAAATATATTTGGGTATGAGTTGTTAACACAAGCTTCTAGAAAGGAGTGAATTTCTGGGGGTTTTTATTAGAATCTCCTTTCTTTTTTTCAAAGTAGTGTGAACTCTCCTAATTATCAAATCATCCAGATGTGTCTGAATTCAGATACTACAACAGCTTCTTTAATCACCCCAAATCAACTGCATGAGATAGTCATGCCAGAGAAAGCAAATTGTGTCACGTTGGAGTTGCATGTATTTTTCAACACAACTGTAAGGAGAAATAATACAAGACAGGCCCATTCAGCAGTCTTCCCTGTTTGACAGCTTTTATTTGTTTGTCAGCATAGGTTAAAATAGTCCAGGAGAGCATCTGTTAGATTTGATGATCCCATGACCTTTTTTAGAATATGCAGTATCCATAAAAATTGATTCTCATTTGTGATCACATTCATTAGATTATGAATTCTTCCCCAAGCTGGAGAATCAGTGTAGCTGTCGTGTTGTACATGGGAGTGGTCCTTTCTCTCACTGTCCCATCCAAAGGCTGTTTGTGAATTAATGACAGGAAGGCAAATACAACCACCACCCTGTGGAGAACAGCAATTGTGACCTCAGCAGGAACAGAGCTGAAATTACACTTTCTAGTGGAGAATAATCACTGATCGCTTAATGCTGATGGTTTTGCTGGATTGTTTTTCCCTAATGATGTCCCTGTTTTCAAAGTACATGATTTCTATTTAGTTACTCAAAAAGGGTGTTTCTATTGTGATAGTTTTACTAAAACGCTCAAGAATTTTATAATTTCCGTTTACTCCATTATTTACCAGCCACTTGGACAGAGGAGTGTCTGTGTAAATGCAGAAATGGAAAAAGAATATATTCCTAAGGTACTATCTTACTTGTTCACTTAATTTTGCATTAAGAGAACTATTCCAATGCAAAGCACCTCAAGAGTACACATCCCCTTGCAAATAAATGTGATGGTTTTTAGCTACAGATCAGCTTCTAGTAATTTTCTGGAAAGAATGTATCAGTTTTGTTCATTTCAAAGTAGCTGAATTTTTCAACATGTGCTCTGAATATATATAGACAGATGCATGTGACCCAGTGTGTAAAATCCATGACACTTTAGTACTGGGGTGCTTTACTTCAGAAAGAAATAGCTAATTGAAAAACTTTCCCCTACATTTTGTAGGACTGGGATAATGAAATAGACTTGACAGAAATAATCTAATAGGGTGAATAAATGATCCATGCTTATTGCATTTTCCCCAAACATGAATATATTGTCTTGTGAAGTTATAACTAAGTAATCAAATGAAATAACATAAAGTATATAATCTTAAAAGAAATTATGGAAAGGCTTGGGGAAAGAATAAATCCCTCCTCTATTTTCCCACCAAAGAGGTAGGTGTTTGTGCAAACTGGTGTATTTTCTTGATAAATTGGCATATTATAATCTAAAAGAGAATAAAGAATAGAGGAACCCTGTCATTTTGAAATCAATTCCTTCTACTTTAAGTATTCTTTCTTACTGGCTGTTGAAAACCCTTGGAGTGAATTGAATTCTTCAGCAATCCACATTAACCTTCTATAAATTAGTTGCATGTCTAAATCAGTAACACATTAACAGTATGAATGATCCAGGATTTGAATGATTGAAGTGACTGTGGATAGCCCGAGGTTATAATAATGATTCCTTTAACACCATCTGAAGTGCTTTTTTTTTTTTTTTTGGAAGTTATTAACAATTTGTTGCCTATTATTCAGCTCATACACATGTGAGTGTACCCAGAGATACAGCTCATCTGTGGAGAACTCCCCTCTCACACTGCTGTGTGCCATTCACGAGCTATCATTTTGCCCAGTACTAGTTCTCACGACTTCTTAACATGGGGCGTTCAACCCACCCCGTGTACCCCGTGCCAGCATTGCAGCTGTACACCTTAAAAAAATCAGAATCTTCACTTCTAAAAATCACAGAATCTTTGACTTGTCAGCATTTTATTTTCATGTGGCTGGGAGGTGTTGGTTCCTCTGTATACAGCTCTAACTGCCCTTTCCCTCTGCATGTCAATTTTTAAACCTCCTGGAATCCAATGCAATGCCTCCTGCTCTCTACTGCCTCCCCTTCCCCCATCCTGAACTCATTTTTGCACCTCTTACACTCTTTAGCTTAAACCTTGACCTCATCCAAGACAGTGGTGAGACTTCCTGAGAGCTTCCAAGGTCTGCACATCCCTGCCATGATTCAGAATCTGCTTTTTTTGTCTTAGCAGGGGATTTAGTGGGTTTCATAGACCCAGATTCACAAATATTCTTCTCCTTTGCCTAGGCTTTTATCAGCCATTAGTGTAATTTTTTAGTAAGTATGACTTGGCTGCATTTCTGAAGCTGTAAAGGCAGAGAACTAATAAATTCTAAACAGAGCAATAAATTCAGACTTGCATTCATTTTGCAGTTAGTCACTGTTTAAGTCTCTGTTCCTACTTATTTTATATTTACATTGGCAACAGATGTGATGCTTCAATTTTATTTGAAATTGTTTTCCATAAAGCTGGCCAATAATGTGCCCGTATTCAACAAGGCAACACAATACAGCTTGTTGTAGTCATTGATAATGATATTTCAGGCTGTATATCTTCATGGCAAACTGCACATTTTCACAATTGAATGAAAGAATACTAAAATACAAGTCCTTTGAATGCCGAAGGTGTGCTAGAAATCAAAACCAGAGTTCAGTTGTGAACTATGAGAATTCATTAGATTTCATTTCAGAGCAATGAAACACCATTTCTTCTTCATATTATAGTAGAAATACTACATGAGGTCTTTTCCGATTCTAGTTTCAAGTTCTTTTAATATCATAACAAAGGAATAAAGACACATTTAGGAGTTCATGTTTCCAACTTCTATCAAAGTTTTAGAGACACAAAGAATAACTTGAAGCTAAAGAGTCCTTACAGATATTCAAATAAACATCTCCAGAAGGAATTACCAAATTATTTTGAGTATTGCAAAAGGAGTTCTTGGTCCATTATCCTTCTAGTCAAAAATCACCAGCATCCTTGTGACAGGTGCTATTAAGTGAAAAAGTGAGACTGGAATAATGAGCGTAGTTAAGCTATTTTTCTTAAGAGTCTGAAAGATGAGGAAGAGAAGCATTAGGCCACCAACAGGCAACCTGTAGGGTATTCTGAGGTGATTTTGATGATTTGTGAGGCTGCAGTTTGGGAATCAGCTTCATTGCTTTGAGGCATTCTTTATACACTTTATCTGTGGTCTTGTGCAGATAGTGGTTTTAGTACAGAATCTGTTATTTAGCTTAAGTTTCTACAAGATAGCTGATTCTGATAAAATGCTTCAAAGGCATCTGTCGCTTCTAAACAACATTGTTACCTCAGACTACTGACTAAAAAAAAATGAAAATAAATTCCTCAGTAGTTTCATATACATTTAAGCAGAGTTTACTCTTCCCTTATCGCTTTAGAATTCTTATTTTTATTGCAGGTGATGTGTATTGATTTACCTCACCTTTGTGCTGGAATCCCTTCCCTATCTATTCTGAGTCAGAGCAAATCTTACCTTAAACTGTGCTGAGCTTCTCCATTTCTAACATCCTGCCATTACAAAAATATTTGCAAAATCGTGGTTTTTGAAAGAAAAAAAAAAAAAGATTTGCATTTCTATTGTCTTAAAAACAAGACTGTATCATGAAAAAAGAATAGTGAAGTTCATCTGACACCTGAGAAATGAAATATTATTTCCAAAAGCATAAGTGATTTCAATATATTATTTGAAATTGGCAAAATATGGCCCTTCAAATGCTGTTGGAGGGAAAAAATGGTGTTTAAATCTCCCTTTGGCATTTACTTTCTTTTAGCCTACAGCATGTCTGCTGATTAATAATCATGGGTGGACTAAAATGCCAATTAGTGAAAACACATCTGTCTGCAGCTGGCCTTTGAGAACACATAAAACAGGAGATGATGCCGTGAGGCTGTTTGTGTCTCTGCACAGTGGATGTCTTTCTGAAAACTGCACAGAGAATTTTTAAGACAACCTTTTCATAGAATTATCTGCTCTCTGGAAGAGTGTCCCCCTGAGTTTGCGCTGGGTGGCCCTGGGGGTGCTCTGTGCCCTCCAGCACGTCCCCAACCCGCGGGGGTGGCTCCAGCTGCAGCTGCAGTGGCGCATCTCAGCCAGAGGTAATGCTCCGGGGATGTGGTGGCAGAAATGGTGCTCCTGCATGTATAAATAGCTCCACACACTGCTAAAGTGATGGTGGCAGGGTACTACACTGCTGGTTTATTTATATCTGTGGAAGTGCCTCGAGCTTCGTAACACAGTATTGGGCTTGTGCTGTGAGTTATTTTGATTGTTTTACCCCTCAACACAATCTGATTCATAAAAATCCTTGTTTTTCTCCATTAATCTCAGTTCCTTGCCTACAGTGATAGCTACCAAAAAGAAAGTTTACCAAATTAAGGAGCAGATCCCGGTTTGGGAGTACCTTTACAGACAGTCCAGAGTAAAAGCTATGCATTAATTCATCTGTTTGCACACAGAGGACCAGGACACACAGACCTGGACACCCTCATCTTTTCAGCTGCTGCCAGGCTGGGAACGACCCAGAGACTTCATGATTCAGACCTGAAGCAAAAAAAATTATTTATGAGGTGGGTGGTTAGATGTAACTTTGCAATGCTGAAAAACAAACATCTCCATTTCCAGTTCGAACAGGGAGTGCCACTCACTGACTTTCTGTTCCCAGCTGTAGTTGATGGATCCATTTCTGAAGCACTCAGCTGCCAGTGGGTGGGTGCAGGTGGCAGACTGAAGAGCAAACATGTCAGGAAGGAAGTGTGTTTGACATCATGACTGGAGATTGGCCGTGTTTGTGTGATGATTAGGATGCAGCAGGAATCGTTTGCGGTGAGCAGGTTAATGCATTAATCTCATGCAGATGTCTCACCTTTAGCTGGACCTCCTGTTTCAATTCTTGCTTTTTGCCGGAGAATGAGTCCAGCCTGCGGGAGGTAAAGCAGTATGTAGCAAATCATCGTAATTCTGCAACTTTACTGACTCAACAACTGGTGTTCATGGCCCTGATTGTGTGTATCTGAAAAGGGGTGATGATGATGCAGACAGAGGAAATGAATGGCTCCATAAAAGACTTGTGGCCACTTTTTTCTGAGAAAGAACCTCCTCCTTGGATATAAACCAGGCGCCTTTATCACATGTACTGCATTATGGCAGGAGCATTTCTGATGGAAACTGAGGGGCTGTTCTCTTAAAGCATACCTGTTTCAGTCAATAAATACACAGTGACTTACATCCAGCAGTACAATTTTTTGCAAATATTAGAGAAAGGGATATTGCAACAGTCATATATCTACAGGTGATTGTATAGGGAAATACTGATGGGAGCTACATACTTTTAAGTCTTTGCTAGTACTTTGCTGCTCAGTACAAAATCCCCAGGTTTCCATATTAGAGATGAGGGAGGGTGCATTTGTGTGTAGAAAAAATGTTTAATTCCCTCATAGCATTTTATTTCCCTAATTTTTTCCCCTACAATAATATAAAGTTTGCTTGTTTTTTCCTGGTAAGAACTGCCAGACCTGCAGTTAAAACAAAATAACTTCTCAGTCCCCTTCCCTTCTGTCTAGAAGTAACTCTAGAAGCAAAGTGAAGGAGGCAGTTTGTGATTAGTTTTTCTTCACAGAGCAGACAAAGCATGGTTTTTTTTCTAAAGGATTTTTTCTTTCTTGATTTTGTCCTTCAAATGACAAACAAAACTTGATCTCTTTCTTCCTAATCCTTTGCTGGAACCAGAAGGCACCTCATTATGCACTGAATTCCTACTTTCACAGACCACGAGGGCTCAGCAGCACTTACATCTCTGTCAATATGAAGCAGTGGTTTGTACAACAGAAGGGATGAGAGGAACTTGCTGCCCAGCTGTCTCCTAACTGGTAGGGCCTGTTTCACTGTGATCCTGCTGCATTTGGTGAAGCAGCTACATTTTTACAGCCCTTTGAGTCTGGTGAGGAGTGACCAAGACAGATATGCATGAGGGAGAGAGGGAGTGGGGAGGGAGGGAAGGAAGGGAGGG
>VZTJ01006516.1:131823-189180 GCA_013397795.1 Orthonyx spaldingii
GAGGGAAGGAAGGGAGGGAGGGAGGGAGGGAGGGGAGCAGCATCACAGACTGATGTGACCCCTGCAACTGTGTCTGTATGGGGCTATCCTGGTGCACCCAGGGCTGCCTGGGGCCATCATGGGAGCCCAGTCATCATGGGAGCCCAGTCATTTTTTGCTTTTCCATGGTTTATGTGAGCCTAAGGGCAAGGTAAGCAATGTACCTGGATCCCACCTGACCAATGGGATGATGTCTGGGACACAGCCACAAGACTAATAGTCACTATTCTCTCAATAGCAAGCTTATCCTGAGATTAGCCTTAATAGCACTGCTTATCAACAAACACCTTACAGTAATCTTAAAGTATTTTAATGACCTATTTTGTATATTTATTCTAGAATTTTTATGAATCTGTATCTAGCATTCACCTGCATTCTCATTTCTGTCACTGATCTGCTGCTTACATTTCATTACTCTGTATAAAATGCAATATTCCATTTCATTTGTCATTCAATTGAACTCCTTCAACACATCCAAATGCCACCCAGTGATTACAGCAGGAATTGCACTTAATTGCTTATACTGCTGTACTGCATGCAACAAACTGGCTGCTGGAATAATCTTTAACGAGAGATAATTTATCTTTGTGATTAGAGAACTCTGTTATAAAATCAACACTTACTGTGAGTAAATCAACTTCTTAGCTCCTCGTTGGAACACTATACAGCTGTGAAACATCCTTTAATGTTCTTGGGATGCATTTTCCCAAAGAAAATGCTTGTCAGTCCATTTTCTCTATAGTTTATACACATAGCATGTAAAGACATTTCCTGAGATGCCTCTGGATGTGTTGCAATAGACAGGGTGGAGAACCAATTGGATAGCATGGGACATTTGTTTTACCTCCTACATAGGTATTTGTGAAAATCCAGAATTCTATTATGGAAGAGCATGATATTTACATTTATGTATTCCTTAACTATATTTGTGTTTTGCAAAGGTGTGTTTTCCCCACTGTTGTGCCATTCTGCTTGGAGATGTAATATGAAGACAGAACCCATTTTGTTGAGAGAAAATGCCTTATTTTACCTGTTATGATTTCACACCAGAAGTTCCCTTGCAGGCTACTGCACTCTCAAACTTGCTTTTTTAAAACTGAATTTTCCCCTTTTTGATACCAAGTAGGAGCATTTCCTCCAGGAGTCAGCCCTGTGGGTTCACCTGCATTCATGGGGAGCAGTGTTTGTGCAGTGCTGGTTGGATGCTCCTGCAGGGACCTGAACCTCCCATCGGGACTGGTACCCACGGGTGCATCGTGTGACTCTGAGCCCCGAGAGAGGAGGGACTGTGCAGTCCAGGGCTTGGAGCCGCCTGCCCAGCACCGTGCGCCCCGCAGGGTGGGGACAGAGGCTGTGGCCCCTGGGGAGTAGGAAGGCATCACGGGCTTTGCCGTGCCCCGGGGAAAGCCACTGTGGGGAGCAGGGACAGTGGCAGAACTCTGCACTGGCACCTTCCAGCACTGCCAGCACGGGGTCACAGCACTCCTGCTGAGGGAGGGCAGCATGAGGCACCCATTTCATCAAGCCTTGTGCAATGAGTCAGACCCACGATGCAATATTTCCTCCCTTACACAGCTTTCTGTGATGCTTTACTAGTCACAACCTGATAGCTTGCCCTGGAATACAATTGTAACGAATGTACAGAGTGACTGCTGTGATGCCAACAAATCCAGTGCTTCTCCAGGTGCAAAATACCATCCCTCATCCTCTCTTGGCATGAGAAGTGCTTTTGAGAACTGTATCTGGCGGAATCTGACTGTTTCCTTGGTCTATCTCAATGCACCGCTGTTCTGATGCAATTTCCTGTTGCTCTGCACTCATTTCTCTTGCATTGACCCTCAGGAAGATGTTAAGAAAGGAATTATTCATCCACCTTTGTATGAATTTGAGCTCTGAATGGCAAAGTTTGTAAACAAACCCAATAACTTCTGCAAATAAACCAGTATCCAAAATGCAACAGGTGCTCTCCAGTGACAGAAGAAAAGGTATAAACTCTTCAAATAAACTGCACAAACTTTAAAAGAGACATACATAATTCTTTCAAACTAATTTTTATATTTATATTATTAATCACATAGAAAAGAGAGAAAAAATATTTATAGTTCATTCTGACCAAACTGTTCTCTGTGCAACTTCTCTGATGTTGGTGGAGTTAAAGGAAGAGAGGATTTGGCCTCTCATCTTGATAGTGTGAATGTGCTAAGAGCGGAGACAAGGGATTTATCAAAGATGACCAGTACACTGTACGTTTTTATTGGCAATTTTTTTTTAGTGGAGATGTCTATATAGAAGACTGAATGACAACTGTGATTAAAACTTCTGAAATGTTGGTTTACTTTTAAATGGTGCAGTAAAAAGAGAAAAAAAATCCTTTTTACAGGAATCAGTAGTCACTTATAAGAGAGCTGATCTCACCCAACGGACTGTGAAGTTGATAATTAACCAGAAACAGGCAGGTTCATCATTCTGTAATGAGCTGCCTGCAAAACCATCTGATGAATAAAGACTGTCAAACAAAGTCTCTTGGCATGGCACATCCACCTGCAGGGCTTACTACAGATGGCATGACAGTGTCTGACCATCTGATTCAGTCAAGAGAGGCCAATGAAAAAGCGGTGTGTGCTCCAAACAATATTTTCTAATTCTTCAAATGCTGCAGCAACAAATGAGAGAATTTCTGTATCCAGAACTGAATTTCAGGGTAGGGAGGGAAACACAGCTTCAGTCCAGTGTTAGAAGCAAAACACAGCATAAAACAAAATTACATATGCATTATTTAACACCATTACTGGAGAGGATGCAGTGGTGGAGAAAAAGCTACTATAAAAGGATGAAGTGGAATCCCAGAGCATTTGTAATATCCACCTTCCCTGTGGCACAGACTGGCATACATATGACTAGCCACTATTTGCTGCAATTTGTTCAATTCAAAGCTATTTTCACCCCTTTTTAAAAGGCCTACCCAGTAGTCTGTACTCAAAAGAAAACTGTAAACGATAGTTTCTGAAGGCTGGAGCTCCATTCACCCACTAATACAGATCTGAGTTGTACAATGGCAATTTTCAGTTTGTAAGGCTGTGTTGCAGTGCTGAAGGCACCACAGATATTGAAGCTTTATGGTGCTTGCAGGGGACCATGCGGTGCATAAAAGCCAATAGGATAGAAATACAGGGTGATAAAGAAACATATCTTTCCTTTCTTCAAACCAAACTAAACCAAAACATGTTCTGGCTGTCATTCAACCCCGTTTCTCAAGGTGAAGAGTTTCACTGGCACTTAGCCCAAGTGAGTCACTGAGAGCTGACCCCAGGTAATGCGTATAAATGAACAGAAAGGGCCCACCATTGTCATGTGGACTTTACCACATGGGTTTGCAGGATCCAAGCAAAGCAGCCCAAAGGATGGGGAGATTTGTGATAGAAACATGAAGATTAGCAGGAACAGAGTATGATCGAGCACCAGAAAAACTGGCAGAACAAAGAGTTAAACGCATAGATACTTCCCTCAAAAACATCCTTTCCAGCAGTAAAATGGAGGCAAGGGTGGTTATACCAAGCCCAGAAGTCCTGCACTATGAAAGAGACTCAGCCCAGCCAAGTCCCCAGCAGACCCTGCATCCTAACAATGGGAAAGTGGCATCGACATGGCAACAGATCCCATCTAACATTGCATATATTATTTTTCTTATTAACCTATAAGGAAAATTTTCCAAAAAAGAATAAAGAAACAATGAGCAGCACCCTGGCCTAAGGATTAAAGACCTGGAATTAACAATGCTCATACTAGGGACTGCCCCATAAGAGATGATAGTTCCTAGCAGATATGAGATCTGCCCAAAATGAGATTTTGTGTGGCCTTCTAGAAGAACTCCAGGGACAAATGGAGGATTTGGCAACTTGTGTTCTTTGTCCTTGGTGTCATAGACAAGTGGTCCAAGTCAAACATCTCATTGTTTGTACATATGTGGAATGAGAGAATGGGTGAACAAAGTGTGTAAGGGAATGTCTGTGAACAAGTAATGTTGACTTTCTTGCAGATGTTTGTAAAGAAGTATCACCTCCCCCTCCATCATATCCTACACCAAGTTTTGTACCACTAATTTCCATCCAAGTATACACATCTTCCCAGGTTTATTAAACCTGCTGCCTCCCAGGCAGGCTGGATATGGGTGAGCTGTGCTTGTGGTGCTTTGCCCAGCTGTAGGGACCATGAGCCAGCAGCCCCTGGTTGGCCTTGGGTTTGGGAGGTTTGGTCCAGACTTCTCACCAAGCTGGAATGGTACATCTATTTCCCAAAGCACTCTTAAAAACAACATAGTCATGTTCACACCTAATAAACCTGGCCTCTATGTGACATGCCTCTGGATGGAGCTTCTGTGTCACTGGTGCCAAGGCATGGGTGTTTTGGGATAAGATCAAATACCCTACTTTCATTTTCTCTGGGCATTATTTCCTGACCAGTGAAGGATACTGGTCTGTGAACGGCAGGAACAGTGCCCGATGTTCTTGTTCCACATCTGTAGCATTTCCTAGAGAGGGCTGTCAGCAACATGTTGACCTGCTGAATGCCATAATGGTTTATGATTATTGATTAACTCCTTACAGAGCCAGTTGCTGTTGTTTGTAAGTGCAAACCTAGACTGACATTTTTGTTGATGATATTGTTGGTTGCTTCATTTCAAGGTAATTGAGGCTAATCTTGCAATGACTAGAAAAAAAAATTTTCCATTTCCCCAGTGCCAGCACATATAGGACACATATGACTGCTGTGGTGATACCATCTGTCTTGAATATAATTTAATTTGTAGAATTTCATACATACAGCAGTAAACAGTGTACTGACTATGTTATTTGACTGAACTCACAAACCTTCAGTTTAATTGTATTTTAAGATATTTTATGACATTTGAGATAGTTTAATTATGAAGGTTAGGAGCAGCTCCACAGGTAAGGTTAAAATGAATTTTGTACTCAAAACCTCTCATTTTCTTAGCATGTGCCTTTCCCAAATGACATCAATTGCATTTTCTAAGGCTTTACAAATTAAACATACTGATTAGAAATTAAAATTAATTCATATTAGTATGCCAGAGCACGTAACAACCAATGTACAATTTTTTTTGTGCCTGTGCCTTTTATCTCCCTAGCAAAAGCACACAGTGTTATCTCCTGCTTTGTACATGGCAGCAGCATTACGAAAGCGCTCCCTCTCCCCATTCCCCCAAGTTGAACTCAAACCGACTGTGTTTACTCACAAAACATGAAGCCTGCAAGCTACACAAACCCTGCCATGTCACCTGGTCTCTGAAACAGAATCACAGAATGGGTTGGGTCGGAAGGGACCACAGTGGCTCCTCCCTGCTCAAGCAGGGTCATCCTAGAGCACATGGCAGGGGATTGCATCCAGAAGATTCTTGAATATCTCCAGTGAGGGAGACTCCACACCCTCTCTGGGGAACCTGTTCCAGTGCTCAATCACATGCACAGCAGAACAGTTTTTTATGTTCAGATGGAACTTCCCCTGCATCAGTTTCTGCCCATTGCCTCTTGTCCTATTGCTCAACACCACCAAAGTCCCCTCTCAGCCATTTCGCGTAGAGTCTGAACAGGCTCAGCTGCCTCAGCCTATCTTTGAAAGAGACATGCTCCAGTCCTTTAATTATCTTTGCTGCCCTCCACTGAACCCACTCCAGGAGCTCTGTGTCTGTACTGAGGAGCCCAGAACTGGACACAGCACTTCAGGTGATTCTTACCAGGGCTCAGTAGAGGGGCAGGGTCAGCTCCTATGACCTGTTGCAAATGTTCTTCCTGATGCATCCCAGGATACCATTGACCATTTTGGCCACAAGGACACACTGCTGGCTCATGGGCAGCTTGCTTTCCACCAAGACTCCCAAGTCCTTCTCTTCAGAGCTGCTTCTCTGCAGGTTGGCAGGTTGGTGCGCGGGGTTATTTCTCCTCAGATGCAGAACCCTGCACTTGCCCTTGTTGAACTTCACTGGATCAAAGCACCGCTGGAGTTGTTATAAAGCATTTCGAGTGCTGACCTGCTATTTGACCACACAGCACAGAGGTGCAGCTCACACATATGGAAGTCTTATACCAGGATTCATTTCCACATGAATGCCCTTTGGAAGTAGCAGTGATCATATGCAGCTGCTCTTCCTCATAAGCAACAATCCCTCAGACACCCAAGATGGTTGGTCACCGTAGTTTGCTAAAACAGGGGACATTTCCCCAAATGTTTTCCTCTGCACTCAGCAGAGGTGAGGCCACACAGGCATAAGTTTGGGGCCATTTCCAGCGGCACATCTCTGATGCCATTCTTGGGTCATGTCTACAGAAAGCTTCTGTAAGAGCTTGTATTTATGACCAGTCTTGAGTGTGTAACAAAAAGGGCTGGTGAGTAGGAGAAGGGCCAAAGCAAATTAGCCTCCCTATAGGTGAAACCACCAGGCTGTCCCCACAAACAAATCTGCCAGGCCAGACCAGGCTCCCACAGGGGAACCACCTCCAGGTCACCCTGGAACCTTCCATTGCTCTCCAGGAGGCTAAGTAATTTATTCTATGACACAAGGAATAAGAAATGGCCTCTTCTGAAAAAACCCACAGGTTTTTGTGTAAGATCATTTTCAGTTGCTGAAATAATGTAAAAATTAAATGTTGATCCAAAATACTTCCTGAAAATCATGAGGCACTTGTATCTCCTCTGGAGAAGAGAAAAAAGGGAAAGGCAAGTAAGACTGTAGATATGTGGGATGTGTGCAGGAGAAGCTGAAAGGTAGCACAGTTTAACAGGCAGCTGTTTGTCAGGAGTGGTGCCATAAAGCCCCACACTGTCATGAGCTGCTCCAAGAGACCAGGCAGCTGTCCATCCAGGTAGTTCTGTGCTTCTTGTTTCTTTAGCATTGATTTGAAATGCACATTCCAGCTATTTATTTTTAATGTTCTCCCCTCAAGGTGTCACTGCAGGGTAGACTTAGGGCTATTTACCAGCACCAGCTGAGTATTCTCGTTCCTGAAATTGTTTCCCTTTCTTTGAAATAAAACATTAATTACAAACACCTTGAGTAAATAATGCATGGTTTTAAGGTAATGCAACATCTCTATGTAATGTCAGTCTCCCTCATGTTACTCTTCCTCAATTTACTCCTTTGTGTTTTCTCCATCTTTGTGTAGTTCATCTGGGAAGAGTTGTGAATGTCTCAGACATTGGATTTAAGCCTGTTTAAAAGCAGCTCTCTTGCTGGTACCAGAGAAAAGCTGATGTGGGATATCACATGTCCTTCTTGTCCATGCAGTGGAGCTGCTGCCTGCACTAGTGAGCTATTGACAGCCCTCTCCAGGAACCCTTTAATTTTCTGTCAAAGTCTGAAATCCAAGAGGCTGTCAGCACCGACTACCTCTTTACCTGGCGTCGCAGGTGGTCAAAGGCTTAGGGAGAACAACACAGGCTTACTTAGAGTGATTGCCTCTTTGCTGAACAGGCATTGAGATGGACTCTTTTCATTATTTCGTCTTCAAGTGGTGCCATTGGTAGGAGCCTTCACTAGTCTGTGAAAGGAAAAATCAATTATTTTACTGGCATGGAGAAATAAAGCCTTATACTCATAAACCTTCCCTGCTTTATAGTAATTTCAGTTTTGTTGTCTGTCCCTTGTGACAACTCAGTCTGAGGGCAAGATACATACCAGTTGCTCAGCAAGCAATTGTTAGAAGTATGTGTTATACCTGAAATCTGCCTAACTCTTCATCAGGGAGAGGAAGGGACTAATTTTTTTCCAAGAGATCTTAGTTTTCACATATCTTTTACAGTATTTTAAACATGGACCTTACCACCACATTTGGTTGCAATTAGCCAGGGGACTCAAAAGCTGTGATTCTTAAGCATTGTTTTCTTAGGACACCAAGCTACTACATAAAAAACATTCAGTAGATGAGCTAGGGAAGTTTATTCTAGTGTGACTTAGCTCCTGCAAAATCACTTATCTATTTGCTCATATACAGGTTGCAGACGTATGTGAGAAGATGTAACACCTTATTTAAGCATCCTCTGTAAAGGATCTAGTACTCTATTGGCATGGAAGTGAATGGGAGTCTGCTGGTACTTGGGCTGGTACCTGCTCAGCTCCCAGGTTGTTCTATGTTCTATATGTAATGCATCCAGCTGCTAGTGACAAGTGTCTTCATCACAGATGGTGCTGGCCAAAAATATTCACCTCAGATTTAGCAGATGCAGCTACAGAGCAAATCAGCCATGGGAACTAGCCCATCTTAGCCTCGATTGCTTCATGCATGTCAAGCTCCAATATGTCTTGGTGGGAGAAGGTAGTTCTTACCTGCTGTTCTCATCCACTCCTGTCTCATAGATGTTTTGACTCCAGGCTTTCTTAAATTTTTCCCTGTCCCCTGCTTAGCCAAGTACAGCACACAATGAGTGGGAGCAAAAGGAATCTTTTTTCTACCTCTCCTCTTTCCCCAAGTGCATTTTGTTTTGCACCCTTCCTCTCTTGCTTGTGACATTTGCCTGTTGTTGACAACGATAAGACACTAACATTGCTACTTTTGCTGTCAGAATGTCAGAGCTACCTCTCAGAAAAGTGATTGGATCAACAGTGGGTAATATGGGGGGAATCTGAATTTAAGCCAGGCTAATGCACAGAGAGATATGAAATGAGGGGCTATTAAGTTGAGCATCTCCACTTGTGATGTAGTTGAGATGATGTTTTAAGCCAGCCTCTGTGATCTAATTACATTCACTAACTACATTAAGAGAGTGTTTTAAGAGTGATAATTCAATCACTCTGAAGTTAAAAAATATTATCATTTAGGTTATCTCTGCAGTCCAAAATGTATGTTATACAACAGTCTTCAATTACTTTCTTTTAAATATATTTTAAAAATCACCTTCTAAACTGAAATCTAAATACAAGAGCAGGACCTGGAGGCTGCTCCAAGATGTGGGCTGAAGTATTCCCTGAGGCTATCCAGCTATGAGCTATCCTAGCTCATAGGGTGTACGTGCCAGTGAGAATTTGTTCACACACCCCAATTCACACCCCCGACAGCTTTCAGATACCTCCAGCCACCTCTTTTCTCACCCTCTGGTTCTGTTCTCTCAAATAACATTACCCTTGTTCAGCAAGACAGTGGTGTACCGAGCCCAACAGCCTCTTCACAGAAATTGGCTCCCACCTGCAGATTTCTGTTCAGTGGACACTCACCAGGATTTCTCCCTCCTGTTTTCACACGTGCAGGCACCCTCTGTGGCAGGTGGACTTCACAGTCATCATCTAACTCTGGGCTTTTGTGAAATTTGGTTGCTGCCTGGTAAAAGGACAGAAATGAAGAATGGGAATCCCTTGGTGTGCAGAGCCTGGGACCTGAACTGGCCCAGAATGATGAGTCTAGAAGGGCAGTCACCACCAGACCAAGAAGACATCAATGTGCAAATCATTCAGAGAAAAAATCATCACAGATTACTACCCCTGAATCCACCAAGTTTATGTCTAAATTACAGCCACAGCTGTGATTGCTTTATATGCTGGCATATCCAAGCAGGCTTAACCTCACTAATTCAATAATAGTGGCAGGTTCAGCAATTCAATACTGGCTCAACCACAGTAACAACAGCAGAGCAGAGATAGCAACAATAACCTTTCTGTGCTGTTCTCCAGGCAGCCAGGCTCTCAGATGACTCAGACAGCTTGAAGTTACCAAAGCACAGGTTTTGGTGCATTGTTATCATGCCTGTCCACTACATTAAAGCTATCTCATATGTGCACTACAGTGAGTACCTTGGATTTTAGTACAGCTGTAAGAAGCAGCCTGATTTAAGAGGGCTGATGCCAAAAGGATTTTTTGCTTTTCTTTTCTATACCTTTTACACAGTTCTACGTATCCACAAGTATTAGCATGCATACTTGCACTTCTCTAAGTCTGATAGCTCAGCATAGCTCCAAGGTCCTGTAGAGCTAGGAGACCAAACATTCTACTGTCTTGAGGAGCCCTGGCTCCCCTCAGCAGAACGTGTTCTGTAAACTTATTGGCCCCCAGAGGAGATTAGGTCTATAAGTCGTGCATGAGTGGGGTGGGGGTAAAAAGAAGAAGAGGAGAAGAGAAACAGAAGGGAAGAACATGCATGCATGGTGGGCATTGCAATGTTTTCCACCTCGGCGACGTGATGTATCAGAAGAGGATCCTATTAAAATACTGAGGTAAATGACCCCCGACCCTCTAACCTCCAACCATGTCTAGTTTTCATTCTTAAGACCAGGAAAAAGGCATCAGGGTCATATACCATTTAACTGTCCCTGACTATGATTATCACCAAAAAAATGTGAATACTGATAATCAGTCAGAGAAGCTGTGATTTACTTTCTCCAGGCATGGCTAAGTGCCCGTTTTCAGTAAGATACAACTATGTGAAAGGTTTGAGTAATCTATGACATTGCTTTATCAAGCTCATTAAAGCCAACCACTATGAAGTAACTTGCTCTGAATATGAAAAAAAAAAAAAGAAAAAAGGAAAATGTTCATTCGTGAACAGAAAAAGCATCCTAACCCATAAAAACCTCAATTTTTCTTTGGAGAAAAACTGTGTATTAGATTTTTAAACAAAGCAATCCAGTCTTAGACCACAGGGTAAAGTAAGAATGTTTTTTCTTTTCAAAAAATAAAGGCAGACCACTGAGTTACCCAGACCTGTTCCACTCTTCAGCACTCATTAAGCTACAGATGTCGAGGTTCGGAGAACACAGCAGTCACTTTGTACTCAAGGATGTATAACTGCTCTATCCAATTTTATTTTCCCTGCTTAATGCAGTATGCCAATTCATGACATATTGATTCAACTTACAGAAGTAATTTTTTTTTCCCAGTTCACTTAAATTATAGTTTAGACTGTGCATGCTTGAAGGAGATGTCCATAAATTATGTCAGCTTTCAGTAAGCCTACATTGAAAAATGCAAAGTAAATCAAAAGAGCTAGCTAATTTTTGTTTAATTATTGATTTAAGCCTATTCTGCTTTGGCAAATGTAATTAATGAAAGTTGAATTTGGCCAGATCTGCAGAGGGTTATATGGATTCAAGTGATAAAGGAAAGAATTCAGTCTCCTAGATCAATGACGAAAATGTGTCCTTTGATAGTAACTCCAAAGAAGAAGTCCAACATCATTTCAGACTGCCTGTTTGTTCTTCTAGCCATTCTCCAAAGGACAGCAAGCACCAAGGAGTTTCTGGGTTCTCTCCAAATGGTATCTCACTGAAATGCCGATGAGGGTGATGCTTTTTCAATTAAAAAGAGGTCAATTGGGTATTGACCTGAAATGCATGCCTACGCATGAATGTCTTATACACAAATTATACCTTCCTGACTACCTATTTTTTACCCTCAGAGGCTGTTTTAATTTTTCTCTATACCCCAATATTAACTTCTACACCAGAACAGGGGAGTCTTCTCAAGAGGCTCTCAGAGAAAAAGACACTCCTGGAAGCATCTCTGCCATCCTCAAACCTTTGAAGTACAGAAGGAGATAGTCCCAGGCCCTGACATGAGAAGAGGCCCTAAATAAGGATTGCAGTTTAAACTGGGATTATTCAAATGGATCCTGCATATTGCCCAAGAAGGAGACAACCCCCTGAGGCTTTATACACCTAGGAATCAATCAGGTCCTTGGGAGAGGTATTTTGATCAGGTTGCTCCCATTCATAATGTTTCCTGTTATTTAATCTTGGCAGACCAGCAGGTTAAAAAGTTTTAAACCAAAATTTTTAATGTAACCTTTTCAGACTACCAAAACATGAATTCAGTTTTCTTTAATGACTGCCATAGTACTACTGAAGGTTAAATTTATTAGTCCTAAAAGATTTCAATGCTGATAAAATAAAAGTCTTTTGCTGATACATTCTTGAAGGATAATATTAGGTTTGTAGGAGGATTTAAAATGTTATTTGAGGGACTATGAAATAATTTCTGAATAACCTCAAATTTGTGTTTTTGAATGATGGCAGCCTCAGTGCAGAAACCACAGCAAGAAACTTTCCTTCCATTACAATTCTTCAGCTTGCTTTCTGTCAGGAAAATAGGGGGCCCTGAAGGCATTCTCTTTCCCAAATAATTTAGGTTTGCTCACAGCCATCCTCCAATAGGAGATGTTTGTTTTCCCCTTGTTTGTACTGCTGAGCAATTAGTGGGTTGAGAAGTAAATTGGGGCCATCAAGGAGCTCAGCTGCACTTGCTCTCCTCTATCTGTTCAGCTTGCCAGACCTTGCCAATCCCAGCGATCTTTTTGGCAGGGCAGTGAGAATATCAGGAATCTTTTAAAAGGATTTGAAAGTCAACCAGGAGAATTTGACTGGGAGCAAATGTTGTGGAGGTCTTTTGCTGCTAGAAGAATGCTTGTATCTGTTCAGGATCAACTGGGAAAATCGATCACAGGAAAATCCCTGTGCTCCTTGCAACATCAGGGAGCTGGGTTCTGGGTGGGTTTTTTCCAAGGCTGTATATATAAGAGTATTTTCCTCTGTAAAGCATTGCCTCATGTAGTACATGCAGGAAAGAGATTTCTGTGAGAAGCTGAGATAAAGTTGATGCACCTCTGCCAGGAGTTTTCTACAAACAAAAAGCAAACGTGGTGTTGGCCTGCTTGGTCGGCAGCCGGGGAAGAAGTCCCTGCTCACCAGACAGCTGGGGTTGTCTGCCTCCAAGCTCTCAGCCAAGAGAAAACAGCTTGCAGCCCATGTGGCACTTCAGTGTGAGCAGTAAACATCACATTAACGTTTATAGGAGCCCAATAACCTGTCACTGCAGGTTTGGCAGTGCTGCCTGAACTGCCCGGCAACTGCGAGCCACATGTCCGAGGCAGCTGGGAGCACTTGGGGACAGCTGGCCCCTGCCCCTGGGGGCTGCCCAGGCTCAGGGAGGGGGGGCAGGCTGGATTGCCTGTGGCCAAGCAGTCTCTGCACCCACCTTGTGAAGGAAAGCCAAAACTGAAATAAGGGTTCAGCTTACCCTGTGAGCTCAGCTCTACCCTGGCACAGGGAAGGCTGGAGCAGAAGGGGGGGATGTTGGTGGTGTCTGACATGTGTTCATGGGCCAGGTCAGTGAAGAGGAGCAGGAGTAGACTTGTCAGGTCCTACACAGCCACGGGTTGGCAACGACTTTCCCAAAGCACAGTGGAGATTAAAAGCCACTCCTGGCACTCCAGAGACTCAGTCTCTGTAAAGCTGCCCTGGGGATGTAGCTTCATAAAAATGCTTGCTTTTACCCTTTTCCCCATTTTATGTGTTAGTGCTGTTCTTTCCTTAAAAATAGAAACTCAACGTCTTGCACAGGCACATGGACTGGACAGATGTACCATTCTACCACAGCCAGGATAAGGATATCTGCAGGGCAAGGCTGGCTGAGGAACCCTGGCTATGTTGTTTTCCAGAGGGGTGCTGTGGAAACCTCAGTCATTTCAAAAGCATGGTGGTGCTGTCAGGAGGTTTCCTGTTTCCCCAGGGGGAGGCTCATTCTCTCTCCTGTGCAAAGCCCCATGGCCTGCCCTGTGCTGACACCAGTATGTGCCACTGGAAAAAGCAGGGGTCCAAAACACAGGGAAAGGGCAAAAAATGGTGACATGGACAATTATGGTAGAGCACGCCATGACTCCTGCTAGAGGACAATGGAACTGATGTGACAAATAATTATATGCGTAATTCCAGGAAGGGGACAAAACTGAGATCTACACTCCACTTGTGGGAGAATTACTCTTTTGAATATTGATAGTCTCCAGAAAGCCTCTGCTGAAAATGATTCAGAAACAATGAGGATGTTTCTGGGAAGATTTTGGTGTCCTTTTTTAATCTTCTGCTATAAGGTACATAGAGAATGTTAACACGATGCAATGACCTTCTGAACTTGCCTTTTTGCTAGGATGCTGCTCTAGAAAAATGTCTGACAGGCATCTTTTCCAGTTTTTCTTTTTCCTGTTAAGTCTTCTTCTTACTGTAGAAATACAAAATACAACCCACCATGTCCCCAGAGGTTTTGGCCTCTGGTAAAAAGGCCAGGAGTCTGCTCAGAAACTGCTCTTTGGGAGAAGAAAGAAAAAGAGGGAGCTACAAGTAAGTGACCAGGAAAAACTTCAGGTAAAAGTAGTTTGACCATAATATTCAAGACTGAGATTTCCAAAAGCACTTAATGATTTTGAGTGCCTCACTCCTTGGGTATTCCAACAGAGAAATCTTTGGAGGCCTTATGCTCAGAGAATAAGTGCTTGGCATTTCCTGAAAGTTATGTCTTCATTAACATATTTCAAGTGGTGCATGAAGAACAGGAGCTATAGAAAAATCATAAGGCCAAGATATTCTTTAGTGACTTAAAATGGTCAAACAAAACATATTGTCGTGCTCAGACATAGCTCTTCAAGGATTTTGAACATTTTTTTCTTTCTCTGAAAGAGATTAAATAATGGTATATCTGAAATCTTACACTGCACTTCAGTTGCGTCATGAAAGATAGAATTCATATTTGATATTAATGGAGCAGGTGAAACGTGAAATGATATTTCTTTAATCTTTAATGAAATTTCTGGTTTTAGCATTTAGCTTGTCTGTTCAATGACACAGAAGAGCTAATAATATCACTGTTTTTGAAGAATTCATTCACTACAGGCAGCCTGATTTTCTGAATCTGTTGGAAGCTCTTTAGGTGCTCCAATGATGCATGAAAAGCATAATAATAATAAAAAAAATCCTTTGTCCTTGAAGCCCAGTGATCATAATTGGAAACATAAAATTAAAAAAGAAAAAAAAATCTCCCAGTAAGCCACTACTCCAGAACAGGGACACAGTAGTTTAGAAAATAACAGTTCTAAAGGAATTAACAGGAACAATAGGGCTTCAATAACTCTTCAACTAAGTGTGCTCTGTAGCTTGGATAAACACCTGTATATTCAACACCAAAAAGCTGAATGGTGCTTTTCCTATTTCTTTGCTGGTTGACTTTGTTGTTTTAAAATTTACTAATTGCTTTTGCAAACCCCATGAAACAGGAAAAGTTAGTAAAGATACTGCAAGTTTTTGTGGGTAGAAACTGATTTTTTTCTCATGGGGATATAAAAATGAGAAAATCTGTGCATAACAAAAAGTTTGCTATGACACAGGGCAGGACTAAGAGGAGGTTTCAGGGGACACACTCCCAGTATTCTGTCTTCAGCCCAGTCCCTTTGAGACCAAAGTAGGTTCTGCAGTCTTTTAAGGTCATTCACACCTCGATTTTACATTATTGCAGCCTAGAATTTTAATTTTTCTCTTGAGGGGCCAGTGGTGACCTTCTTGAAACAGAGGAACGTTGGAGTAGTGTCCAAAGGATGAAGTTATACTTCCAAAAATCATAGATGCTCTCCAGCACCCATTAAAGCTAGCTAGTAATGGAGCTAATGTAAACCTTGGCCATTTTCCCAGCTGACTGTCCTAATAATAGAAAAGCCCCTCTGAGTGAGTAGCTGATACTGGGGATCTGCCAGGCAATTTTCATTAAAAACAGCAATTGGTGACAATATCCTTGGTGGAGATCCGCTTGTCTTCCTCATATCACCACTGAAATGAGCAAAAGGACTCTTTCTCTCTGTTTTCAGTTCTCCTTTTGCTGTTAGCACTTTCTTGAAGTCTCTAATCTTTTTGAGGCGTCTCCTAGGCCTGCTCCCCTTTGCTTTCCAGCTACACTTTTTTTTTTTTTTTTTTTTTTTTTGCACACTCAATGCTGCACCCACAGGGAACATCCCAAGCCTGTGTGGCTGAGCTGGGGAGCAGCTCTCTGGGTGATTTGGTGTTGGCAGGTGGGGTTTTTTCTCCATCTTTCTTGTTTTACAGAGGCTCGTTTCTTCTGTCCAGCCTGAAGGGAGAATAGCTAGTGAAAATGGGAGGGCAGCTATTAAAGCCCCCAGGGAGTGGCCAGAGGTGGGATGTGCATGACACAGTTGCAAAAGCCACCAGCGTGTAACCATGTGGTTGCCTAACCACAACTTGAAGACAGCAGTGTGAACATTAGGGCTTGGGCAGCCTTGAAAAGACAATTTGATCAAGCTGTGGTGATGAGAATAAACCACTTGTAAAGTAGCCTCTTCTTGGGCTGCTCCAAGGATGGACATTGCTGATAGTGTAGTCTGGATGTCCCCTGACCTGTCTGTCGCTGCAAGGCAGCCCCTCTATGCCCTGTGGGATATCTGTGAGGTTGGGATTGCTTCCCCAGGCACCAGTGCCATGGAGACCCTCCGCAGCTGCAAAAAGGGCTTCTGGGGTCCTTCTGCATTGTTGTGGCTCTTGTGGCAGCACCACGCAGAAGGAGAGGTTAAAGAGTTTGACCTTTTTAGTACATGTTTCCCTTGTGATTTATTAAGATCAGCTTGAATTTTAAGTTGCAGAAAAGATGTCCATCATTAGTAACCACAACCATGTTTTCTGCTGAAGTCTTCAGATGTGACCCAGAAACCTTATCAGGGACACTGGGCAGAGTGCCTGCTTAGCAAAACCCACTGCAGGTACATCCCAGTGCTGCCATTTACAGGATATGTGAGCTATGCCTCAGCTATTTCAGATGACATATATATATTTAATCCAGGGCAGCATATTAGCAGATCAGACTTAGATTAATCAGGCTAAAGATAACTTTTGGACCTTTTCCACATCTAGGTCAGAGAAAAAGAAGGTAGATATTTATCTGTGCTACAACACGAACTAGCACTGTGTAGTAGATGAAACTTTCAGGGACATCAGTCAAAAAATACTGCAATAAGAGTAAGGGAAGCAAACTGAAAGGGGTGTATGGGGGTGTGTGGGTGTGAGGATGTGTGGGTGTGTGTGTGTGTGTCTGTATGTGTGTGCACAAATGCAACACAAGCTTTTCAATTTGCAGAAACTATCATTTTCCAGTGAAATTCTCTTCACTATTATAGCAGCAAATATGCAAATTTCCTTTATGCTAAAATATCCTCGTTTGTTTCCTTAGTGCCATAAAACAAATCCTGCCCACTGATATTATTACGGAAAACTACAGATAGAATAACAGTGCAGCTGTTCAAGGAAACCTTGCTGCATGTCAGGAACGCGCCTCATGTTTTGAGCCTGGTAATATCTGGAATAAGTCAACCAATGCATGGGAATTAGTTCCTTTAAAAATAGATTAGGACACATTTAGGGTGTTTAATGTGAAATGTTACTGTGGACATTAATGGAGCACTTCTTTTCTGCAAATTAAAAGCTGAGCTAGTGTTAATAAATCAAAGGAAACATTAAAATGCTCTTTAGCCTCTGCCAGTGTCCTTTTGAAAAGGCCTTTGAAAGACTATTATACACACAGATTCTGATGAGAGGACAATTTCATTTAAATTCTAAATGTTCTTTAGCAAATTCTTCATTTTTGACCACACTTACTGCACTTGCAACACCAGAAGGGTCAGTGATGAAACCTCTCATTGTGGTAATTCAAGAAAACAAAGTCACCAGGCTCCAAAGTGAGAAGCAAATGTGCCATAACAGCAGACATCTAAGATGTAGGCTGAGACCCTGCCCATATTGAAACTTTCACCATCAACTTGTAACAGCTTGGCTTACATCCAAGGTCAGCATAAAAGTTTCTCTTGGTTTTGACTTGACCTACTATAACGAAAAATTATCAAGAAAAAGATACTTTTTCTTTTTATAGCTTTGCTTCTTTCATGGATTAGTGGAAAATTACAATATTCTTCCAAGCAGAAAACATGCTTTTAGAGCCCTGTTTTATGTAATGTAATACACATGGAAGGGGAACCCAATTTTCCTGCAGCAGGCAGCTCTTTCAGCTCTTGTTTCTTAAGCTAATGACTCAGTAAGAGCCCTGCTCTTCACTCCTCCTCTGAAGAGCATCTTTGGCAAACCCCTGTCAGGAGCCTCATTGATTATGTCCCTCATCTCTCCCAGAGGATAGAGTTCATTAGCTTATTACAGAAAAAATTTGCTCACTCTCTTTTTCTGAAGGTTAATTAGCTCATCATAGATATTTGTCCATGCTGTTCTCCTTGGTGTTCCCCAAATGCAGCCATACATATGTTCCCTTTGAACTCCAAGCAATGGCTAAGAGGAAAACTTTAGCCATGCATTAGCAGTTTCTTCACTGTCAGACTCTCATGCCTTTTCATAACATCTCTGCCTGATAGTGCAGAGGCAGGAGGAGGTAGTGTTTCCAGTGTGAATTAAGTGATTAGTGCTCTCATTTTCTCACTGGAAAACTCTGCTAAAGACTCTCTCTGGTTCCACATGCAACATTATGATTTCTTCCTGTTTGGAGCATGGTGCCCAATCCAGTCTTTGCCTGTAGAACTTGGATTTTTATTATGGGATCGCACCCAGCAGATGAAACAGAACATATTCTGTAAATACATATTTTAGACTTGACTCATCTTTGATGAGTTCTTCTCCTTCCTGGTAGTCTGATCTGGGAGTCTGCTCTTGGCTGTTACTGGGCCACTTCCCCTCCCTGGGTGTTCCCTTTCCTTGTTTCCCGTGCTGGTCCTGCCCCGGGGACACTGCTGGGCACAGTAGGCTCCCACCTCAGGCCATGCTTGCAGAGCAGCCCAAGAAGGTATCTGTGTTGATCATCTCATTCCCACACCTCCCCATTGTTCCCTTGAGCTCCCTTTCTTCTTGTGCCACCCCTTGTGCCCCTCAAATCCCTCACTGTATCCTTCTGGGTCAAGGAAAAGCAGGCAATGCCCTGGCTACAGCGAGGGCACATCCTCACACAAGGGTCCTTAGCACTACTGCAAATACCAATAATGCACTGGATTTACTTTCTGTTTCATACACTGGTATAGCTCTTTTCTCTTTTTTATTAAAGGGAAAACAGGGAAGGTATTCTCCAGAAGCCAGGTGATAAATATGTGATTTCCAAACATGTCCAGCCACAGGCCTGACGCTGTGGTGTCAAGGGTAGCACTCTTCAGCACTTTAGGGAAAATGGATTCATGCCAAAGTAAAGTTAAGGTGGAATTCTGTGAGTCCTCCAACTGCTCTGTCTAAAGCATTGTCATTAAGAACTGCAATGGAATATACTCCCTGTATGCACTCTCAGGGATCTTGCTGTTTTTCCTGTGAAGAGGGATGCATCCAGCTGCCATCTTCCTGTCATGGCACGCACTGTCCACCATCTCCACAACAGGAACCCACTCTGCTGGACATCAGATTCAAGTCTTGTGATAATCTGAAGAAGCTGGTTTTGAATCAGTTGTACTGCTGTTCAGATGACTAGAGAGGATATTATATAATTTGTCCCAGTAAAATCCCATTTTCAGCACAAGTAAAATGCAGTCAGGATTCCCAGTACTCACTACTTTCTTCCTAATATTGCCTCACAGCATTTCTCCATAGCAAAGATAATTGTTTAGCATGTTCATTTCAGTGGCAACTTAAAGAACTGAGTGTATGTATTTCACAGTGTCAGTTTTCCTAATTATTATCTGAGATGCTTATTTTGACTCAAGTTTCTATTCCTCCTGAGAGGAAGAGAGCTAATCCACTCTGAATATTTTTCCTCTCAGATTATTACTGGTGCTTAGTGTTGGAAACTGATCCTTTATTAGGAACTTATCTAGAAGCAATTGAAGATTTTTTTTCCCTTCTGCTTTCAGTAATCACTGCATTGGATTTGGAAGTAAATTGGATGTACGAGTTTGTCTGGAACTGGTGAAGCTTCTCTTGTTCTGCAGCTAAACCTTAAATGTGAAGATATTTCACAATTGCCTTGCAAAATTGGGAAAAGTATCTTCAAATGGCAAAAATATCTTCTTTTTATCTTTCTGTTAAGCTAGAGAAGATTAATTTTTAGTGTAAAATCTGTGAGGGGCATTTATGGAGAAAACATATTTTTGCTTAGAGTATTTTCCCAGGCAGAAGTTTCTCTAGGCAGCCTTGGTTTTGGTTTTCTAGTTTTCCAAAACATTGTAAGACATAAACTTCTATGCCAAAAATCATCGGAATAAATTACTTTTAAAGTCTGACAGAAGATAATTTTCCACAGATACTACATTATATATAATGAAAATGAATATATTAAAGAAAATAATTTTCATACTATTTTGTGTAATACAAAGCTCATCTTTGTACAAAGATTTTATTTCTTGGTTCATTGCTGTGTTCTAATTTTAAATGAATTAGAAAGCTGTGCATATACTTTTTACAACCACATGTTAAATATATTTCTTCATGTATTAGAAATATATTTCTAAATGCAGAAATGCCACTATTGGACTGAGTCAGATCTTTTGAATAAGTTCATGAAATGCGACTTCCAGGTGCAGATGCAGAATCCTCTTGCTGAGGCAAAGACACCAATTCAGCCCAATGAAAGCCCTTCCCAGGAAATGCCCATGACTGCAATCTCAAAGACTAGTACAGATTCCTACACAATATTTTCAGTAACATCAGCTACAAAAGGCTGTATATTTTGGCTGGTGTCTCACGTTTGGGCAGCAGCTCCTGTGCCACCAATGTCAGGCAGGTTTGAATAAAGACGAAGAGCTGCAGCAGTTCAGCCTGCAGTAGACAAACATTATTTTTCCATCAGCTCTTTCCTATTGCCTTCAACACCTCATGCTGGGAAAAAAGGGAATCAAAGCAAGAAAATGTCAGTGCATGTGAATGAGGTTCACCCTTACTCCTCACCTCTGTAGCACATGAAAAAATCTGACCCCAGAGTCATTGCATATCCTGGGGTTGTCCTCCAGCAGTTATGAATTGCTGATATCTCATATTGGATACTCCAAAAGCCTCTGTGGCTGCACTGCCTTTGATTCAGTACACCACAAGTGATGGCTCAGCCACCTAAAGAAACATGGAGAGAAAAAAACCGGGAAAGCGTACAAAGGGAGATATTTCATGTTGCATTTTTTTTATTTTTCACTTTCCTCCTAATGTAATAAGGTTTTTTTAAAAGATCCTTTTTATCAATTAGCCTTTATCACAGCACCTGACAGCACCTATCTGGTGAGAGATGGCTAAACATTTCTCCTTGAGTACTGAACCACTCAGGTCCAGACTGCAACAAGAGGATGCCAATGACCTGACCTGATGTTGCATCCTTTAAAGAGGTGCTTAAAGTGTTTTAAGATTTCATGGTAAATTAGAGGTCATCATAATTGCTTTGCAGCTAAATGCAAGTAGTTTAAATGCTCTAGGGTTTAATTTTATTCTACTAGCTAGAATTGTAGCATGCAGTCTTTCCAATATGTGTGGTAGCTCTTCATGATTAATCCCAGGTCTCTTTCCTTCCATCGTGCTGTGTCTCCTGTTTCACGAAGGCTATTTGTCTGGGAGTTACTTTCCAAGCCATTCTTTTTCCTCTTGCAGTGGTGTCTTGAAATGAAACTGCTTCACTATTTAATTCCGCTGCTTTCCTGAGCACAAAGTGACCATTTTTTGAGTCTTTTTTTCTCTGTTAACCTTACTGAGAATTTCTTTAGGAAAGTTGTGTCCTTCTGTAAGTCCTGCTATCCTTGTTAATTGATGTTTTATCTGCAGGCAGTTTCTCAACCAGTTTCTGGAGCTTTGAGGAAACTGGTTGTTTCTCAAATGTTCTTTGAGAGAAGGTTCTTTGATAGATGGCTGGTATCAAACCACCTCTGTGTCAGAGGGTTCACTAGCCAGCATGTGAGAACTCTTCTGTATCATGTGGCCATTCCTAATTGCTGTGCTTGGTGGACCTTGTCCATTTGCATTCATTGTTTGTTTCCAGAATTTAGTTAGATAATTTCAATATTCATGGCTAATTGATCAATTGCCATGTAGCCATAAATTCTGTCTTCAAAAGAGAGAGAGAGAGAGAGAGAGACTTAGTCAGATTTTGTGCACAGATTATTCTTGTGACTGGACCAAAGTTTATACAGAAGGCAACTTCAGAGAAATCTTTCCATGGATACTGTCAGGAAAGTTCCATTCCATTTAGCAAGATATTTTCATGAACTATTTAATAAATGCTAACAACCAAGCACTGCAAAGAGTGCAGTTGAGTTTGTGGTGTGGATGCTGGAGGCACATGAGCTTCCCCACAGAAAGGGACATACAGACATCCATCAGCTGAGAGTAGGCTTGCATTCCTGTTGCAGTGGTCTGCAGCCATCTGGGGCAGCTGTGAGCAGTAGGCTCCGACATTCATTAGCAACACATCTGGGCACTGAGGATTAACATTAATCCTGGCATTACACCTTCATTTGAAGCAGAGTTTTTGGAACAAGGGGTTAGTAAAAGTGAACTCTGAATGTTTATGTACCAGTGAAGGCTGCTAACTTCCCATACAAACATGGTTTACAGCTGGATATCCTCACCCTGCCGCAGTTCATGGTACTAGGATTGAGCTGGGGTTTTCCTCCACTACATTATCCATAATCAAATACTCTTCCACTTTGAAAATTAATAAAAGTAAACCTGATACTATAACAATTGCAAATACTATGATACTTAAATTTGCATCAAAAGCTTGTTTTTCAAAGCAGAATAGTTTGGACAGTTTTTTTGAGTTCTCACTGGTTCCCCTTACTGGGGCTATCAGTCACATCTGGATCCACAGTCTCAATGAGATGGAGGTGATGTTGCCAGTTCCATCAGAGGTGTAAGCAGCAGAAGAGTCCACAGTACTGAGGAGGGAATGGGAAGATAAAATGCACAACTGGCCTTTTGCCATTAATTTACTGTTTGGGAATCACAGTTGTCATAATCTCTAGGTTCCCTCTCCCCTCCTGGGCAGGAAAAAAGCCTGGTAGTTACAGGCAGCCATGTGGAGAGAGATGGCACACAAACACAGGCTCAGGCAGGCTGTGGAACCTGCATCCTCTCAGCAGAAACTAGTCCAGGAGTGAAAGCAGAGTGAGAGTTGTTGAAGGTTCAGTATGTCTCAGTACGACATCTCATTAGTGGAATGGGAAAAAATGTCTGTACTGGGCAACTACAGGGTGTATATATTGGCCTCACAAGGGAAAGGCAGAAAACTGAATGCAGTGTTTAATTTCCTTTTAAACTATTGGTCATTCCCATGTCTACAAGAGGCAATGGCACAGGCCATCTCAGCATGGCCTTCAGCTCACCAAAGTGGTGAAGCTGTAAGAAAGTCAGAAGTAAGTTCAGGATACCCCCAAGCCAGGTACAGCACATGTGAAGCTGGGTTGTATTTCTTGCTGTGCAAGGATGCTGTGAGAGGGGAGCAGCACCCTTCCTCCCCCAGGCCTGACTCAGCATACTCAAATGTTCTACAAATGCTCCCATCATATCCTAGACACACTTCTGACACAGTCCTTGGTGTACTCCCAGGGGCTGCAATAGTCCCTTTGCTGCAGGACAGATAGAAAAATTTGATTTGCTCAGTCAGGTCAGCAGAAGGCTGCTTTTCACCCTCTTTCTGCTGACAGAGCAGTGGAAAAGCTGGGCTGTGGCACGAACAGCCCTGCTGCTGCTGCTGCTGCTGCTGCAAATTAAGAAAAGAGTGAAGAAATGTTAGTACCACATTTAGCTTTATTGAAATTGAACAAATACCTTTTTATAATAAACCCTTTTACAGCAAGTGTAAAATTTTAAAGTTTTACTCATCCTATGTTACAGGTTGTCTTCTTCCATGTAAGCAAAAATACCATCTTTTTTTTTCTTCTTTTTTTTATTTTGTTTTTTTAAATTTTCTACTTTAAAACACGTACCAAGGATTTGAATAACGCAGATCCGGCACCAAAAGGTAACAGGTTCTGAAAATCACAGTACAGTTTTAAAATTCTTAGGTTAATTAATGATATTTAAAATGATAGCCACTTTGAGTAAAGATATAAATTAGAGGTCTGTAAACAAGTTGTGTTTACCTATAGAGCTATTGACTGCAGCTACAATGAGAGCGGTAATAGAAACTCAATGCTAAACTGAGCTACACCTTTGAGGAAACAAGTTCTTACTAAGTAGTGTGGTACAGGGTAGCACAATAGGTAAAATACAGTTTGGCACCTCAAGTTGCATGTAAAATTAGCAGAAATAAAATGAAGTAAGTGCACTGTCTCCCAAAAGAAATAAACCGGGCAGTCTCACTGGTTTTGGAGTGTCAACTATCAAATAAATCACACGACACACAAGTTCAACCCCAAAATTACAATTCTAGTAAAGCAAGATAATATTAAAATGCACACCCACAAGGATAGTAAAGTATAAATCTTTTTTTCTCTTTTTTTTTCCCTCTCCCCTATCAGTAGAAATAATTTACAACCCACAAAAGGACTCCTTGGTGAAACCACTACCTACAGACATGGTCATGGAATGTAGCTCAGTAGACTTGTTTCAAACAGAAAGGCAACATTATCCTGAAAAAGTTTGGTCCTCTTACAACTCACTGTACTGTAGCCACCACAGTCTCTTGATGTTTTAGGAGAATTGTTTGTTTTCTGATTCTCTTTTGTTCTGAAAGGTAATATCTTGGTGATAAAGCTGGGTAAAATTTGACCCCAATTATAGATGTCTGATCAATGCTGAATCTGGCAGAACACACTGAGAGTACATAGGGGGAGCCTCTTGACTGGTCTCACAGCACAATTTGTCATGGAATCACTTTTCCTTCTACACTTCTTTTCTTCTTTGCTAATTTTTTCTCCAGTGTTCTGGGGGAGTGGGAAAGAAATCCTTAGTCCATATGACAGAAGGACATTTCACTGTTTATTTACATGTGGATCACTTTGGCTAAGAAGTCCTGGCAAACCAGACTTGCCTATTTCTTGTGAATGTCCTCATGCCGTATAATTTTGTATGTAATCCAGTAAAAGATGTTGAAAATGAGGAAGGCGAGTGGGAATGCAGCACGGGATATTGTATCAATCCTTTTTGCACGGTCAACAAACTTCTTTTTGATGGAGTCTGAATCTTTTGGGGGTGCCGGAGGTGGGTTGGGTGGCGTAGCCTTGACTGCTGTGCCATCTTTGACTTGGAGGCAGTGGCCCATGCCATAGCCACTGAAATTGAATCGACTGTCACGAGCAACTTCGTCTTCCTGGAGGATAAAGAAGACAAATAAGACACACAATCACCTGTCTATCGAGCATGTCATGTAGTTGAGTAGTTGAGGTACACCCCTCCAAAGCACCTCAGCAAATTACCTGGTTAAGCAATGATACAAAGTCTGGGTTTTAAAGACAAACAAGAAGTTAAAACTCACATAAAAATATGTGGAAATCAGGTGACTTCTAGTGCTTGTGAATCTGAGCTTTAATTTTTCTAGCTGTGTCTAAATTAAGTGGCCTGAGCAGCAAGCTGTATCCCAGCCCCACAGGGAAAAGATTTGACTCCACAGGTTTATCATTGCTCTCCTCGAGCTTTCTGTGGGGAGGAACACAGTCATATTGGTAGCAGGCTGTCTGCTCCAGCCAGGCTGAATTGAAGGACCCAGAGATCCAGGGGCCCAAGCTCATGGTAAAGTGTTTCCATTGCTCAACGTAACAGCAGCCTTACAGATCCACCTTGAATCTATGAAACAAGGTCATGGTCCCTCCTTGCTCACAGGAGTGCTCAGACAATCTGTACTTCAAAGTGCACTGGGCGTTGGATTTACTGATAGCTGGGAGTCAGGTGCAGTAGCACAAGCTAATGTAGCACCATGCTGCAGAAATCCATTCTCTCTTGTCTGAGTGGGTGATATTTGTTTTTGGAGAGGTGAGTAACTACCGCTGAACTTTATCACTGTAATAACTGTGTGATGAAAGGCTTGTGGGTGTGCTGGTAAATTCTGCCTGATGTTTCTCATGTCTGATAGCACAATAATACACAAGTTAACAGTTGCTGGCAGCTCTCCATGAAGGATTCAAAACCAACAGACAAAGCTGCTCTATTCTTGTTCATTTCAGCAGGGATGAATTGTCAGTTCAGGAGCTTATTCTAGTTAAAGACTTTTCCTTTGACCGACAGATGCTTCACTGTTGACTGAAAATGACCAGTTCTTGGACTGACAAGGAGCACACTCTCTCACTGGACATACCTCTTACTAAACCACAGCCTTCTGAACTTAATAGAGAATCAAAAACTCCACAAAAAAAAAAAAAAGCATCACAGCAGCAAGATATTGAATAAGGAGTATATTGTCTGAACTTGGGGATGGGAAGTGAGGATAATTTGCACCTATTCAGGACATAAATCAGTGCTCTTTCACTGAGAAGAACCTCTTTCAATAGTAGCAATTTTCTCTCTCCCCAGCTCCAGCATTGGGATTGAATATATCACCCAACTCTCTCTCCTTACCTTGGAGCTGACATGCAAAGGTGAATAACCAGTAGTGTGATTCAAGGCTACCAAATGAGAAATAGTCACTCTGACTGCTTATGGCACTGAATTCTTGTGGAAGGAGAGCAGGCAGTAAACAGTGCTTTGGTGACCCTGTCACTTCAGCCTGAAGGACTATTCCACAGGGTATCCATAAGCAGGTGGAAAATTGTGTCATTGCAAGGCTGTTTGAGCACTTATCCAGGGCTTATAAGCTCTTCATTTCAAAAGTTCACCATCATTAAGAAAAAGAAGGATGGTCCTCTCCTTTTTCAATTTTATTTATTTGCAGTTTGCAGTACCTCTGTGAAAACTCTGCTTGGCCCTGTGATTGTAAGTATGTAAAGTATTTTAAAGATGAACCCACTGAGACCTAAGTTCTGGATAGCCTTATTAGGCAAGGCTTCTCTTGCATGACTTAATAACACTACCAAGTCCCCCAATAACATAGGGAGATGCCTTCCTTTCAGTGTTTTTCATTTTACTGAGTTTGAAGGATAAAATGCATGCCCAGGACATGAGAGGTGATTAAAAAGGATAACAGATTTTCAGCAGCTGTGTTGCCATATGTACTTCATTCATTTTTTAAAAATTTAATTTCTGTTGCTCCTGAGAGATCTGTGGGAAGAATAAAAAGTACTGAGCTCAACACAAGCTTGAAGAGCCCTGATGTCCACTGTGCCCTGGTGGGTCACAGCTTTGTCACGTGGGGCTGAGCAATTCGTCTTCAATGTCACAGCCTTCCTTTTGAGCTTACACTGTGGCAACTTGAGCAGGAAGCCATCCGAGATTAGGGACAGGGATATTTAAATCAAATTCTTTTAGGTACTCAGCACCCATCCTTTAACTGTACAGAGCCACTTATATCCCAAAGGGATTTGGAGCCCTGCTTTTCCCACTTAGACAGTTGTCTGTGCCACTGTCTCACAAAAGACAGAGGAAAGCATGTCCAGTCCCCATGTTAGTTTTTTATTTAGAACTGCAGTAGATGTGATTTACCCTGGGTACAAGAGGTACAGCATTCACCTGGGGTATGAGTGACACATGCTCAATTTTCCTCTCTGCTTGAGCAGATTTGAATCTCCTTCTCCCCGATAAATCTCTGGATTGGTTTGTTGCTGTCTTCCCAACATGGAGCTGTTTGCTGGTTTCAAGAATATATGTGTGTATGATTTTTTTTAACCTTTATCAGAAAAAACTTTTTCAAAGACTAAATAATCTATTAAGAGAATAGCATTGTGTTGTTATTTTTGCTTGTCCCTATGTCTGATATTACACATTTACACAAACACAGCACTAGAGACACTTAAGCTGTAGCTGTTGTGATCATTTTGATCATTTAAGTGCCACTAGAAGGAAGGAAAGCCAGAGTCCTTACAGCCTCTCCTCCAACCCTGGAGAAGCCACAGCTCCATAACCACCATGGCATTTTAACAGTAAAATCCCCCAGGAGCTGAAGCAGCTTTGCAGTCTGGCATGTGCCTGCACTTGGAGCACTGCCAGGTCTCACAGGCAGGACCTGACCTAATCAGAGCTCTCCTACCTGACCAAACATTACCTGAAAGACCTCAGGGTGGTGAGATCTCTGCCCTTTCCAATGAAACTGGGCAATAGTGTTGAAAGTTAACAATGAAATCCTGGAGATATCGAGACCCACATGTCTGTGCTAAGAGGATACTTTTCCCACAAGACTACAGAAGTGGGCTTGTGTCCTTTTGGCCCTCTGAGCCCCTAAACTGATTCCACCCAAAATTACGCAGAGGAGCCAGAAAGGCTTCCTCCATGCCAGTGAGGGGAGCTGGAGAATCAGCCCAAGTGCTGGAAGTTCATTGTTCATGCTGCTTGTGGGTTAACTCAGTCTGGGGTGGATCATACCAAAAAACTTTTCCCCAGACAAATCTGCTCCGCTGGGGACTGATGCTACACACTGCCATCATGAGCCACGTGGTGGTATCTGGCCTCAGGAACAATAAAATCCCCCATCTGATTTACTTCAGCATTATGGATGTAGTTTAAAAAACCTGTCTCTAAACCACCATAATCTTACGACAAAATTACAATTTGACATTCCAGATAATCTTCCAACATCCTGTTACATATAAACGACTTGGGGGAATAGTCACAGAGAGAGAAAAAAACATTATACACTTTGATAAAGAACCCTTTTTAAAATTATATTTCAAAATGTGAGATGAAGAAGTGACCTCAAGTGCTTTCCCTTAAGTAGTGGATATTTCTTCCTTTAACCTAGAGGGTTGGTGAACTACTGCATGACTTACCTGGGGTACCTTCTGGTGGGGTTGCAGAGTCACTCTCCATTCTCAAGGTCATATTCAGTTCATACCATCTGACATATCTACCATGGACACTCATCCATTGATAATCTTCAACCTGTTCACTAGCTTAGTCACTGACAAAATAGTCCAAATGACTTCTCAAACATCTCTATCATTATTTTAATCAGACTACACTTAAAACTTATTAATTTTAAACTTGACAAGATCTCACTTGCATAGGTCCCAGACTATTTATGTGTTGACAGATTTTAAAACCAAAATCAAAGAGCAGCTGGAAGCCACTGGACATCAACTGGACTGGCAGAATCCACTGCCATTGAAGTTATTAACTTTATCCTTCTAAAGGGATGTGAAGTGTTATATAACATGTAGTCACAACTCCATCTGTCCTTGATTAAGGCATAGGGAAAAGGGTCACAGGCTAGGATGAGAAACAGAAAAGAAATAAATAGCAAGATGAAAGTGTTCTTTTGATAGCTTTCTTTCAGATGTTCACACCCTGAGTATTTTAGAAGAATTATCCTTTGAAAACTAGTTATATTTCCTGAGATGTGGACAAATACTTTCTATAGATGCTTTTTCAACAACATAGGTTTATGTGTATTGTCTTATGATGCCGTAATGAACAGGCTTAGGTATTGGCTTTAAACAATTTTCATCAAACAAGAATTACATATTTTTCTCATTTTTATATTAGTCTTTATGAATTTATTGATTTTTTGTGCTTTATAAAGTGATGGCATTAAATTCTCTTGACTTAGCTTCACAGTAAGCAACATATAAATGGGGGTAGTACTTCTGAAATGGTTTTCTTTTTTCATCTTTCTTTTTTGTAAAGCTTTTATTTCTACTCTATCAGGTCTAGAATGTATTTCATACTACCAGTTTCACACCAAGCAATCAGAAATGGGGAAAACACTTTAGAAAATCTAGCCCATTCAACGCCTTCCATGCACAGCTTTCTGTACAATGCATTTTGAAGTGCTTTGTCCTCACCACTTTTAAATGCTTATTGTCAGCATTGACTCAGTTTTAACAATGAGGAAAATGAGAGAGAGGCTGGCTTCAAACAGTGTATTTAATTTACTCTCTGATGTGATTTATTCTTTTAATTTTGCTACTCTTTTTCCAACATATGGTGGAAAAACTATTTAAAAGACTATCTGGTTTAATTAAATTTCAAGGACACAGATGATTAATTTTAGGTATAGGATGGAGTACATCAGAGAAATTTTCCTTTTGGTATTCATAAGCACAAAGTTAGAAACCCAGAATCAATTCAGACTTGAATACTAAATGGAATCATTTGGGAATGGACACCAAAATATCTTTGGAGATTTCATTCTTAAATCATCTTTATGACTTTGAGACACCTCCCATCTCTCAGTACTTTACATAATTCATGGTGTGGTTTTGCAGACAGTCATGCTTACATGGTTTCAGTCATCAGGAGTCATTGAGTATGTGGACCAAGATAGTTCAGCTGAGAAGCACATTTGGACTTTCAGATTCCCTTTGGTTCCTCACAGAAGCCTCTTACACAATTCAATTCCATTCAATTCAATTCAATTGTGAGGAGATGAGAGGGAAGGTCTTTTCATAGTTTAACTGTTTAAAAGGCAGTAATTGAGTTTAGGAGTAAAAGATCAGTTTCATAACTGGGGGATTCACTGGAGGGGATCTCTAACAATCTGTGTGAGAACCACTAAGAAGGTATCAAGAAGCTGGGACAAAGGTTCCCAAGGGAAGGTACACAGATGAAACAGGATATTCAAAGCAGACAAAGCTACGTCAGGCTTCCCAGAAGGATTCTAAAAGCAGAGTGACTAAGTAACAAAATGGCAGTAAATGAAATACAGGGTTGATAAGCGCAAGGTAAAGCGTTGCAGAAGACAACCCTAATTACACATAGATGATTATGGGCTCAAAATGGTAGTGGGCTCAAAAACTTCCTGTGTGGGAGTATGGGAAATTACCACATATATGATTCTGACAACATCAGTCCTCTGCTAAGCAGCAGTCAGGCAATTGGCAAACAGAAAATGCCATTCTGCCATTTCATCTACTCACAGTGTGATCAGCTATTGGACACAAGAGGTATTTCTGGTCACTCAAGCCTAGTGAAGACATAGCAGAAGTAGATGAAATACAAAAAAGAGCAGCAAGGATGATAAAAGCCTTTTTTTGCATAAGGACGAAGAAAATAGATGAGATCTCATCTGAGAAAAGCTGTGTTTGGAAGATGATATCAGGGGATACTAACAAACTTCTCTGATTTTTTACAGCCTGAAAAGTTCTGGATCTCAGCTCACCTACGCCAGATGTCATTCCCACTTCTCCTTAATCGAGACTTCAGAGGAGCAGAAGGTGATGTAAAATTGTCACCTTCTCACCTCAATCCTGCCCAAAGTGTAGACCAAATACTTCCCAGGATTTGGTTTAAATATTGCTTTTCCTAAATATTCACCAAGACATTTACTCAAAAACATAAACCATCTCTGACCAATCCTACTGCAAGATGACACTCCGTCAGGAGCCATCGCTCTGCATGAGACAGTGGCGGTCACCGCGTTTCTGCCTCTCTTAACAGTGATTTTCCTGCTCACTGAGGTTTGCCTTTGCTCTCATTTGAACCCTCACACCTTATAGAATCTAAGTAAAACAGACCTTGTATTATAAAGAGACATTTTAATTAATGGAAGAGAAATTGATCATTGTTGTCTTTGGTGAGGGTTTCCAATGGGCAAATTTAGGTTTGTTTTGGAAAGCTGCATTCAGTAGTATGTCCTGTCTCCAATAAACAGCAGAAAAAATCTCTGAAGCATGAATGATTTACTTACTCAGTCTGTAAGAACAGCAAGTGAACTGTTGTTAATGCAATAATGAAATGGTAGTTAATGCGGCTTCGCCCTTTTCAAGTAGGAATTGAACATTATCCAACTGAAAGAGTAACATAATTTAAACATGTTGTGAACAAAAATATTTTCCTGGCTGAAATATCTATAAGTAGAATCTAAATTTTTCAAGGATTACTTTAATAATAAAGATTATAGAGTTGGTAAGGGTGACTGGTTTGTTAAAAAGAAAAAAAATCCTTTTTCTTTAGCAAAGCAAGGCATCTGTCTCTAAATTTTGCAAACATAGTTAATGAAAATTTCTTATTCAATTCCGAGTTTTAACTATAATATAATATAGCATAATGAATGTTTTCATTTTGGGGGAGGGAGAACCAGATGAACTACTGATTTGCAAAGCATCATAAATGTTATGATAGAGAGTCATTACTCCTGAAAAACCAGCTTATTGATTCCTGACACAGTCTTGGTTTCTTGGTTTCCCTTTATTGTAAATGAAAGCAATGCCTTAAAATACCCAGATATGGTGATCTGTGAATTTTATAGATGCAATCTGACTGGATGTTAAATTCTCTCAGGACAGTAAATCTGGAGACTTGACTGCTCTTGGGTAACTTCTGCCAGTCTCTCTCCAAAGAAAGAAGAGGTTGGCCCGTTTATCAGTGGGAATGGCACATTATTCTGTTTTACATCAGACAAATACATGTTAGTGACCTAGATTTGAAGGATAATCTGCTCTGACCAGAAATCTGTTGGATAAAGGACAACTGACTTCTGCTCATTCTGTCTGCATGCAGGGCTGAGTAAAATGTAAAGCCACTGTTTAAATACGTAACCATTTCAGCTAGAACATGAAATAGCTGTTAATGGGCACATGAAACTAAACAATGAAAAGCAAGACTACATTTGCTAAAATTTTAAAAGGTCAAAACCCTAAAACACCAATGGAAACGTACCTAAAATTCACTTACTCCATTTTGTCTTGCTTTCTGCAAGACGTCTGCCTCAGGAGAGATGGGCAGACACTCACCTGCCTCCTTTCAGCAGTGTTCAAGCCCAAGCCTCAGATTTCAGTGCTCTCCCTCCCTGAAACCTGCTGCAGGGCCACCATCACAGGACAAGGGCACACTGTGTCCCCAGGTGTGTGACAGGTGTGTGGGAACTGCCACCACAACATGTGGGGCACCTGTGTCAAATACCACAGTCACAGACAGGAATATCTGAGCACCCTTCTCCACAGGATTTTTCCCATCAGCTTCTCTGGTCCTTTTCTCAAAGCAGATTTAAATACTTTGGGGAAGATGATTTTTATCACACCTTTGTGAAATTTCTCAGTGGCCTCTGCCTTAACTGTAATTATCCTCGGAGACCTTGCTAGACCACTCCTGTGCCCTGGCTGTGCCATCTCAGAGTACCTCATTAGTCAGTCAGTCAAAATTAAAAAAGAAAAAAGTGTCCATACAGGGCCCATAAACAGCACTCATGATTGGATTCATGCAGATTACCCTCTAGAACAATATATTGCTGGGGATGTTTTATGGCTTGGGTTTTGATTGTCTCAGCTCCCCCACTCCCTGGGGCTGACCTGCAGCCCACGCTGTGGGCGGGCACTGTCCTCCCTGCCTGGTCCAGGGATGGGGATGGAGTTCTGGGACCTGTGGCATCTGTACACCTTGCTGAGGTCTCCTGCTTGGTGCTGGGAAGGGGAAGGGCAAAGGGAAGGAAGAGGAAAAGGCTTTTTCCCTCTCTTGTGGCTGATTCCCTCCTTCAAGACACTTTCTACATTAAGCACCCACCACAAACCCCAGCAAATACAGACAGAGTTTACCAGGGCTTTCTCAGACATTCATGCATTTAATTTATGCAAATACTGAACAAAATGAATTAAATATTGCAAATTACATTAATAATTTAAATTCTGTAGCTAAAAATAGTCAAGAATATTTGAATAATCTTAAAGTTGTTCACATGCAAATTTTATAAGTTTGGGCAGGGGGAGGCTGTGGGGTTTTCTTTTGTTTGTTTCATTGTTTTTGGTTTTGGGTGGTTTTTGTTCCTGAGGGGATGAGCCATTCTTTCCCAATTATCAGTTCTTAATACCAGGCTTCCAATAAATAATGTTTTGGGGTTGGTTTTATTATCTTATCTTCTATTACACAAGTTACCCTTTCTGACTTTCCATATAATTTAGTTCTTGTCAAGATCTTAATCTGGATTTCTCCAGCTATTCTTACATAGGTCCAAAGCATCATTGGGTTAAACAAAGTGTTTACCAGCTATCTGCCCTTCAAACTTGTTTCCAAATTTTTGCATCTTAGAAACACCTTGACTGTTTGAATGTGTTAGAAATTTACTACACATATAGACTTCTGTATTTTCATTTTTATTTGCTTCTATGAGGGTTGCTCTATAAAATTCTGATATTATTTATTCTCAAGAAAATAAACATTCATCATGAGGTAAAAATCGACGACACTCAATGCTATAGCAACCTGACAGTGCCATCCCTACATGGAATTGTTGGGGTGTTTTTCTCTCATCTGGTAAGGAATAAAACCACAAATTCTACAAGGTCATTGGAAGTATGCATACAGTGGAAATTAAATAATATTTCATTTAAAATGGGTTTGATAGTTTTACTGTATTACACACACACATACAGACACAAGAGTGTACACACTCACGCAGTCTGCAGGCACCCATCCATGGAGATGTATGTACCTACATAGAGATGTGGGCATCTACTTAATGTAGTCCTCTAACGTATTCCCTGAAGGCATTAGTTAGTGGCAAGTTCACCTAGTTAGAATGTTTTTATTCCATTTCAAGATTAGGAGCACTCTCCAGAGCATTTATTAATTATTAATTTTTAGCAACTTCTCAAAATGCTAACTTTTACACTAGTTTTTTTCCCCGCGGTGGTTCTGGGGAGCAAGGATACGGGACACATGGGCAGGGGTCATTAAACCTTCCCAATCCTCTCTGCCCATTAACAGGCTCTTTGGTGGGGTTGCTGGCATTTCTCCAGGAGGACCATCTGCCCAGGCCAGTAGCTAAGCAACAGATCTCCTGGTGATGGCCTTTTATTACTTGGCAAAACTGATAAACGGATAACCTGAAACAAGAGGTTTAACTGTGTATGAGAAAAGTCAGTACTGAGAGGTACAGAGAGATGAAATGTGGAAGCATGGCTATAGCACTGGGAAAGGTATTCTTGGGAGAAAATCTCAGATGCTAATCTGAACTCAAGTTTTGTTCAAGAATATCAAGGAAAATGGGAGAGGAACTACCCATTTAATTTATCTAAAAGGGAGCACACAAGAATAACACAAAAATAAAGGGTTGCTATGCCAGCAACCTTCCTGAGACGTGCATGTTGTATGTTTCATCTTTTATGTCCTGGAGTAATTCTAAACCAGTGTGTGCAGTGTCAGAGCTCTGGAGAAGCCTGTCATTAGGTACATGGAAGACTGTGAGTGCCTACAATCTCCTGACCTTGAGGTTCCACTTTTGAGAAGGGACAACACCAGGTGAAGGATTGTATTCAGAAAATATGCCAATAAGCCAAAGAATAAAGCAAAGCAGGAACCTCCCAAGAGAAAGAGACACCTTGCAGCACAGGTTTCTGCTTCACTGAACATCCAAGAACCTCATGAGTACCGGGCAGGAGCATTCTGCCCGGATCAGACAAGATGATGTGTTTGGTGACAACCTAAATAGTGCACAGTAGGATGTCACACATGCTGTGCAGTTACAATGAGTGGGCATTAAACTGATTTGTTGTCCTCTGAGCTGGAAACATCAAGGGGATCTTAGAACCCCTAATGTGAAACACAGGCAAGTTGATACCTAGTCTTGGTCTTTTGCTTTCCTGTCTCCTTATTTCTGCAACTGACTCTTCTCTTCTTACCACTTTTTAAACTTTTTTTTCTGCCACACACATTCTGTGTCACTAATTCTCGGACCTGTTTTTGCCTACGTCCTCTTTGATGCTTTCATCCTCACTGTTTTCTTTATATGTGGCCTATACCTTCTGCTTGTAAAATTCAGTTCCTTCCTTAAGTCCTATCTGTTCTGGCCATTTCTGCTCTTTGCAGCTAAATTACCTTCCTTCAAAGAAAAGACAAACCATAAAAGTAGAATTTCACCTTGCCAAGACCACCTCTAAACTGAGAGGTGTTATTCTAATTTTTAAGAATAGCCAGGAAATAGGTTTTGGGTTGTTTTCTTTTGGTGGTTTTTTTTTAGGGTTTTTTTTGTTGTTTTTTTTTAATAATTAAAATCTGCTTTTTGATATCCACAGAGTTGATAATTGCTCAAAGAGTTTCCAGTACCATAAAGCATTTTGAAATGTGATGCTTCTCATCTGATCTACTGTTCATGACACACAGCCTGTCCCATCTGCAGCATGGAAAGCTGAAGATCACAAAGTGTGTGGGCCCACGCAGCGGTGTGTGACTGTGTTCTGACTGCCCAGAATGTGCCATACGAACCTTTTGGGAGCTTTGGAAAATGATCATGAGCGCTACAAAATGAGCAAAAGGAATATAATTTTTATTCTAAGTTTAAAGCTCAGAAAAAAGAGTTGTTGTTTGTGCAAAGCACATGTTGTTCGAGTCTACCAAAAATGGAGTAATGTGGTAGTATATGCAAATAGTAATAAAGACTTGGCATGCTTCAGAATACTCCAATGACATGTCCAATCACAGCAGTACCATCTGCTTTTCCTTATATGTGCTAAATTTGTAACACTGTGCTAATTTCTGTAAAAGTTTACTCACCAGTTGCAGGAAATTTTACTTAACAGACATGCAATATTTGGGCTTTGTGACTTACTGTTAGCCAACAGTTAGTAAATGTCTCTTCAGTTACTCATCTCTATTCTTAGACAAAGGACTTTAGAAATCAATAACATCAATTATGATTCTTAACCCTGAAGGGATGGCAGTGATTTGCAATTCAAATGTTAATTCCCTAAGTTTTTGCTCACTCTCAAATTTTGACAGACCCAAAGGCAATCAGACTTTCACCTGGGGCTTGGACAGCAGCAAAACCCAAGAAGTCTGGTATTGTACACATGAATTAAAGTTAACTCCTTCTGTTTGGAGTGGAAATGTTACCAGGTGGCTTAACTGTACCTTCTCTTCAGGCATTGTTCAGTTTGACCCAAGGAGACTGCACAATATTGGCAATATCCCCATTGCTCACTGACACTCTGAGACATAGGAAAATAGAAAACCAGGCAAGTAAAGGCTCCCTTCAATGGCTATCTGGGGTTTCCACGAGTGTTTTGCCTTGTTGGCTTCATGGCTGGATGTTTTACTGATGATACTGGAGCTCGTTTAGAGTGTCTCTTCAAGATGCTGTGCTGAATGATTTCTTCCCACAGAATGAAAGGCTGAGTTATCCCTTCTTTGGGTCTGAAGGGAGTGGGTATTTCAATGTGTGAGACCACTGAACCATCACCTGAGGGGATAGCAGTCTAGAGGATATTTTAAACGTGTTTGACACATTTAAATAGACAGTTTTAGCTTGCCAATGTGGAATGGGTCCTAAAATAAACGTCACTATAAAGAATAAGGCAATTTGTTTTGGATGATTAAGAGAATCTGGCTCATATATCCAAGGTGTGACAATTCCAATCACATCTTCATTTCAATTTACAGGAAAGAAATAAACTAGGCTTCATTATTGTTCATACTGCTGGTGCTATATATTTGACATGATAATCTACAGTATTAGTCAGTAAATTGACTCACTGGACTGCCCTTGATCATATGCTCCATTTTCTGCTCAGCAGGGCTCTCTCTAACAGCTATATATAACCAGGGAGGGGAAAAAAAGAGACGATTCACTCTTAGATCATTATAAAATGATGTTGCGTTCAGTTTTCCTGTTGCTTCAAAGGTTGTAAGTGATGTGATCTTTTCACCATCACAGATAATATATGGCTGCTGTTTGTCTGACTTGTCAGCTCCTCACACAGAAATCCAATACTTCCTTCTTGTCACATATTCATTTCAGAAATGTGTTCTCTTGCAGACCTGAAATGAACGTCTCTGTATTCCTATCTGCCAGTTTTCAAGTCTCGCCTTGTGTGGTCCCTCCTTGTCATACCACAGTTGTCATATTAGCAACCCATATGAGTACTTGCAGCAAACGTAAAAGCTCCTGATTGTAATTAAAATTCTGCATGCTTTTCTGTTAAATAAAGTAAATCATCACGCATCGTAATCCAGAGCTCTGCTCTTCTGCCACTGTTTTAAAATGTCTGATTACTGAGCTAATTGCTCAGGCAGGTTGTTTTTAGACTGTATAATGCATTTATGGGTTATATATCTCTGTCAAAATAAGTATTGGATTATTCTTGGATCCTCCTCTACATGCTGAGAAATTGCTTTCTCAGTCCAGACAGAAGTTAGAGGCAGCCTCTAAAAGGCGCTAAAGGTTGAAGAGCAGCTAAGAAAAAATGAGATCCCAGAGACAAAAAGCAAACATCTCAGTAGATGATTGGCATGACCTACAAAATACAAACCTGTGTAGCTGTATTTCAGCAGCATATCTGCAGCTGTAACCTGTGTTGCTGCAGAAGGAAGAGGAACCAAATAGGACAGAAAGAGCATATCACTGTTCCTGTCCAGAATGGTAAATAATTGTTCCAAGACTTTTTAACTCACCTTTGTTCCAGAAGTACTTGTAAGTCAAAGAGAATTACAGGGTGTAAATCAGAAATACTCAGCTACGGGTCAGCACATTCACAAAAAGATATAATTCAGCTTACAGTCTCCCTGAGGAGCAATCCCTGACAAATCTCTCTTAAACTCACTCTTAATATATTGGGCACATTACAGAAGGATGTTTAACAGCACTGATTAATATTTTCAGCAACTGTAAATTGTCCAGTGTACTGCCTGGTGCTGGCTCTGCCAGCTGGCTCTCAAGGGCTCTTCTGGTTCTGTTCCCTGCCATCCTACAATTCTGTGTTTGTAGTTTGAAGAATCAGAATACAAATCAATAACCATCCAGGCCAAACAGCTTCCTCTAAACTGTAATGCTTTAAACATGCAAAGAGGCTAAAGTCTAAGCCTCTTTGCTTCGAAGGTTTGAAAGCTGCCAGCAGAAAAGATCCCCAAATTCATATGGCACCAATTCCTAAGACATCTTCACTTTGAAATCAAAGGCAAGAAGGGAAGACTTATGGTAAAAGAAAGGTCAAAATTTACATCCTACTATGTCACACCCATTACCCTTTGGGCACCCCTGTACCCTTGGGGTATAGTGCTTTTGGCTAAATACCTTTCCGTCTCTCCTTAGATGAATAAGATCTCACTGTGAGAGAACGGGGTTCTTGTTGCATAGTTGAAGGAGGCAAATATTTGACAGATTCACAAGAGTCAGGTGTGGCAGCAACGAATATACAGCAGTGACAGGAAAAAAAGGTAAGACTCTGAGAACACTGGCTGGGATGTTACATGCAATAAAAACATCACTAAGTTTCATGTGGGGTTCAGAAAATATTAATGAAATAGCAGCTGTTAGATTCAAACACAGCATCTGATGAAAAAGATATGTTGTCGTGATATAAGTCTGATATTCAACCCCAGGTACACAAATACCCACAAGAGAACTCACCAAACAAAAAGGAAAGCAGTAACAGTACAAAGAAATGTGACAAAAGCATCAGTTTCCATGCATCAAAAAGTAAAATTCAAATAGATTATTTTTACAACAAAATAACACGATATAAGCCGCAAGGGAAAGTGAACAAAGATCAAAGAGCAAATAAGAGACAGGCAACATAAACAGGCATCCCCAGTATCTCGAAGTAAAAGAACAGCAGCATACAGCACCAGAGCATCTTAAAAGAGCTGTCATGTATTTGGGGAAAAACATCCTTTGTGCAAACTTAAAAAAAAGGAGTATTTACATTTAGGAAGCAAGACAACATTTTCTGTGCCTGCAAAAAGCTACCCTTTTGGGACTTTTTATTGCTTCTTATTCACATTCCTGTTTGGTCCCTATGAAAAAAATTACATTTTGTGTCTCCATTGCATGAACATCCAGCACAGGTAACAGTAAAGGCAGAATAATAAAAGACCAACCCACTAGCAAAAAATACAAAACTGACTGCACCAGAGTTCATGACACACAAATCTAGGACGTCTTCAAGATAAGAGACAAAATGGCACTGCTCAAAGACATTTTACAAGAGAACTGCAACAGCTAGATAACCAATTGCTTTTGTGTAAAATCTGAAGCCAAGGTGAAGGTTTGGAATAGCAGCACTGACTTAGTGTTTAATGATTTCCTTCTTTTAAAGTTTGTAATTATGAGAGAAAATCTTGTTTTCCCCATTGCTTTTTCTTTTTTGCATGGGTTAAGGACCACCAGCCGCCCCCCAGTCACCATCTGAGAAACCTGAAATGGCAGAATGTCTTATCTAAATCCCTGAATGTGCTGAATTTGTTCCTGTTCTTGTTTGTGTGATTGTGCAAACAGAAATACATCAGATAAGGAAAGAAAACTAGCACAACTACCTCTCCTCCTTTCTTTTTCAACTCTGCCCTCCTTGCAGGCACAGTCACTGAACTCAGGGTTACTTTGCTCATGACAAATACCCACTGAACACTGCGAATATGTGTTACAGTTTGCAAAACCATTAGTCATCCTGTTTGCTTTCATCTAATGCACAGCTTTGGTTATTTCTATTTTTGGATTCACCTCACACAAGATCTTCCTCCACTTTCAATACTGTTTTCCCTCCCGGCGTGCACTCCTGTTGGCTCCAGTGGCCATACATACTCATAGTCCCACAGGTGCTGCAGATCTAATATGAACAACTCACAGCAAGTTTTAGAAAAGTATTTTAATAATTCATAAATTATCACATTAAACTGACTGCTCTATTCATAAATAGCAAAGGCTTCTCATCACAAAAATACCACCTCTGGTTTAGAAAGTCCTTGAGCTGCAAAGTCCTGAAGCCCAAGAGGATGCATCAAGGACATATTGCTGTCATACAGAGTTTCTGTGCAAGGCACAGCCCAGGCCCAACACAGGACAGCCTCCTTGGAATTTGACATCTCCAGCAGGAGCTTTCCACAGCAAAGAGATGCGGCTGGTTGCCGAACAACTGCCTCATGAATTTCAAAGCTACACTGGCTATTTAACTTAAAAGTCTGGATAATGACCCGAGTAAATGTTCCTACCAAATCCCTTTGCTTTATGACTATAATGCAGCATGTTTAGCTTGAAAAGGTGAAAAGTCTGTTTTTCCTAAGATTTAAACCTGAAAATAAGCATCTAAATTCAATGTTATGCCTTTCCACGGACATTACTAAAACAATTGTTTACAAGCATTTTAAAAAATAGTCTGTACTACAAATATATCTTATTTCTGATAGGAATCCAATTTTATGGGGTCTATGATAAGAAATTAGACTGTTGCTAGGTAGAAAGTTAAAGCTGAAAACAAATGCTACATGAATAACATATTGAGTAGGGTGAAAAACCAAAAAACAGATTTGCAAACCAGGATGAGCATCTAAGCTCATGCTTGGTAGGAAAGAGATGAGAAGCAATTAAAAAAAGAAGCTATACAGAACAATAATTTTGAAACTAATCCTCTTTAATTTTGCTAGAGAATTTATAGCTAGAAATATTGGTGAGGCTACCTGGAGTGAGAAGCATGATACCCAAATGTAAGACACTCAAAAGGAGAAGTAGAATTAATAAATTCAGGAAAGTTGAAGCCCAGGCATGGCAGGATATGCCAATATATGGAGAAACTGGCAATTACTAATTAGACAGACACAGAAGAAATTCAGAGACCTCTGTGGGAAATACAGTGTAAAGCTAATGTAGGAAGAATAATATCTAAAATAAGTTACACCTCCTCTGCTTTTTTGTCTTGGACACATACACTCACAATACATGTGTGTGCTCCAAAACAAATGCCTTAGAGGTATTTGTTTGTACTCCAGGAGGGACCTCTCTGATGGAAGATTAGCTGACATTGTGGTCAAACAAAGAAATTGCAGTCAAATAGCTGCATAATTTGCCACTGTTCTTCTGGAAAGAATGGGGCAAGAGCGTGCGCGTCTTGAGAGAAAGGCCACTGTCTTCTGCAAGAGCCACTGAGAGGTTATAAGTAAAACATATATAGCCTATTAGTAGGGCAGGAAAATTACTGAACAAGAGTATATAGTGATTTTCAGAAAACTTGATTATCCACACATTTGTGTATATGCACCCATTCTGGACATGCAGTCACAAACCTGTACCAGACCAATACTCCTTAATTCATCTAACTAGGTATGTAATGGTGAAAAAAGAACATTAGGACCTTGAAGGTCTTCTAGACGGAAGATATCAAGGACTGTAAAAGAGCATCCTCTGATGCACAAGTTCTCTCTATCTCACCAGCCTGTAGTGGCTTGATTAGACTTGCTAGAATTTCTCTTGCCTGTGAGGATCAGCACAGAAAAAAAGCTTACAAGATGAAAATTGTGCTGATGGGATAAATGAGTAGACTTGGCGTCTGATCCCACCGTGGAAGTCAAAAAGAAAACTGGCATAAGTTAACAGACAACAAATAGATACATTTCCTGGAAAGTTTGTGCTAGAGAGTGTCAAGACTGCTACATGCAGATGACTGTAAGACTTTACACCTTGAAGAGGAAATGCACAACTTTCTTTCCTAGAATGGTGTGCAAGATCTCACATTTATGCAACTCAGATAATCTCTAAGGAACAGAGTTTGTGACCTCTATTCTAAAGTAGTTGCTCTTCTGACAGATGAAGATTACAGGGAACCTGAAAGCAAGTCTCTACCACCAGCAGGCTTGGGAAGGCTTAACAGAAATATGCATGAGTCAGTCACAGGCAGAGCACTTCCACATGACTAGCAGAAAGGGTTATATCAGAAAACTCCATGGAGAACCACTTGAAGAGAGTGAGGTGAAGCATGAAAACAAAAGTGTCATGTCTCCTAAAAGTCTTGTCATGTTATTGCAGAGAAAATAAAACCTTGGACCCTTGGTACATAACTTGCACTTACACAGGTGGATTATTTGTATGTACAAAAGCACACACAATATCTGTATGAAATATTACACATATAAGTTAGAAATTAAATGTCTTCAAGAGTTATGTCCTTGCTCAGAGAGAAGTTACAGGCTCAATGCAGAAATTCACAGGTAGGATTCTGGACTTCTGGCACTTCATGCATATTGGCAAACACCGCAGCCTTTTCTGACCTTCCCAATCTGTTTCTCCAGGATCTAAAATCACTCTGACATACTCAGTATACCAGATACATTCAACCAGCCACTGGAAAACTGAGCTTTTCAATAATAAGTCCTTCTTGACATTGATCCTGCTGTAGTAAAGACATACAGTGTGGGAAGAGCCAGTGGGACATCTCTGAGATTGGGAGAGTCTATTCACAGAGAGTGGAAGTGGGTAAATTTTTAGTGACATATAGTTGGGCTTGGCATGGAGTTTTCAGGTGCTCCCAACTCAAAATGTGCCTTTGTGAGGACTCTGGCAAGACTCAGTAACAAGTGTTTGGAATATGTAGGGTTTCAAGGTTATTCCTTCCAGTGTAACCATCCCTAGCCCTCTCCTCATGTTGTAGAAAAGAAAATCTCCTTCCTCACCTATCCATCTACTCCCAGTAACATGGAGTGCAAGATTAGTGTTATACCCCCCCTCCAAAAAAACCCAAAGAAAAATAAAACCCACAAACTCCACAAAAAGCATCAACAGAAAACCAAACACAAACTAACTAAAATATCAGGCCACAAGAGAAATGCCCAACTACAAATTACCATATTACAGGAAATAGCATCTTTCTCCAGCAATGGATCAAGAGAAATAAACACATCTGATCATTAAATCAAGCCACATGTGTCAGAATCAGGCTCTGAGTGATCAGTTTTCCGTAAGAAAAGCTGTCAACTTGAACAGGAATGACTATGAACAAGGCTATTTTCCCTCAGGGAAAAAAAATGGTGAAGAAATAAATGACTTCAGCATCACTTTTTAAAAAAGTACTGTAAAAACCGGATTTTACTGGGACCAATGAAGTTTTTCAGACTTGAGAGGGAATGAGCTTTCAGCAGTCTAGTTAATACAATTTGGTTTTGAACAATGTCATTTGGACAACATCATTACAGAATGCTTCACAATTAATTACATTCAAATAGCAGCTTCTATCCCCTGTGGAGAATGGGATTAATTGGGTCAGATGTAAATATGCATTTCATGGATCCTACTGAACACTTGCCCATCTCACCAATTTACCATGTAATTTGATACAACTGGTGTAGTATGCTCTGGAGATCCACAGGGCGAGCAGGGCTGCTAGTCAGGGTAGAAATACACAGATACAGAGTGCTGGCATTCTCAGCCTGCATTATGCATGGCTCTAACTGTTCAACCCCATCACTCTCTTGTAGAAATACTAATTTATATTTACTGACACTGAAATACTTTGTTGTTGAAAATGAGTCTTGGGACAGAACTCAGAACTAATATGAAGCATCATGACAGACCCCTGGCAATGATGGATCAGAAACTGTTCTTCTCCTGGTACCTTCACTTCCTCCATTGGAAAGAGGGCCTGGCCATCACAGCAGTGAGAAGCGCTGAGATCAAGACCTTACTGGGTTCTGACTCTGGGCACAGAAAGAGCAAAGATAAGCTACCTACAATGGGAGAACAAAAGAACCAATTTGGGGCAAAGTTGTTTCTTATGCCATCTAAGCCTATATCTTGGGATTGTGATGGATTTCACTCTCTTTCTGGAGTCTTGGGTAGGGACAGCCTAAGTTAAACAAACTTCTGATGTCTCCTTCATTTTTTTAATCATTAAGACATATTTGACAATTTTTTAACTGTTTTTTTTCTTTCCATGAAATGAGGTGGGCCAGAACACATCCAATGAAAGAATCAACATTTTCTAAAATAATCCGGAAAACAAAAGCTGGTGCCTGTGGCAGATGGTTCTCAAAAAGCTACGTCTTGTTGCTTTAAAGCTTCAAAAATAAGAACATCATTTCCTGTCTCTTTCTAACTTCCTCTGCCCTATTTTCAGTTTGCACTCTCCCCTAGGTATAATAAGAAATGAGACATTTGCACCCAGCTGGAGAGTACCTTCCATGAGCAGGAAAATTGCAGAGTTCATTTTTGGTGTGTTTCCTGCTGTTCATGAGTAACTACCAGGACAAACTCACTCGAGTGAAGTGCAAACTTCAGTCCCTCAGGCTTGTCAGTTCAGAGCTGATCCTTTCAGCCACAGCGTGCTGGGGAGGTACAAGGGAGGACTTGGAGTTTCTAAAGCAAAGTTCCACTATTGAGCAAACAGGAAAAAACTTTTTCAAGTACTTCTTCTGACTTTTCCAGGTGGTACACCACACAGTCACTTCATCACCCCAGACTGGAAATACTGTAATATTGCTTTTCTGTAGCTTATGTCCTGTTCCTATCTTATTTCACCTTAAGGAATAATTTGCTTAAGTATTTGCAAGCTGACCAACATGAGTCATTATACTGTATCATATCCTGCTTGCTGCTTTGGCGTCATGCATGTCCCTACAGTTTGAATATCTGTCCCCTGCCCCACAGAGTACTCCTCGTTGTACCACTGATCAGTTCATTGGGTATAAAGATGCTGCAGTCTTATCTACTCCCCACCAGTAATCCACTTCTCTGGTTTCCATTCTTTCTAGACTGCCCATGGTTTCCCTATTCTCAATGTCTGTGTGTTTCTTTGTTTGTTTGTTTGCTGTGGTTTCCTTTTGTCTTGGTTTGGTGATGTTTGTTTGGGTTATTTTTTTTCCCCAGAAATTCTAATTTTTCCTCCTGATTTTGTTCTCCTGGTTTTCCTTCTGCTCTGGTACCTGGATTCTATTATTCCAGCTTGTGCTCTGGCACTCTACTCACTTTAATTATTGTTTAGATATTTGGGACTTGACATGTGGAGGTCTTTCTCAGGAACTGATATTACATGTTCCATAAATTATTCTGCCTTTTATTACAGAATCTTTAACAGTTTTCATTTGATTTTCAGAATTCTCTCCCTTGAAATGCAACTACCCTTTTTCTCTTTTGGTTTGGGGTGAAAAATCCACCTCACATAGTCCATCATCTTTTTTTTTTCTGAGGCAGTAAAATACACAAAACACAGATATTTGTTTAGAATTTTTAACCTTCCCTTCTCCAATAAGGGAGGAAAAATCTTCCATTTCACTTTCAATTACACTTGTAAACAGGACAATATGAAACCTAATTTTTCTATTCCACTGTTTCTTTGTCTGTGTTTGCTTTTCACTAAAAAAGTCTACATTTCCAGTAAGCTTAATCTCTCCATCTGATCAGACTGCTCTTATTAGAATTTTTTGATCCATTGCTTGGATACCACCGCCATGGACGAACTGCTTCTTTTCCTACAGGCTGCTCTTTCTTTGGGGACTCATGTCTCTAGACTTGTGCCTAGAGCTAGACTAAGGCTTTATACCAAGATAATTTTCAAATTTGAGATGATGCTTCTGTTTAAATGTTTAAAGTGAATGTGGTATGTCCATTTTATAAACAACACAGATACTTCCACTGATATTAACTAGGGCCATTCCTATCTTATTCATGTTCACAATAAAAAGACAGACAAGGACAATCAGACAAAGCCCCAAAGCGACACGGCAACATGATGCAATGAATTGTGTCTGTTGTTTAATTACAGCTAAATATTCACTGCAGTTGCATGGGACTATAAGTTCAAGCTAAATGATCATTTTGGTGTATTTATCTTCTACCGGATTTTTTTCTGCACAGTTACATTAAAGTGATAATGCAATTGCTCTGGAGAAATAAAAGTAACCACAGTATCTTGAGGGTGTTTATCTACAGCAGAAGCTACATGCTCTTTAATCCATTAAGTAAGCAAGATGAGAGAGAGAGAAAAAAAGCCGTTCAGACTCGGATTCCTATTTTTCACAATGAAACTCATGTGTTTGAGCTCGCTCTGTGAGTACCAAAAATAGCTCAGCAAAAGGGCTTTCCTGAGCACTTCCATTATTCACATGATGCGGCACCTTACATAACGCGGAGCGTACACATCCTCCCGCCGAACACGGTGCACACGGATGATAGCAGGCAAACATTCCCACCAGGGACAGCAGTGCCAAGTGCTTTAAAGGCAAACTCAGGCTGAAGGCACTGATTTTTTTTCAATGGGCAAGTCTATAAAATCTTAGACAATTATTTGGGGGATCTGACAGAGGGATTTCAGTATGAATAAAATGATAGAGATAGCCTAATAAAACTCAATGGATCTCTTCTCTTTTGAAAGATAGAAATACTGTATTATCTAAGTAACTTTGTTTGGGCACTTGTGGTACTTGCTTCACCGCTGGCAGCTCCATCCAAAGGCCAACAATTCTCTGAAGCATTCGACCAGGTGCTTTCAGCTTTGCCTACAAGAGTTATCCTTTGCTTCTGTAATCACTTAGTCCCAGTCCCAGCTCTTTCACTTGAAAACACCATTTGTGCCTCCCTTTGCTAATCTGCATGCATATGAACCCCCTTGGCTGCAGCACTGTTATTTGTATTGCTCTGTGTTCCCTGCACTTGGGATTAAATCTGTCACATCTTCCAGCTGCACAGCTATAAAGTATTGCTTTTAACACTAACAGTCCCAAACTTAACCATTAGTCTTGGTCACAGTGGTAACCATCACACATATAATTTAGGAAGTCATCTCTGAGAGGATGATATAAATACTAGTGTCCTGGGACTCATTTTGACTACTGATCATATAATAATTATTGTTTTCAAAAAGGAATGATTGAACCTGTGTAAACAGTTCTGCTTCCCTGGAAGCCCATAATTTTGAAAACTAAGAAATCACATTTGATTATGAAAAATCATATTTTAAAAAGAAATTATTTTCTTTCAAGTGGTCTGGCACCATGAAAATTTAGATTTTAATATAATGAAACTTCACTACATCCTCAATACCATTAAACTCATGGCTTCTGCAGCCTGCACTCCCTCTATGTACCATGATATACAAGAAATAGGCAACCATCAAGTATTGTTACTGATGGGTGTATTTAACTTAAGCAGAAAGACTATGTGAACCTTTAGAACAAATTTAGAATGCATCCTCCAAGAGAAACTGCATGGGGAAGACAGACAGGGTGAAGCACTGATAACCTGAGGATATCGGGATTTAGTCTTTGTGGAAGATGCCAACAGGTCCTGATAAAGGAATCTTTTCAAATGTTTCATTTGTCAAACAATTTCTGGATGATCAAAAATATAACCCAGACTTTTTCTAGAAAAATATTAACAATCTGATCTTTGACTTAAGAGATTTGATGGTCTCTTAAGATGTCTGCTTTCATGTAATGCTCTGAGGGTTGCAGCACTAAGAAGAACAAGACCTAGCACAATCAATAACAAAAGCAGTGGCAGAGATAGAGGCTTACAAAACTGAGAATAGGTATTTTCTTGTTTTGTGGATCAAGTTGCAAATCCAGGAGTCATGGCCAGGTGTGATTTACCACCTTTTTTCTCTCCCTAGATTAGCACTGAGTGATGCAGTATAGATATTCCACTACACTCTTACATTGTCTTCTCTTGACTATGACTTTTACATTTGCATTCAACATAAGCTTTGGTTCAGTGAGTAACACGTCAGCAAGTCAAGCTCCCTGCTTGTGAGGCTCCTGTGGCACCACAGGTTCTATTCCTATATTCTCTTCTGCACATAAACATCCTTCTCTTGGGCAGAAAAGTACCAAGCTGCAACCATGCAACCATTGCTCCAGAAACCTCTGCCTTGCTACATCTCCTCTGTTGACCTCTTAAGTGTGCATCACTTATGTGATGGGAGTTCTCCAGGGGAAACAATGCCAGAGCAGCTCTAGCTCTTAGGGCTCTGCAGCAAAAGCACTGCGGCGACACAGCCCCTCTGTGTACTGCCCTGGCTGTCTGTGTAATACACAACATTCAAAAGGAGAAGAGAGGTTTCTGCAAGCTTCCCTAAAGGAGGGGATAACCAAAACTTACACAGACTTTAGCTGGACTACCAACACTTTGTGACCGGTGAGACACGCAGGACTGAGTACTTACTTGGACTGCTTTTGTAGTCATATGGCATCAGCTTTCCAGTGGCAGTATACTAATACTGGTCATATCGTCTAGAGAGACCCTGATTTTTTTCTTTTTATATTCAGTTTTTGTATCTGTGTAAACTGATCATTTCTACAACAGAAAGTATCCAGAAAATAAGGCTTTCTTCTACTGCTTGATAATGTAGCTCTGAAAGTGAATGATTTATTGCATTGTAAATCCTCTATCGTAATTTTGCTGTGCAATATGAACTGTAGGTTTTGCTTTGATTTTGGAAGCTACTAATTCCCTTTATAGTGTACAAAATCCACTGAAATCAACTGCATCTTACAATGACATGATTTTACAGAGCTTGATCAAAGTTAGAGGCCCTTTACAGTTCAAAAGTGGCTCAGACAATGTTTTTGTTCTGGGAAATCAAGTCCTGAAAGATTAAAATCCCAGTCCCATTTTATTTAAATGAACACATTTCATTCCCCAGCCACTAGCAGCAAGCAGTGAGCTGCACACTAAGCTCGTTTCTTTCTCCATCATTGATTTTATTACCTCCACAACTCACCCGTAATCTGGATCTATCAGCCGCTATCATATTGCTTCTGATCTGCTACATGTTACACTGTGTAAAAGATTTCAGCCTCATGGCTCTTCTCCAAGAAAATAAAAAGAAACCAATGAAATAGTTTTTTCATTCACAGCTATTCATACTCCACTAAACAGGGCTCAGGACATTATGATGAGGAAAGCTGCAGGTTGGCAGTTCAGGAATAAATACCACACCAATAAAAATGCATTTTGTTATACATACCAAGTTCTGTTGGAATACACTCATCTGAAAGATGACACAATGTGAGATTTACTGTCTCAAGGCATTTCCTATGGCCCTGTCCGCCCACCCCATTCACTCTATCTTTACACAGGACCAAGCTACTGAATAGGCATGCACTTTCCTCAAGAGGTTTGGAATAGAAGTGGCACAGCCCAGCCACAGTAAAAAGCAAGCATAAGGATGGGCCATAAGAATGTACACCATGAAACTGCTGTTCATGCTGGGGACAGTACTGTGTATTTTGTGGGGGCATTTAGCAAAGAGAATGCAAGAGACTGCTAGTGATGCCATCAAAATGGTCCATTTTGCTGATTTATGACATCACTGCACATACCAAAACTCTCTTGCTTTCTCTTTCTCACTACAGTTTTACCCTCAAACTTGAATTGCCGATCTGATTCACTGTCCCGTAAGCTGATGACTCTTTGCTCCGCAAGCCATTCATGCGCCGCACGGACTCAACGCTCTCATTCCCAACAGTCACAGTCTGTGCCTGTCCCCAGAGTGTCAGCATAGACAGCAGCAGCAAGAATGGGAATACCACAGCAGTAACACGACGACACACACACACACAACAGGCAAAGAGAAGAATGGCTTGGTTAGAGAAGCCCATCATGCAAAACAATGAGAATCACTTTCAAGGCAAAATAAACTGAGAAAATCGTGAGAGACAAAATCAAGTATAGAGATGCAGAAAATACCTCCTAAAGAAACTGCCTTAGTAACATTGTTCCCTATTCTGAAATTCATGCAAACAGATTCATAGGAAAAAAGGAAGCCTATGCAAATGGATAGACGTCTCTTACTCCGCTGGATATTTCCTTGTATTTAATTAGGTCATTACCTATTTTGCAAAGAGTCCGTGCACCACCTGTCTTAGGATAAACACAAGTCTTCTGATGATTTGGTCTCAAATAGCTTTCTTTTAATAGTCACCTAAATAATAGTTTTCGAAGCAGATGAATGACCACTTCCATGGACCAAAATCTTACAAGCTTGAGTAATGTCACTGGATACTGTTACTTACCAAGGATGGCTTCTTACCTACTTGTTCATCTCTAAAAAAGACCTTGCATCCAAAAATGAAAGTACAGATGCCATACAGAAGCTTCTGCTGCTGCCATGCTGGGTTCGAAAACACAGGCTTCCAGTGGCAGTGCATGTGGCCTGTGTGCCTGTAGACAGGCAAGCATCTCTGTTCCCTCCTGTAATCTAATCTTCATTGGAATCTCAATTCATCTGACAATAATATTAAACTAGAGAACAGCACTGGATCACTTCCCAGAGCATCCATCAAATATTACATGAGCTACAGAACATTTATTAGACAGACCTGTCAAAACACAAATGCCCTGTGCCATTGTTGTCATCCCTCTTGTAAAGGAAAACATTAATTGTGGCTTAAAGCACCTGTGCAGCTCAAGCAAATATTTATTTCACCTAGCAAATGTATATGTACATTTTATAGTTCCCACATTCCCTAGACGTGGGAATGATCATGACTGGACTAAAACTCAATTTAATGTCTACTTTTGTCTTCTCATTTATTGAAAAAAAACCCAACCCAGGACAGATAGACATCTTAAAATTATTTCTAGACTGACATCTAGGTTACACACAATCCCCTCTTCTACCTTTCAGTCACTGGCATAAAATTATGTGATAATGACACTCACAAATACGTCTTTTGTTAAAAAATTGAAGTTTGCATCAGTAGCAAACTGTGAAATGATAGAATTCAGAGAGGAAATTCTCCTAATCCTTCTCCTTTTTTAAAATGGCCATGTTTCCTGGTTTCAGCTGGGAAAGACACCAGTTGCTGGTGGTCTAAAAGTGAGGGCAGAACTGCCAATCATCACAATGGGCTATCCTAGGGAATCTCCCATTTTAGCATAACTAGCTAGGACAGCACTAAAAAATACAGGTCTCAGGCATGTTCTGATGTCAGCGCATCTGAATAATATCATTCCTTTATTTATGTCATTGCATCCAGCAGTTCCTTATCTACCGGTGGTGCCACATAGTAGCACAGTATTTGTAGAGGTTCAGCTGCCTCAGTAATTGCACAAAGAAAAGACAATTCTTGGAATTGGTGACCAATTACTGGCATTTGTCGATAACTTCATTAACTGCAAATAAACCCAGCAGCCAATTATCAGGTCTTTATCAAGGAGCAAATCACTCAAAGGAAAGTTTATAATGAGACTCTCCTGCAAGTGCAAGAAGGAATGAGGCAAGAAATCAACTGCACATGAGCAGGGCTATCAGGGCAGACTCAGCCATCCCGTGTAAAGAGCAACTGTACCTTGTTTTGTCTCCTTTGCCTTCTTCTAAGCCTCAGAAACTCTTTGTGCTGTCGTGAAACAAAGTTGACTGCTGCATATTCCAGCAAAGCAGCGAAGACAAAGAGAAGACACACGGCCATCCAAATGTCAATAGCTTTTACATAGGAGACCTAGAAAGAAATAGGACACAGCATGTTACTTCTCAAACTACTTCCTAAGCTGAAGATATTGATGTGAAAAAAATAAACACATTTTTGCACAGTATGATTTCCATGAGGTGGGTTTTTCTTGTTCTGTGTTTTGATTTGTTAATTCATTGGTTGATAACAAATACGTAATTTAACTATTAATGAAAATGAATGTCCACAAAGAATGCACAAGTGAGCTACTGCCTTTAGGGAAAGATCAGGATTACTCCAACAAAACATCAGTGTTCTTATAGTCCCAATCAAAGTTTGGAAAAAAGAATACAAATACAAGGTGTGATAAAATACCAATTGAAAAACAATTGTAGAAAGTTTATAGGTTTCACCTTTCAAATTTTTTATGAACCAATTACCATATTGTTTAATTAGTTATATTTGGTATCCACAACCTCAAAGTAAAATCAGGGTATTCTGTTGTATGGGCTGATACAACTTTACCAATTAAATATTCAATCCTAGTTGCCTGACCTTTATCTAAAATCTCTTTAAGAAAAATAAATCTTCATAGGTATTTTCTACTAAAAATACCCAAACACCAGCTGCCTCTGTTCTAGTAAAAATCTATTCTGGTTAGAATTGAGTGATCCACAACAAAATCAGATATATTACAGCACTGCAGTGTCACAAGATTTTTATCATATTACCCACACTGGGCCAAACAGTAGCCAATTAATGAGCTACACATTATGCATATCAAAGGTACATTCTCCATAGGTGTGTTTGGTCTCTGCTTTTCTTTGTAGTCTTGCAGTTTTTAAGCAGAGATCTTATGATTAGGCAACAGCAGGTTGTCTCTGTTATTTATCAAGTATCACCTCCTGAGTGGAATTACAATGATCTGACTTAATGTCTACAATGTACATGTGAGCTAGTTGCATAAACTACTCAGACATAAATAAATCAAAGAATGAAGAAGAGTGGGCATATCTAGGATGCAACACATTTGAACTGTTTTACATGTCTTCTCTACAATGAGATTAATAACACCCAAATAGAGTTTCTTCTTCTTCATGTCTGTAAGGAGGAGCTTAGAACACCTCTCTAAGCAGAGGCACCCGGGGTTTTACTCAGTTGTCTAAACAACAGCATCACACATTGACTCATTAGGTATCTAGCATCAATTTGCTAATGCAGCAGAGCACAAATCTTCAGTATCTTCCATTAACCACTCCTCTAGAAAAGTTTAAGATACTCAAGGTCATCTCACTTTGGCAGAGACCCATGGCATTCCCATACAGCTGAATCAAGATAAGCAAAATGGATCATATCTAAACCCTGAAATATTATAAACATTTGAATAATATCCTGCAGGCCAAACAGTTCAATGTAGTCAAAGCATTCAGTGGTCTGAAAAGGCAGCAGAAAAGGATGTGTTCTGTTCCTAACACTCATGTTTAGGACACCAGATCTCCCCCTTGGAAAACTCCACTTCTACCCTTTGCATACACTATTCAAAATGACCTCTCTCTTCTGGCTGGACATGTATTTCATGATGGAAGGAATCACACCTCTATCCATGTGTTTTGCTCCTGTTTGCCATGTGCCTGGACAGCCCCATTTTTCAAAGTCTGTAGAACATCTTTTGTTACTGTCAAATGGAATATACTGCACTATGTGCCTCAGCAAGCAGTATGAGCAGAGGAACTGGCATTTAAAGCATAACAGAAAGGATACAGAGCTTCATCCTGCAGATCCTGAACACTGAGAAGGACATTTTAGAGGAGCCAAGCATTGTTATTCAGCCTGCATCAGTGCCTTTCAGTAGCAATAGTGTAGCTCCACATGGTAATGCCCACCGTACAGCTCGCACAGGCTGACATGTAGCAGGCTGAGATGACACCATGAATCCGTGCCTTTCAATTAGATACACAGCAGGTATGTAGTTCTCTCTCCCACACAAAAAATTTTACAAGTTACATCTTTACTGAGCAGCTGTGAAAACCAGAGAAAACTCGACAATGTCCCAGACACTCTGTGCCACAGGCTGAAGCACAGTAGGAATCAAGTCACTGTAATCTGTGTAAAATGCAGCTGAGTTTAGATTGTTTGTTGCTTTCCTTGAAGGGGCAGCTTGTTTTCCTTTACAAATGCCCTTAGGAGATGTATTAGACATGCATAAACAGCTGGACTGTGCTGCCAGAGACAGCACAATGCAGGGAGCTGAAGTCAGAAGAATCAGCATTTCTGACTGTGCAAATCCTGTCCTGGTGGGCTTAAAGCAGGGAGGGCAAAATGATAAAGGAAGCCCTGAGTTAGCCGTCCTGCACGTACACTGTGCTACCATAAATGGCATCCACACAGCTGCTGAGCCAGCTGAATTATTTTAACTCCAGCCTGCTGGGCTGGAATCGGAGAATCACGATATACTTGGCAGATACATAGCTTGTTCTATTGTTTGGCCAGTGCCACACCATGGCACAGCTTTAAATGAGAAAACAGAAAGCAATTGCTTCCAGTACCATATTAAAAATAAATAAATGGTAAAATCCTGCAATGAGGAAAAGCTGACACCTGTGTTTTCAAATCAATTTATGCAGTTTACCTATTAATCTTCAGTACGTACAGAATTGTGCTGTTCAAAGCCCAACAACCTACGCAATTTTCTGACGTGCTTGTAGAAGCTGGAGTCTGCAAAGCTGAGTAAATCATGATAGCATAGACACATCCATTGCTCAGGGAGGTTCTTCCATCAAACTCAAACACAACATTATCAGCTAGGGGGTTTTTTTACCCAGATCATAGCATAGCACAGAAACTCATATGTTTGTTCAACTAAAAGGCTTATAGCATCTGCTTTAATAAGGACTCATCAAACAGTACTGTATTTCCAGCTTCCTTAACTACCATGTCCATGCTCCACAATCACTACTGTGTTCATGTAGGACAGTACAGACTGATTTTTTGTTGGAGATTTCTTCTCCAACCTTAAATGCATTATGTATACGTGGGGAATTTTTTCAACTACTGCTAAGAAACAAGCAATTTTAGGACAAAATTCTTTTAAGTGGAATGTCGATATCTACACTATAATCAAACAAATTGTACCCTAAAAATGTCAGTCTCTCCTTTTTTGACCAAGACTGGAGTTTTGGAAGGCTATTTTGGATATACACGTATGCTTGATATACACCAAGTTTGGCTAGATAAAGCCTATGAATTATCTCTGTTAGCCAGTACCTTGATGTCATCCTAATCAGAACAGAGCAGAATAACAGAAATGACCCCACAAGAGCCTTATGTAACAGAGACTATTACCTGAGCATTTGCCACCTTTCCCATAATTTCACTTGTAGCACAGAATCCACTGCAGACTCCAAGCTTACATGATTAAGCTAGCATGTATAAAATGAAAAATAAGTGGGTTTTTTTTTCAAAGGTAGGCTGTGTAAAACTTCCTCTGAAAAGCCTGTAATGCTGACAGCACACTGGGTCCATTTACTATAAAATACTTTTAGAAGTGGATATTTGGAAACTCTGCCTTGTTCAGTGTTATCATGTTCAGAAAGCTCAATAAGATTTTCTTGTCCCTTTCTTTCTTTAAATAGCTGCTCCATTTTTTACTGCATGTTGCAGAGCTTCTTCCCTAATGCTGTTTGGGAGGTGGGGATTTAATGGCTCCCACCAATAAAACCATAAATTATATGAATTATTCAGATGCTTTGTAAATGTTTTAGGGCCAGCTAATGAGGGAACTTTTTCAGAATTAGAGCTGTCTGCATCAAGAGCCAAGTATGGTAAGGCTAAGTATAGTAAATGTGACAAAGCTGCTTCTTTCCCTTCATAATTTTCCTCACATGTTATTTAGCCATACCCACTATATAAAAAAAGACCAGTTTGTTCTCTGTACAGCACTGCTGTAGCATCAACGACCCCTTCACATCCAGTGAAGCTCCTGGAAATGAAAGTACAGGGAGGATTACACTGTTCATGAAGGACTTGTGGGGATTAAACCTTCCACTTCTCAAGCTCTTTTTATTTTATCACCGTGACTCTCCCACAGCTCTCAGGCCCCTTTTGGCACATTCTCGTGTGTCATCACCTGAATGAAGAATGCTTCTGTGGAGAGAATCCAGGGGAAAACATAGTCATGGGTCCTGCAGCTCAGCAGCTGTCATTTGTTGACATTTGTGAATCAACCCAAATGTGAGCTCTGTGTTTGCTACAATGCTGGTCTCATGAGAATCCAGACAACTGCTTTAAATCTGTGATTCTGTCAAACAAGTGTAAAATGGAAATAGACACAGCCATCCTTTCCCTGGGTTCTGCATTGTGAAAATAACTTCAATATGCAGCAAAAGGTACTTAGTTTATGTTAAAAAACATATATTCACTTATTTTGGTAGGTAGAATCTCATGAAAAAATATGCTTCACGCATGATATGAAGCCCCAAACCTCTGTTTTTACACACTACCATATTCTAGGCAAGGTTTTTTGAAAGAATAAAATTTTCAGCTGTCACGAAATCTTACAATATGAAATTAACTTCTCCTATGCATTAAAATAAACTCTTGGGGGAAAAGGTTTCAGAGAATTTTTCAGATTGGAAGGTAGAAATAGAACAAAGTATCATTTTAAATCAAAACTGAAACAAAAGTTACTTTAAATAAAAAGTGGGCAATTTTCAAAACAAGAAACAAGTAACAAATACTTAATTTAAACTTAAAAAAAATTCCGCTATCCTCCCTCTATTATTCAGATGCCCTATGAAAGTCTCCACCTAGCTCAGCAGGGATTCACAAGTTGTTCCAGCCACCCAAAATTGCCTTTTTTTAGTGAATAAACAATTCATCCAAAATTTTTTGCTCTATTTCTGTTCCTGGTTCTGCCAAGTCATGAGATGCTAAACCTCCCACTCACTGCTGATGCAGAAATAAATGCTGACTGCATTCAAGCCAGGAAATATATAGGAATCATTTATGGTTTGTATTTCCTTCAAAGATAAAGGGAAATTTTCTTCAAGTCTTTGAAGAAGATCAGTGGCTTTAGGTATTTCCAAAGATGTTCAGAGACTCCCCTGGGCCGGGGCCAGAGGAGGTGATCTCGAGCATGTAACAAAAGTCACTAGTAAGGCTAATAGCTATTTTTGTTGTGCTAAGCAGGCCAAGATGCCAAAAATACAGGCCTGGTTTGTGAGTGGTCACAGCTACCTCTGTGCCAGTTCCATCTGACTCCCATTGGAGAGAGAAAACAAGATGCTTCCCATCTTCACAGAGAGGCTGGGCCCCAAGAAACTGCAGGAATTATCCTACACTCCATGACCCTCTGCAGCACATGGCTGACACCTGGTTCAGATGACACAGGACTGTGTTTTAATACATCCTGCTGGATACGGAAAAGGAAGGACAGAGCAATAACTGTACACCAGAAACTGAGAAACTAGCATTTCTTTAAATTATCTAACTATATTCTATATGGAACATCA